>CM055116.1:482258531-482263531 GCA_029206835.1 Rana muscosa
GTTTCTATATTTGCTTAACCCCTTCACGCTGAAGTAACTCATATATGCTTCAAGTGGTTTTACCGGGGTGATGCCTGCAGCTGCACTGTTTGTTTTTTTGTTTGTTGTTTTTTTTTTTTTTGGAGCTGACAGTCGGCTTTCTTGTTATACATGATGCGGCTAATCGCCTGCTCGGCTGTTATTACAAGCTTTGTTTGTCACCATTCCACGAGTATGCGCAATTTTTAAATTATGACATGCTGGGTATCTAATTACTCTGCGTAACAACGCCTTTTTACATTCTACAAAATAAGACCAATCTCCGCAACCTCTCCCAAGATACGCCCCTTCCTGACCAATGTCGCCACAAAGTTCCCAATCCACATCGCTGGTCATCTCTGGCCTTGACTACTGCAACTCCCTCATCATTGACTTACCTCTAAATAGGCTATCCCCACTTCAGTCCGTTATGGACACTGCTGCCAGGCTCATCCACCTTACAAAATCGTTCAGCGTCTGCTATACCCCTCTGCCCAATCCCTCCATTGGCTGCCACTCAACCAACAAATTAAATTCAAGATACGAACAATAACTTACAAAGCCATCCACAACCTGGCCCCCAGCTACATCACTAACCTAGTCTCAAAATACCAGCCTAATCGTTCTCTGCTCCTCCAAGACCTCCTGTTCTCTAACTCCCTTGTCATCTCATCCCATGCTCGCCTTCAGGACTTCCTCTCCCATCCTCTGGAATGCTCTACCCCAATCTGACTTTCTCCTACTTGAAAACTCATCTTTTCAGAGAAGCCTATCTGCCCCCCCCCCCCCAACAACTGTACATTTATTTTCTCAATCAGCACATCTCCCACAGTTATTACCGCTTGTATCTCTTGACCCCTCCCTCTTAGATTGTAAGCTCTAAGAAGCAGGGCCTCTGATTCCTACTGCATTAAAGTGTATTTGTACTGTTTACACTCAAGTTGTAAAGCGCTGCGTAAACTGTATAATATAGATTTCTGGCATATTTTTTTTTTTTTTTTCACTGGTAATGGTGTTGATCTGCGATTTTTAGCGGAACTGCGACATTGCGGCGGACACTTTTTTTGACACTTTTTTGTCTCTCCCCCCTCCCTCTCTCTCCTCCCTCTCTCTCCTCCCCCTCTCTCTCGCCCTCTCTCTCTCTCTTCTCTCTCTCCCCCTCTCTCTCTCTTGCTCTCTCCCCCTCTCTCGCTCTCTCCTCCCCCCCTCTCTCGCTCTCCTCCTCCCTCGCTCTCTCTCCTCCCCCTCTCTCTCCTCCCTCTCTCTCCTTCTCCCCCCTCTCTCCCCCTCGCTCGCTCTCTCTCCTCCCCTCTCTCTCCTCCCTCTCTCTCCTTCTCCCCCCTCTCTCCCCCTCGCTCGCTCTCTCTCTCTCCCCCTCGCTCGCTCTCTCTCTCTCCCCCTCGCTCTCTCTCCCCCTCGCTCTCTCTCCCCCTCGCTCGCTCTCCTCCCCTCGCTCGCTCTCCTCCCCTCGCTCGCTCTCCTCCCCCTCGCTCTCTCTCCTCCCCCTCGCTCTCTCTCCTCCCCCTCGCTCTCTCTCCTCCCCCTCGCTCTCTCTCCTCCCCCTCGCTCTCTCTCCTCCCCTCGCTCTCTCTCCTCCCCCTCGCTCGCCCTCCCCCTCGCTCGCTCTCTCTCCTCCCCCTCGCTCGCTCTCTCTCTCTCCTCCCCCTCACTCGCTCTCTCTCCGCTCGCTCTCTCTCCTCCCCCTCTCGCGCTCTCTCTGTCTCTCTCTCCTCTCTCTCTCTTCCCCCTCTCTCTCTTCCCCCCTCTCTCTCTCTCCCCCCTCTCTCTCTCTCCCCCCTCTCTCTCCCCCCTCTCTCTATCCCCTCTTTCTATCCCCTCTCTCCCCCCTCTCTCTCCCCTCCCCCCTCTCTCTCCCCCCCCTCTCTCTCTCCCCCCCCTCTCTCTCTCTCTCCACTCTCTCTCCCCCCTCTCTCTCTCCCCCCTCTCTCTCTCTCTCCCCTCCCCCCTCTCTCCCCTCCCCCCTCTCTCCCCTCCCCCTCTCTCTCCCTCCCCCTCTCTCTCCCCCCTCCCCCTCTCTCTCCCCCTTCCCCCTCTCTCTCCCCCTTCCCCCTCTCTCTCCCCCTTCCCCCTCTCTCTCCCCCTTCCCCTCTCTCTCTTCCTCCCCCCTCTCTCTCTCTCTCTCCTCCCCCCCTCTCTCTCCTCCCCCCTCTCTCTCTCCTCCCCCCTCTCTCTCCCTCCCCCTCTCTCTCCCTCCCCCCCCTCTCTCCCTCTCTCTCCTCCCCTCCCCCTCTCTCTCTCTCCCCTCCCCCTCTCTCTCTCCCCTTCCCCTCTCTCTCTCCCTTCCCCTCTCTCTCTTCCCCCTCCCCCTCTCTCTCTTCCCCCTCCCCCTCTCTCTCTTCCCCCTCCCCCCTCTCTCTCTTCTCCCTCTCTCTTCCCCCTCTCTCTCTTCTCCCTCTCTCTCCCCCCCCCCTCTCTCTTCTCCCTCTCTCTCCCCCCCTCTCTCTCCCCCCCTCTCTCTTCTCCCTCTCTCCCCCCCTCCCCCTCTCTCTCTCTCCCCCTCCCCCTCTCTCTCCCCTCCCCCCCTCTCTCCCCTCCCCCCTCTCTCTCTCTCCCCTCCCCCCTCTCTCTCTCCCCTCCTCTCTCCCCTCCCCCTCTCTCTCCTCCCCCCTCTCTCCTCCCCCTCTCTCTCTCCTCCCCCCTCTCTCTCTCCTCCCCCCTCTCTCTCTCCTCCCCCCTCTCTCTCTCCTCCCCCCTCTCTCTCTCCCTCCCCCTCTCTCTCCCCTTCCCCTCTCTCTCCCCTTCCCCTCTCTCTCTTCCCTCCCCCTCTCTCTCTTCCCCCTCCCCCTCTCTCTCTTCCCCCTCCCCCTCTCTCTCTTCCCCCTCCCCCTCTCTCTCTTCCCCCTCTCTCTCTTCTCCCTCTCTCTCCCCCCCCTCTCTCTCTTCTCCCTCTCTCTCCCCCCCCCCTCTCTCTTCTCCCTCTCTCTCCCCCCCTCTCTCTCCCCCCCTCTCTCTTCTCCCTCTCTCCCCCCCTCCCCCCCTCTCTCTCTCTCCCCCTCCCCCTCTCTCTCTCCCCTCCCCCCCTCTCCCCTCCCCCCTCTCTCTCTCTCCCCTCCCCCCTCTCTCTCTCCCCTCCTCTCTCCCCTCTCTCCCCTCCCCCCTCTCTCTCCTCCCCCCTCTCTCCTCCCCCTCTCTCTCTCCTCCCCCCTCTCTCTCTCCTCCCCCCTCTCTCTCTCCTCCCCCCTCTCTCTCTCCTCCCCCCTCTCTCTCTCCCTCCCCCTCTCTCTCTCCTCCCTCCTCTCTCTCCCTCCCCCCTCTCTCTCTCCCCTCCCCCTCTCTCTCCCCCTCTCCCTCCCCCCTCTCTCTCTCCCCCCCCCCTCTCTCTCCCCCTCTCTCTCTCCCCCCCCTCTCTCTCCCCTCCCCCCTCTCTCCCCCTCTCCCCCCCTCTCTCTCTCCCCCCTCTCTCTCTCTCTCTCCCCTCTCTCCTCTCCCCTCTCTCTCTCTCCTCCCCCCTCTCTCTCTCCTCCCCCTCTCTCTCCTCCCCCCTCTCTCTCTCTCCTCCCCCCCTCTCTCCCTCCCCCCTCTCTCTCCCTCCCCCTCTCTCTCCCTCCCCCCTCTCTCTCCCTCCCCCCTCTCTCTCCCTCCCCCCCTCTCTCTCCCTCCCCTCTCTCTCTCTCCTCCCCCCTCTCGCGCTCTCTCTCTCTCTCCTCCCCCCTCTCGCGCTCTCTCTCTCTCTCTCCTCCCCCCTCTCGCGCTCTCTCTCTCTCTCTCTCCTCCCCCCTCTCGCGCTCTCTCTCTCTCTCTCCTCCCCCCTCTCGCGCTCTCTCTCTCTCTC
This sequence comes from Rana muscosa, assembly GCA_029206835.1. Classification (NCBI taxonomy): domain Eukaryota; kingdom Metazoa; phylum Chordata; class Amphibia; order Anura; family Ranidae; genus Rana; species Rana muscosa. The sequence goes on from CM055116.1 coordinate 482,262,343, forward strand.
TCTCCTCCCCCTCTCGCGCTCTCTCTCTCTCCTCCCCCTCTCTCTCCCCCTCTCTCTCCCCCTCTCTCTCCCCCCCTCTCTCTCCCCCTCTCTCTCCCCTCTCTCTCTCTCCTCCCCTCTCTCTCTCCCTCCCCCCTCTCTCTCCCCTCCCCTCTCTCTCTCCCTCCCCCCTCTCTCTCCCTCCCCCCTCTCTCTCCTCCCCCCTCTCTCTCCCTCCCCCCTCTCTCTCCCCGCTCTCTCTCTCTCTCCTCCCCCCTCTCGCGCTCTCTCTCTCTCTCCTCCCCCCTCTCGCGCTCTCTCTCTCTCTCCTCCCCCCTCTCGCGCTCTCTCTCTTCCCTCTCTCCTCTCTCTCTCTCCCCCCTCTCTCTCCCCCCTCTCTCTATCCCCTCTCTCTCTCCCCCTCTCTCTCTCTCTCCCCTCCCCTCTCTCTCTCCCCCCTCTCTCTCCCCCCCCCCCTCTCTCTCTCTCCCCTCCCCCTCCCCCCCTCTCTCTCCCCCTCCCCCCTCTCTCTCCCCTCCCCCTCCCCCCTCTCTCCCCCTCCCCCCTCTCTCCCCTCCCCCCCTCTCTCCCCTCCCCCTCCCCCTCTCTCCCCTCCCCCTCTCTCCCCTCCCCCCTCTCTCTCTCCCCTCCCCCCCTCTCTCTCTCTCCCCTCCCCCCTCTCTCTCTCTCCCCTCCCCCCTCTCTCTCTCTCCCCTCCCCCCTCTCTCTCTCCCCTCCCCCCTCTCTCTCTCTCCCCTCCCCCCTCTCCCTCCCCCCCCCCCTCTCTCTCTCCCCTCCCCCTCTCTCTCTCCCCCTCTCTCTCTCTCCCCCTCTCTCTCTCCCCCTCTCTCTCTTCCCTCCCCCCTCTCTCTCTTCCCTCCCCCCTCTCTCTCTCTCCTCCCCCCTCTCTCTCTCTCCCCCTCTCTCCCCCTCTCTCGCTCTCATCCCCCTCTCTCGCTCTCTCCCCCTCGCTCGCTCTCTCTCGCTCTCTCCCCCTCGCTCGCTCTCTCTCCTCCCCCTCGCTCGCTCTCTCTCCTCCCGCTCGCTCTCTCTCCTCCCCCTCGCTCGCTCTCTCTCCTCCCCCTCGCTCGCTCTCTCTCCTCCCCCTCGCTCTCTCCTCCCCCTCGCTCGCTCTCTCTCCTCCCCCTCGCTCGCTCTCTCTCCTCCCCCTCGCTCGCTCTCTCTCCTCCCCCCTCTCGCGCTCTCCTCC
>CM055116.1:483476031-483940112 GCA_029206835.1 Rana muscosa
CGGAGTGTGCCTCCTGACCATATTACACCTTAACTTAGCCTGTATTGCTGCTTTTTCCTGGTGTGTTACACAAACAGGATTTTGCGGCACTTACAGCGGGCGGAGTGTGCCTCCTGACCATATTACACCTTAACTTAGCCTGTATTGCTGCTTTTTCCTGGTGTGTTACACAAACAGGATTTTGCCGCACTTACAGCGGGCGGAGTGTGCCTCCTGACCATATTACACCTTAACTTAGCCTGTATTGCTGCTTTTTCCTGGTGTGTTACACAAACAGGATTTTGCGGCACTTACAGCGGGCGGAGTGTGCCTCCTGACCATATTACACCTTAACTTAGCCTGTATTGCTGTTTTTTCCGGGTGTGTTACACCAACAGGATTTTGCGGCACTTACAGCGGGCGGAGTGTACCTCCTGACCATATTACACCTTAACTTAGCCTGTATTGCTGCTTTTTCCTGGTGTGTTACACAAACAGGATTTTGCGGCACTTACAGCGGGCGGAGTGTGCCTCCTGACCATATTACACCTTAACTTAGCCTGTATAGCTGCTTTTTCCTGGTGTGTTACACAAACAGGATTTTGCGGCACTTACAGCGGGCGGAGTGTGCCTCCTGACCATATTACACCTTAAATTTAGCCTGTATTGCTGCTTTTTCCTGGTGTGTTACACAAACAGGATTTTGCGGCACTTACAGCGGGCGGAGTGTGCCTCCTGACCATATTACACCTTAACTTAGCCTGTATTGCTGCTTTTTCCTGGTGTGTTACACAAACAGGATTTTGCGGCACTTACAGCGGGCGGAGTGTGCCTCCTGACCATATTACACCTTAACTTAGCCTGTATTGCTGCTTTTTCCTGGTGTGTTACACAAACAGGATTTTGTGGCACTTACAGCGGGCGGAGTGTGCCTCCTGACCATATTACACCTTAACTTAGCCTGTATTGCTGCTTTTTCCTGGTGTGTTACACAAACAGGATTTTGCGGCACTTACAGCGAGCGGAGTGTGCCTCCTGACCATATTACACCTTAACTTAGCCTGTATTGCTGCTTTTTCCTGGTGTGTTACACAAACAGGATTTTGCGGCACTTACAGCGGGCGGAGTGTGCCTCCTGACCATATTACACCTTAACTTAGCCTGTATTGCTGCTTTTTCCTGGTGTGTTACACAAACAGGATTTTGCGGCACTTACAGCGGGCGGAGTGTGCCTCCTGACCATATTACACCTTAACTTAGCCTGTATTGCTGCTTTTTCCTGGTGTGTTACACCAACAGGATTTTGCGGCACTTACAGCGGGCGGAGTGTACCTCCTGACCATATTACACCTTAACTTAGCCTGTATTGCTGCTTTTTCCTGGTGTGTTACACAAACAGGATTTTGCGGCACTTACAGCGAGCGGAGTGTGCCTCCTGACCATATTACACCTTAACTTAGCCTGTATTGCTGCTTTTTCCTGGTGTGTTACACAAACAGGATTTTGCGGCACTTACAGCGGGCGGAGTGTGCCTCCTGACCATATTACACCTTAACTTAGCCTGTATTGCTGCTTTTTCCTGGTGTGTTACACAAACAGGATTTTGCGGCACTTACAGCGGGCGGAGTGTGCCTCCTGACCATATTACACCTTAACTTAGCCTGTATTGCTGCTTTTTCCTGGTGTGTTACACAAACAGGATTTTGCGGCACTTACAGCGGGCGGAGTGTGCCTCCTGACCATATTACACCTTAACTTAGCCTGTATTGCTGTTTTTTCCTGGTGTGTTACACCAACAGGATTTTGCGGCACTTACAGCAGGGGGAGTGTACCTCCTGACCATATTACACCTTAACTTAGCCTGTATTGCTGCTTTTTCCTGGTGTGTTACACAAACAGGATTTTGCGGCACTTACAGCGGGCGGAGTGTGCCTCCTGACCATATTACACCTTAACTTAGCCTGTATTGTTGCTTTTTCCTGGTGTGTTACACAAACAGGATTTTGTGGCACTTACAGCGGGCGGAGTGTGCCTCCTGACCATATTACACCTTAACTTAGCCTGTATTGCTGCTTTTTCCTGGTGTGTTACACAAACAGGATTTTGCGGCACTTACAGCGAGCGGAGTGTGCCTCCTGACCATATTACACCTTAACTTAGCCTGTATTGCTGCTTTTTCCTGGTGTGTTACACAAACAGGATTTTGCGGCACTTACAGCGGGCGGAGTGTGCCTCCTGACCATATTACACCTTAACTTAGCCTGTATTGCTGCTTTTTCCTGGTGTGTTACACAAACAGGATTTTGCGGCACTTACAGCGGGCGGAGTGTGCCTCCTGACCATATTACACCTTAACTTAGCCTGTATTGCTGCTTTTTCCTGGTGTGTTACACAAACAGGATTTTGCGGCACTTACAGCGGGCGGAGTGTGCCTCCTGACCATATTACACCTTAACTTAGCCTGTATTGCTGTTTTTTCCGGGTGTGTTACACCAACAGGATTTTGCGGCACTTACAGCGGGCGGAGTGTACCTCCTGACCATATTACACCTTAACTTAGCCTGTATTGCTGCTTTTTCCTGGTGTGTTACACAAACAGGATTTTGCGGCACTTACAGCGGGCGGAGTGTGCCTCCTGACCATATTACACCTTAACTTAGCCTGTATTGCTGCTTTTTCCTGGTGTGTTACACAAACAGGATTTTGCCGCACTTACAGCGGGCGGAGTGTGCCTCCTGACCATATTACACCTTAACTTAGCCTGTATTGCTGCTTTTTCCTGGTGTGTTACACAAACAGGATTTTGCGGCACTTACAGCGGGCGGAGTGTGCCTCCTGACCATATTACACCTTAACTTAGCCTGTATTGCTGTTTTTTCCGGGTGTGTTACACCAACAGGATTTTGCGGCACTTACAGCGGGCGGAGTGTACCTCCTGACCATATTACACCTTAACTTAGCCTGTATTGCTGCTTTTTCCTGGTGTGTTACACCAACAGGATTTTGCGGCACTTACAGCGGGCGGAGTGTGCCTCCTGACCATATTACACCTTAACTTAGCCTGTATTGCTGCTTTTTCCTGGTGTGTTACACAAACAGGATTTTGCGGCACTTACAGCGGGCGGAGTGTGCCTCCTGACCATATTACACCTTAACTTAGCCTGTATTGCTGCTTTTTCCTGGTGTGTTACACAAACAGGATTTTGCGGCACTTACAGCGAGCGGAGTGTGCCTCCTGACCATATTACACCTTAACTTTGCCTGTATTGCTGCTTTTTCCTGGTGTGTTACACAAACAGGATTTTGCGGCACTTACAGCGGGCGGAGTGTGCCTCCTGACCATATTACACCTTAACTTAGCCTGTATTGCTGCTTTTTCCTGGTGTGTTACACAAACAGGATTTTGCGGCACTTACAGCGGGCGGAGTGTGCCTCCCGACCATATTACACCTTAACTTAGCCTGTATTGCTGCTTTTTCCTGGTGTGTTACACAAACAGGATTTTGCGGCACTTACAGCGGGCGGAGTGTGCCTCCTGACCATATTACACCTTAACTTAGCCTGTATTGCTGCTTTTTCCTGGTGTGTTACACAAACAGGATTTTGTGGCACTTACAGCGGGCGGAGTGTGCCTCCTGACCATATTACACCTTAACTTAGCCTGTATTGCTGCTTTTTCCTGGTGTGTTACACAAACAGGATTTTGCGGCACTTACAGCGGGCGGAGTGTGCCTCCTGACCATATTACACCTTAACTTAGCCTGTATTGCTGCTTTTTCCTGGTGTGTTACACAAACAGGATTTTGTGGCACTTACAGTGGGCGGAGTGTGCCTCCTGACCATATTACACCTTAACTTAGCCTGTATTGCTGCTTTTTCCTGGTGTGTTACACAAACAGGATTTTGCGGCACTTACAGCGAGCGGAGTGTGCCTCCTGACCATATTACACCTTAACTTAGCCTGTATTGCTGCTTTTTCCTGGTGTGTTACACAAACAGGATTTTGCGGCACTTACAGCGGGCGGAGTGTGCCTCCTGACCATATTACACCTTAACTTAGCCTGTATTGCTGCTTTTTCCTGGTGTGTTACACAAACAGGATTTTGCGGCACTTACAGCGGGCGGAGTGTGCCTCCTGACCATATTACACCTTAACTTAGCCTGTATTGCTGCTTTTTCCTGGTGTGTTACACAAACAGGATTTTGCGGCACTTACAGCGGGCGGAGTGTGCCTCCTGACCATATTACACCTTAACTTAGCCTGTATTGCTGCTTTTTCCTGGTGTGTTACACAAACAGGATTTTGCGGCACTTACAGCGGGCGGAGTGTGCCTCCTGACCATATTACACCTTAACTTAGCCTGTATTGCTGTTTTTTCCTGGTGTGTTACACCAACAGGATTTTGCGGCACTTACAGCAGGGGGAGTGTACCTCCTGACCATATTACACCTTAACTTAGCCTGTATTGCTCCTTTTTCCTGGTGTGTTACACAAACAGGATTTTGCGGCACTTACAGCGGGCGGAGTGTGCCTCCTGACCATATTACACCTTAACTTAGCCTGTATTGCTGTTTTTTCCTGGTGTGTTACACCAACAGGATTTTGCGGCACTTACAGCAGGGGGAGTGTACCTCCTGACCATATTACACCTTAACTTAGCCTGTATTGCTGCTTTTTCCTGGTGTGTTACACAAACAGGATTTTGCGGCACTTACAGCGGGCGGAGTGTGCCTCCTGACCATATTACACCTTAACTTAGCCTGTATAGCTGCTTTTTCCTGGTGTGTTACACAAACAGGATTTTGCGGCACTTACAGCGGGCGGAGTGTGCCTCCTGACCATATTACACCTTAACTTAGCCTGTATTGCTGCTTTTTCCTGGTGTGTTACACAAACAGGATTTTGCGGCACTTACAGCGGGCGGAGTGTGCCTCCTGACCATATTACACCTTAACTTAGCCTGTATTGCTGCTTTTTCCTGGTGTGTTACACAAACAGGATTTTGCGGCACTTACAGCGGGCGGAGTGTGCCTCCTGACCATATTACACCTTAACTTAGCCTGTATTGCTGCTTTTTCCTGGTGTGTTACACAAACAGGATTTTGTGGCACTTACAGCGGGCGGAGTGTGCCTCCTGACCATATTACACCTTAACTTAGCCTGTATTGCTGCTTTTTCCTGGTGTGTTACACAAACAGGATTTTGCGGCACTTACAGCGAGCGGAGTGTGCCTCCTGACCATATTACACCTTAACTTAGCCTGTATTGCTGCTTTTTCCTGGTGTGTTACACAAACAGGATTTTGCGGCACTTACAGCGGGCGGAGTGTGCCTCCTGACCATATTACACCTTAACTTAGCCTGTATTGCTGCTTTTTCCTGGTGTGTTACACAAACAGGATTTTGCGGCACTTACAGCGGGCGGAGTGTGCCTCCTGACCATATTACACCTTAACTTAGCCTGTATTGCTGCTTTTTCCTGGTGTGTTACACCAACAGGATTTTGCGGCACTTACAGCGGGCGGAGTGTACCTCCTGACCATATTACACCTTAACTTAGCCTGTATTGCTGCTTTTTCCTGGTGTGTTACACAAACAGGATTTTGCGGCACTTACAGCGAGCGGAGTGTGCCTCCTGACCATATTACACCTTAACTTAGCCTGTATTGCTGTTTTTTCCTGGTGTGTTACACCAACAGGATTTTGCGGCACTTACAGCAGGGGGAGTGTACCTCCTGACCATATTACACCTTAACTTAGCCTGTATTGCTGCTTTTTCCTGGTGTGTTACACAAACAGGATTTTGCGGCACTTACAGCGGGTGGAGTGTGCCTCCTGACCATATTACACCTTAACTTAGCCTGTATTGCTGCTTTTTCCTGGTGTGTTACACAAACAGGATTTTGCGGCACTTACAGCGGGCGGAGTGTGCCTCCTGACCATATTACACCTTAACTTAGCCTGTATTGCTGCTTTTTCCTGGTGTGTTACACAAACAGGATTTTGCCGCACTTACAGCGGGCGGAGTGTGCCTCTTGACCATATTACACCTTAACTTAGCCTGTATTGCTGCTTTTTCCTGGTGTGTTACACAAACAGGATTTTGCGGCACTTACAGCGGGCGGAGTGTGCCTCCTGACCATATTACACCTTAACTTAGCCTGTATTGTTGCTTTTTCCTGGTGTGTTACACAAACAGGATTTTGTGGCACTTACAGCGGGCGGAGTGTGCCTCCTGACCATATTACACCTTAACTTAGCCTGTATTGCTGCTTTTTCCTGGTGTGTTACACAAACAGGATTTTGCGGCACTTACAGCGAGCGGAGTGTGCCTCCTGACCATATTACACCTTAACTTAGCCTGTATTGCTGCTTTTTCCTGGTGTGTTACACAGACAGGATTTTGCGGCACTTACAGCGGGTGGAGTGTGCCTCCTGACCATATTACACCTTAACTTAGCCTGTATTGCTGCTTTTTCCTGGTGTGTTACACAAACAGGATTTTGCCGCACTTACAGCGGGCGGAGTGTGCCTCCTGACCATATTACACCTTAACTTAGCCTGTATTGCTGCTTTTTCCTGGTGTGTTACACAAACAGGATTTTGCGGCACTTACAGCGGGCGGAGTGTGCCTCCTGACCATATTACACCTTAACTTAGCCTGTATTGCTGCTTTTTCCTGGTGTGTTACACAAACAGGATTTTGTGGCACTTACAGCGGGCGGAGTGTGCCTCCTGACCATATTACACCTTAACTTAGCCTGTATTGCTGCTTTTTCCTGGTGTGTTACACAAACAGGATTTTGCAGCACTTACAGCGAGCGGAGTGTGCCTCCTGACCATATTACACCTTAACTTAGCCTGTATTGCTGCTTTTTTCTGGTGTGTTACACAAACAGGATTTTGCGGCACTTACAGCGGGCGGAGTGTGCCTCCTGACCATATTACACCTTAATGTAGCCTGTATTGCTGCTTTTTCCTGGTGTGTTACACAAACAGGATTTTGCGGCACTTACAGCGGGCGGAGTGTGCCTCCTGACCATATTACACCTTAACTTAGCCTGTATTGCTGCTTTTTCCTGGTGTGTTACACAAACAGGATTTTGTGGCACTTACAGCGGGCGGAGTGTGCCTCCTGACCATATTACACCTTAACTTAGCCTGTATTGCTGTTTTTTCCTGGTGTGTTACACCAACAGGATTTTGCGGCACTTACAGCGGGCGGAGTGTGCCTCCTGACCATATTACACCTTAACTTAGCCTGTATTGCTGCTTTTCCCATTTCCCTGCAGGCCATTAGAATGTCTGGAAGGCAAACAAGGAGAGGCAGACAGTCAGGAGCCAAAAAAAAAGAGGGCAAGCAGGCTCTGTGTCTAGAGACAACAGTGCTGGTCGTGGACGCGGTGCATCGCCATCAGCACATGGCCATGGGACACGCTTGTCCTTCTTTTCGGCAGCTGGACGTGTTGAGCCCATCATGCCGAAGACTTGGTAGAGTGGATGACCAAGCCCTCCTCATCCTCCTCATCCTCTCTCACCCAGGCTCAGGGTACTGGCAAAGCAGCTGCCAAAGCATCCTCTTCCCTGGTATCAATGTCATCATCAGTCACTCCTTCCCTAGACCAACCATGTCCTCCTGAGGAGTCCCCCGAACTGTTTGAGCACAGTGTTGGGTACATGCTCCAGGAGGATGCCCAGCGTTTCGAAGGGTCTGATGATGATACCCAGCTAGAGGAAGGCAGTAGCGTGAGAGCAGAGAGAGGGGATGCTCAAGAAGGACACCAATCTGGCAGTCATGTTCCAGCAGCTGCAGCATACTGCCAGATTGGCTCCAGTGATGAGGTGGGAGGGGATGATGAGGTCACTGACTCCACGTGGGTGCCTAATAGGAGAGAGGAGGAGGAGGATGAGGAGGAGGCACATCTCCAACGAGGCAGGATGCCCTCGTGGGGCCAGCGTAAGGGCAGCACACCGACGGAATCACACCGCAGAGCTCCGCCTGTGCAGGGCGCTGCCTCTGCCCGTTATTCAAAAAGTTCTTTGGTGTGGGCCTTTTTTGAGTCGAGTGCATCAGATTGCACAGCTGCTGTTTGCAACATATGTCTCAAGCGTATATCGCGTGGCCAAAACATCACCCACTTGGGCACCACATGCTTGACCAGACATATGTTGACCTGCCATGCAGCTCGTTGGCAAGCCTACCTTAAAGACCCACACCAAAGAACAAAGCTGACCTCTTCTTGCACCGCATCAGCTGGGATCACCAACCCCACTATACCTTCAGTCCTCTCTGAAACCTGCTCTGAGAGGAATGAAGGTGTAGAATTAGGTGTGTCACAGCCAAGTACTTGCGGGCACTCTGCTAGCAGTACACCAACGTCCGATTCTAGCAGGCAAATTTCCCTGCCCCAGCTGCTGGACCGTCAAAAGAAGTTCACTCCCAGCCATCCACATGCCCAGCGGTTGAATGCTAGCTTGGCTAAATTGCTAGCGCTTCAACTGCTGCCTTTTCAGTTGGTAGACTCGGCCTCCTTCCGTGAGTTTGTGCAATGTGCGGTTCCTCAGTGGCAGGTTCCCAAACGGCACTTTTTCTCACGGAAGGCGATTCCGGCTCTCTACCGGCATGTGGAAGGCAATGTCTTGGCCTCGCTGGACAGGGCGGTCAGCGGTAAGGTGCATATTACCGCTGACTCATGGTCCAGCAGGCATGGACAGGGACGTTACCTTTCTTTCACGGCCCATTGGGTCACTCTTTTGGCAGCTGGGAAGGATGCAGGACAAGGTGCAGTAGTGTTGGAGGTTGTTCCACCGCCACGCCTCCAAAATGCTACTACTGGTTGTGACACACCTCTGTCCTCCACCCCCTCCTCTTCTTCTTCCTCCGTGGCCTCTTCCTGTGCTTTGTCCTCGGAACCAGCGGTGCTCCGTAGGCGTTCAAGGGGCTACGCAAGTACGCAGGCAAAAAGATGCCATGCCGTGCTTGCGCTGGTGTGTTTGGGGGACAGGAGCCACACTGGGGCAGAGGTTCTGTCTGCTCTGCAGGGGCAGGCTGAGAGGTGGTTGACGCCACGCCAGCTTAAGCCAGGAATGGTAGTTTTCGACAATGGCACCAACCTCCTCTCCGCTCTCCGACAGGGACAACTGACCCATGTGCCTTGTGTGGCTCACGTCCTTAACCTGGTGGTGCAGCGGTTCTTGGGCAGGTACCCGGGCTTACAGGATGTCCTGAGGCAGGCCAGGAAAGTCTGTGTGCATTTCCGCAGATCTTATAATGCCAGTGCTCGCCTGGCTGAGCTGCAAAAGGAGTTGAACCTGCCCAAGAACCGCCTTATATGTGACATGCCCACCAGGTGGAACTCAACGTTGGCCATGCTGCAGCGGCTGCACATGCAGCAGAGGGCCATCAATGAGTACCTGTGCGACTACGGCACCAGGACAGGGTCAGGGGAGCTCGGGTTTTTTTCACCACGCCAGTGGGGCATGATCAGGGATACATGCACTGTCCTGGCACCATTTGAGGAGGCCACGAGGATAGTGAGCAGTGACAGTGCATGCATCAGTGACACTGTACCTCTTGTCCACCTGTTGGAACATACGCTGCGTGGAATAATGGACAGGGCACTTGAGGCAGAACAGAGGCAGGAAGAGGAGGACTTCCTTGCCTCTCAAGGCCCCCTTTACCCAGACAGTGTTCCTTCTGTCCCACCCATCGAACAGGAAGAAGAGGAGGAGGAGGAGGAGGATTGTGTCAGCATGGAGGTGGAGCCTGGCACTCAGCATCATCAGCAGCAGTCTTTTAGGGAATATTTACAGTCCCAAGAAACCAGTGGACTTGTACGTGGCTGGGAGGAGGTGGCTGCGGATCATGTCGTCCTTAGTGACCCAGAGGACTCCGGACTGAATGCCTCAGCTAAGCTACGCTGCATGGCCTCCCTGATCCTGCAAAGTCTGCGGAAGTATCCTCGTATTCTTCGGATCAAGGAGAGGGACCATTACTGGCTGGCCACTCTCCTTGATCCACGGTACAAGGGTAAGGTTGCGGACCTTATGTTACCGTCGCAGAGGGAGCAGAGGATGAGACAACTCCGGGAGGCCTTGCAGAAAGGTCTGTGCAACGCGTTCCCAGAGACTGGGAGGTTACAAACTCCTGGTCCTGGACAACAAGTTGCTGAGGCTTCGGTCAGTCAAAGAAGGAGCGGTGGGGAAGGTGGCCGTCTGACCGAAGCGTTCAGACAATTCTTTAGTCCGCAGCCCCAAGATATGATCGGTTCCAGCAACCATCGCCAGCGTCTGATATACATGGTGCAGGAATACCTAGGGGCAAGGTCAGACTTGGACACCTTCCCCACCGAAAATCCTCTGGCTTACTGGGTCTTGAGGATGGATCACTGGCCAGAGCTTGCACAGTATGCAATTGAGCTACTGGCCTGTCCTGCATCCAGCGTTCTTTCAGAATGCACATTCAGTGCTGCTGGAGGATTTGTCACGGATCACAGGGTGCGCCTGTCCACCGACTCTGTTGATTGACTGACCTTCATAAAGATGAACCAGTCTTGGATCACCACCAGCTACCAAACACCTGAAGCTGATATAACAGACTAATTTATTTTCAAATGTCACATCCCTTCAAGACTGATGCTGATGCTGAGAGACTGTCCTGTTATGTTGACTGACTATCCTCCTCCTCCTCAATGATCCGATTGACGATGATAGCTTGGAAGAACATTTTTGTTTCTGGGTGCCGCCACCAGTGGCTAAGGCCCAATTTTTCAGCCCCTGTTTAACAGGGTTGTGTTATTACAATTTTTTATGCAATGCTTTGCAGCAGGGCTCATTGCTGCACTCCAACTAGAGTATCTGGGAGTGGTTGCAGTGTCGTGGCACCAGCACCAGTGGCTAAGGCCCAATTTTTCAGCCCCTGTTTAACAGGGGCGTGTAATTACAATTTTTGATGCAATACTTTGCAAAAGGGCTCATTGCTGTGCTCCAAGTACAGTATCTGTGAGGGGTTGCAGTGTTGTGGCACCAGTGCCTAAGGCTCAATTTTTCTGCCCCTGTTTAACAGAGGCATGTAATTACAATTCTTGATCTAATAATTCACAGCAGGGCCCATTCCTGCGCCCACCAAGACTAACTGTGAGGCCTTACAGTGTTGTGTCAACACCACCACCACCACCACCACCAAAGGCCCAATTTTTCAGCCCCTGTTCAACAGGGGCATGCAATTACAATTCTTGATCTAATAATTCACAGCAGGGCCCATTCATGCACCCACCAAGAGTAACTGTGAGGGCTCACAGTGTTGTGGCAACACCAACATGTAAGGGGCAAATTTCAGCTCAGTATATACGGCAGGCCCCTACTTTCAAACATCCAACTTACAAACGACTCCTCCTTGCAAACGGAAGGATACAACAGGAAGTGAGAGGAAATCTACCCCTAGGAAGGCAAATTCTCTCCTGTAAGAGTTAATATGGGAAAAAAAGTGTCACCTCTCCACTGATTCTTTATCACCAATTCTTGTTTCAATAAAAACCCCAAATTTTCAAAAAACATTTGTCATTAGGACGGAAAGTGAGGTGAACTGTTCTGAACAGGTGCACACTGCACAGACAGAAAAACAAATGTTACAGGGGTGATAACCCTTCCCTATGTTTTCCAAAAAGCTTAAAAATATATTTTTTGGCTGGAGCTACACTTAAACAATGTACCTGTTCAAAATTACAAACAGATTCTACATAAGAACAAACCTACAGTCCCTGTCTTGTATGCACCGCCTGTATACGGCTGTTCAGAGTATATAGGGCCTTTTTTATTTTGTGTGCGGGGTTCCCCTTAATATCCATACAAGACCCAAAGGGGCTGGTAATGGGCTGGGGTAGGGGTGTGTGATGGGGTAGCTATGCCATTTTTCTTAAAGATTTTCATCCATATTACCGGGACCAGACATTACATTAAAGCCGCAAGCAGTTTTAAATGGCTTTTTTTCCTTTAGAAATGTAATTTTGTGCAGGGACAGTTCTAAACACGGGAAACACGTGGCACTTCACAGGCATACTTTAGACAACCCCCAGGTACGATATTTAAAGGAATATTTGACTTTTTTTTTCACTTTATGCATCATTAACCACTTCAATACAGGGCTTTTTGTACCTATTCAATACCAGGCACTTCTCTCCTACATGTACAAATCATCATTCTTTTGCTAGAAAATTACTCAGAACCCCCAAACATTATATATGTTTTTTTAGCAGACACCCTAGGGAATAAAATGACGGTCATTGCAACATTTTTTCTTGCACAATATTTGCGCAATAATTTTTCAAACGCCTTTTTAAAAAAAAAAATGGTTTCATGAATTAAAAAATAACAAAACAGTAAAGTTAGCCCAATTTTTTGGGAACATATGAAAGATAATGTTACGCCGAGTAAATAGATACCTAACATGTCACGCTTTAAAATTGCGCACACTCATGGAATGGCGCCAAACTTCGGTACTTAAAAATCTCCATAGGCGATGCTTTAATTTTTTTTACAGGTTACCAGGTTAGAATTACAGAGGAGGTCTAGTGCTAGAATTGTTGCACGCGCTCTAACGCACGCGGCGATACCTCACATGCGTGGTTTGAACGGCGTTTACATATGTGGGCGACTTACGTGTGCATTCGCTTCTGATCGCGAGCTACCGGGGACAGGGGCGTTTTAATTTTTTTTATTATTATTTATTTATTTATTTTACTTATTTATTTATTTTTTTACAATGATTTTACTTTTTTTTTTTTTTTGATCACTTTTATTCCTATTACAAGGAATGTAAACATCCCTTGTAATAGGAATGTGTGTGACAGGTTCTCTTTATTGAGAGATGCAGGGTCAATAAGACCCCACATCTCTCCTCCAGGCTGGAAAGCATGAGATCAGTGAAAATTTTTTCACTGATTTCATACTTACAGCCGCAATGGCGGCTTTGTTTACATTTGAGACCCGGGCGTGACGTCATCACATCGCGCCCGGGCCTCCGACGATCATAGAGATGACTGGTGACCATCTGGTCACCAGTCATCTCTATGCTCATCACGTGACTCCACCAACGATGCCGGAAGATTCGCTCCGGGTCCCCGATCGCACGGGGGAGCCCGGAGAAGCACCGGATGGCGGCGGGAGGGGGGGTGTCCCCTCCCGCCGCCTATAAGAACGATCAAGCGGTGGAACCGCCGCTATGATCGTTCTTATGGTGCACAGAATCGCCGGCACTTCAAAAGGATATCTGAATGATGCCTCTAGCCGCAGGCATCGTTCAGATATCCCCCTACAAAGCCGAGGACGTCATATGACGTCCACCCAGGATGGGAGATCCCATCTGTGGACGTCATTTGTCTATGGCTGGGTAGGGAAGTGGTTAAAATGACTGCTCCAGAAAAACGGTCGTTTTTAAAACTTCTTTTTGCATTGATACATGTCCCCTGGTGCAGAACCCGGGTTCCCAAACCCTTTTTAGGACAATAACATGCATAATAGTCGTTATAATTAGCACTTTAGATTTCAAACGTTCGCATCCATTGTATTTAATAGGGTTCTAAAGTTCGTGCAAACTTTCGGTCCGTTCGCGGGTTCTGGTGCGAACCGAACCCGGGGGTGTTCGGCTCATCACTATTCCTTAGATACCGTACACCACGCTCTGTGGCTTGTGTACGATATCCCTGTGCAGCCCAGTGCCAGTTCAGTTCCGGACACCCGACTAACACCGCCCACATCGGTAAGACGCGCTGTGTGGTACCGGCCTCCAGGATTATAAAGCAATCTGCCTGTATGCCTGGAGCGTGTGCAGGAATATGGCCCCCTGCTGGTGAGTGCTTGTTGCAGAGCACCGATCATACAGCAGTGTCTGTACAGGGTGCTCTCCTCAGCAGTTTTTCCTACCAGTTCCCATAGATCAATGACACGGTCCCGGCACAAACAGATCCCCTAACCTGACTACAGAAAGGAAACAGCCGAGAGCAGACAGCCCTAAGAGCCCAGTGTCTGGCCACAGAACATTACACACCTTCTCCGGGAAAGCCGTGCATGGCAAGCCCCGCCCCTCCTGTGCAGCTCTCCCACTGGGATCAGTGCCCTAGCCCTGATCTCCCTTTGTGTTGTGTCCTTGGCTGGGAGGATCGAGAGATGATCCTGTGTGTGGATGCAGGATAATCTCTTCTGAGTGCAAATCAACTGCATAAAAGAATATTGGACCATGGTACAGTGCACACATAGTTGTGAGTAGCAGACATACTGAACATCTCCCCTTCTCTCTCTCTCTCACACCCCCTCTCTCACTCACCCCCTCTCTCTCTCTTGCCCCCTCTATCTCTCTCACCCCCCCCTTTCTCTCACCCTCTCTCTCACTCACCCCCACTCACCCCCTCTTCCCCCCACACCTCCCTCCCCCTCTTCACTTCTGTCTCTATCCCTTCACCCCCTCTTCATCTCTTAGTTAGTAATAGAAGTAATTCCAGTTCTCAAAAAAAATGTCATACTTATCTGTTTGGTATTGTTTTTTCACAGAGCAGCCCCAATCCTCCTCTTCTGGGGTCCCTCACTGGCATTCCTGGCCCCTCCCTCCTGCCAGGTGTCCCTATAGCAATCTGCTTGCTATGGGGGCACCCGAGCAGACTCATTCCCGAGCCACTGCTCTGTGTGACCATTCACACACAGACACAGATCGGCCCTGCCTCCCTCTCACTCCTCATTGGCTCACTGGTTGTGATTGACAGTAGTGGGACCAGATGACCTTCGGAGACCGAGAGTGACGTTATGACGTCACGTCCCGCCTGGCAGATGTTAACACTGCTGTGTACTCGGCTGGTAAGGCTGAGAGCGCTTTTTTTTTATCTTGGTCTTTCCAGCATAGAGGAGAGATGCGAGGTCTTATAGACCCTACATCTCTCCATAAAGGGGACCTGGCATTCCCTTTTCATAAACAAAGAAAAAATTGCGCCAATAATGAATTATGGACAGATAGAAAAATTGTGTCCAGGGGCTGGGTTGTGTAGAGCAATCACACTAAACCATTTAACAGCCCATATATTGGATAAGGCACGGAAATGAGTAATATTTCGATATTATCACCTTACCCAATTAATAAACCAATATATGGAAAATTTAAACCATACAAAAAATGCATAGAACCTGTAAAGGACTGAACCTTATCAGATTGAGGTAATCCACATAATAATACTAGTTGGGATATAACAAATTTTATCACCACTGATCTAGGAGTGGTAGACCAATAAGTGTCCGGGGGCTAAAGGGTGTAAAGCACCCACACTATACACCCATTCCCAGCATTTATCAGGTCACAA
Source organism: Rana muscosa (assembly GCA_029206835.1). Taxonomy (NCBI): domain Eukaryota; kingdom Metazoa; phylum Chordata; class Amphibia; order Anura; family Ranidae; genus Rana; species Rana muscosa. The sequence goes on from CM055116.1 coordinate 483,491,352, forward strand.
ATGAAGGTTGCAGTCTTATTGATATTAAAGGTCAGATTGAATTGGCAGTCCTATAGCCCGCTGGTGGGTCTCCAGAGATGAAGATTGAAGTACACAGATGGAAAATCCAGCAACACCACGTGATAACACAGACTGACAGTGCCCTCCACCACACGAATTGGCGGCTTACCAGAGGTGAGCCCACGATGCACAGTCGGCTATAACCCAGCCGCGGCCTTTATTGGAATGAATTGGACCAGAATCCGCCACCAACACACAACCCCTCTCTTTCTCCCGATCCTCACGATCGTAAGTCACCAACACCCGGAACCGTTAAGAAGGAGAGGACATAGACCATAGAGTAGTACGCACAATATAATTTATTGGAAAAAGGTTAAAAACACTTACATCAAAGAAGCGTCTAAACAGCATAAAAGATCTGCCGGCCGGCAAACAAACGATCACCCTTCCCTCAAGTTTAGCATGGTGACGTCAGGACGTCGCTCCCAGACGCGTTTTGTCACTAGTTGGACGTTGTCAATGGGGGTAGGGCCATGTGCAGACACACCACCTTATATGGCCGAACCTCAGTGTGGAATGTAGAGGTTAGAGCCAAATTCCGCCATTTTGGAAGTGGGAAAAAGAGCCAGTGACATACTCTTAACCTTAACCAGACGGTAAAGATTTTCTTTTGTGTATATATATAAATTTTTGAATGAACTAACGATCGAAACTGGGACTAATTACCACATCGAATAACGATCGGAAACAGCATGTTACATTGATTGTTAAAAATTAATAATAAAATAAATAAAATTAAATAAATGGATTATAATATTATAAAAAACAAGCAGACCACAATAGAACAAGGTTTTAGATAAATCAAATATGCGGTGTAAAAATCACTAACGATTGAAAGACCGTACTACCAGGAAAGAATAGATATAATGCTAATATATGTATGATGTTGGTACATACCAAGGCATTTAATTTGTATATGTACATATATTGGAGGGGTCAGTGGCATTATAGATTGCACTGGCATGAAAAAGATCATGCTTATCACCAATAATCTATTGGTCCAAAGAGAACTAAACAGATAATATCGAGACTCAATGGTTAATGTTAATCAATGATTAATATATAGAAAAATAATTTAATATATAAAGGGACCAAAAAGGGTCCCTTATAAGTGTCAAACACCCTTTGAGAGGTGTTGTGGTGAATAATAATTAATAATTGATAAAAAATTAAATAAATCTAGTGATGATTAATTACAAAAAATCATGTGCCCATCAATAGTTAAATATCTGGGAAAGAAGAAACTCCAAATATATCCCTAGTGAAAAAAGTGAAAAAAGTGATATATGTTAAGTGAAACAATATGTGAAGCAATTATTGTGTGAGCAATAATTGAGTAAAAATTAGATACTATTAAATAAAAAGATGTATGGTGAGTGAAAAAATCTCCTTCCAATTGAATGAAAAGTAATTAGTTGAAAAATAATACTTAGGTTGAATTAATAGATCAAATACATGTCTGTGATATTATCACAGACTTGTATATTAAAAACTTGACATTACACACTGAGACAGGACCTTAAGCATTATTAATAAAGGCATTCACATCAGTCTCAATGTTCAAAACCATAAGGACTATAGGTCTTAAGCCTATGGATCCAAGCCATTTCTAACTTGGATATTTCTCTCACCATTAGGCTCCCCCTCCAATGGGCCTTATATTTATCTATGCCCAAAAAGAGTGTCCCCGAGGGATCCCTATTATGCTTCAACAGATAATGTTTGGATACTGAATGGTTCTTGAATCCCATTTTGATATTGGTGATATGCTCGTTGAGGCGCACTCTGAGGGGTCGCTTAGTGCGCCCCACGTATTGCATGCCACATGGACACTGTAGCATATAGACCACACCCTCAGTGGCACATGTAATGCAAGGTTTGATTGTGTGTTGGCCTTGGAAACCTTGCATTATATATTAATCATTGATTAACATTAACCATTGAGTCTCGATATTATCTGTTTAGTTCTCTTTGGACCAATGGATTATTGGTGATAAGCATGATCTTTTTCATGCCAGTGCAATCTATAATGCCACTGACCCGTCCAATATATGTACATATACAAATTAAATGCCTTGGTATGTACCAACATCATACATATATTAGCATTATATCTATTCTTTCCTGGTAGTACGGTCTTTCAATCGCTAGTGATTTTTACACCGTATATTTGATTTATCTAAAACCTTGTTCTAATGTGGTCTGCTTGTTTTTTATAATATTATAATATATTATAATCCATTTATTTAATTTTATTTATTTTATTATACATTTTTAACAATGAATGTAACATGCTGTTTCCGATTGTTATTCGATGTGGTAATTAGTCCCAGTTTCGATCGTTAGTTCATTCATATATTTATATATATACACAAAAGAAAATCTTTACCGTCTGGTTAAGGTTAAGAGTATGTCACTGGCTCTTTTTCCCACTTCCAAAATGGCGGAATTTGGCTCTAACCTCTACATTCCACACTGAGGTTCGGCCATATAAGGTGGTGTGTCTGCACGTCGCTCCCTACCCCCATTGACAACGTCCAACTAGTGACGAAACGCGTCTGGGAGCGACGTGCTGACGTCACCACGCTAAACTTGAGGGAAGGGTGATCGTTTGTTTGCCGGCCGGCAGATCTTTTATGCTGTTTAGACGCTTCTTTGATGTAAGTGTTTTTAACCTTTTTCCAATAAATTATATTGTGCGTACTACTCTATGGTCTATGTCCTTCTTAACGGTTCCGGGTGTTGGTGACTTACGATCGTGAGGATCGGGAGAAAGAGAGGGGTTGTGTGTTGGTGGCGGATTCTGGTCCAATTCATTCCAATAAAGGCCGCGGCTGGGTTATAGCCGACTGTGCATCGTGGGCTCACCTCTGGTAAGCCGCCAATTCGTGTGGTGGAGGGCACTGTCAGTCTGTTTTATCATGTGGTGTTGCTGGATTTTCCATCTGTGTACTTCAATCTTCATCTCTGGAGACCCACCAGCGGGCTATAGGACTGCCAATTCAATCTGACCTTTAACATCAATAAGACTGCAACCTTCATTTGTGACCTGATAAATGCTGGGAATGGGTGTATAGTGTGGGTGCTTTACACCTATTAGCCCCCGGACACTTATTGGTCTACCACTCCTAGATCAGTGGTGATAAAATTTGTTATATCCCAACTAGTATTATTATGTGGATTACCTCAATCTGATAAGGTTCAGTCCTTTACAGGTTCTATGCATTTTTTCTATGGTTTAAATTTTCCAGATATTGGTTTATTAATTGGGTAAGGTGATAATATCTAAATATTACTAATTTCCGTGCCTTATCCAATATATGGGCTGTTAAATGGTTTAGTGTGATTGCTCTACACAACCCAGCCCCTGAACACAATTTTTCTATCTGTCCATTATTCATTATTGGCGCAATTTTTTCTTTGTTTATGTTGTTTGTGTTTATATCACCATTATTGCTGCCTGTGTTTTTGTTTTTGTTTAAATTTTAGCGCAGTTTTTTCTGTTAAATTCCCTTTTCATATTACAAGGGATGTTTACATTCCTTATAATAGAAATAAAAGTGTTAAAAAAATTTTTTTAAGCTAAAGTGTCAAAATAAAACAATAAATAATAAAATAAAAATGTAAAGTGCCTCTGTGCCTGCGTACTCGCAAGCAGAAGCAAACACATATGTTTGTTGTACTCACATGTGTAAATGGTGTTCAAAGTACACATGTGAGGTATTGCCACGAACGTTAGAGCTCATTTCTAACCCAAGTCACTCTCTGTAACTATTAACTGGTAACCTGTAAAAAAAATTAAAGTGTCACTATGGAGATTTTTAAGTACTGAAGTTTGGCGCCATTCCACGAGTGTGCGCAATTATAAAGCATGACATGTTAGGTATCTCTTTACTCTGCGTAACATCATCTTTTACATTATACAAAATAATTGGGCTAACTTTAGTGGGTTTTTTTTTTAATTCATGAAAACACGTTTGAAAAATTGCTGCGCAAATACCGTGTGACATAAAAGTTGCAACGACCACCATTTTATTCCCTAGGATCTCTGCTAATAAAACACATATAATGTTTAGGGGTTCTGAGTAATTTTCTAGAAAAACAATGATGATTTTTACATGTAGAAGAGGAGTGCCAGAATAGGCCCGGTATGGAAGAGGTTAAAGACACAGTCCAGAGCATGCACTCAGGACTGACCCCGCCCAACTAGGAAGTCACAACAGAAATGAAGAGAACAGCCTCCCATTGTATCATGGTACATGTACAGTAGGAGCGAAGAAGTGAACACGCCCATTGTTACTGCATGTGGGAACAATCATAAGACCGCCCACTTTCAGGCACTCCAAATTTACTCACTAAAACAAACCTTTACTACTAAACTAGCAGAAGATTCTCATTCTCATTCTCCCTCTTGACTGTGTGAGAAAAACATGGGATTATGGGTAAATCTTATACCCATAAACCCATGTTTTTTCCTTCTAATTAAGAGGGCTGAGCTGGAAGGGAGCATGTGTCTACAAGACACAATTTTATTGGACAGCTGGGGCTAATGGTACTTTACTATTGGTCCAAGACTCCAAGCTGTCCATTGATATGGAGATAAGGCTGTATGCAGAGCACACAGCCATTTCTCCTTGTGCTAAATAGGCACACACTTCGTCTTAATGATATAATGCATCTCACCTAAATTCCACTCACCATCCATTAGATTTCCCATTCATTCAATAACCAAACATCACCGCACTGCTATGTTCTCCGTTCCGTCAGCATCTGTGCTAAAGACTACCCAGCTTGGGTTTTTATTATCACAAAAGCTCTCACAAACAGGAAGTGATGTCACCAGCAGCCAATCGCCTCCTCCATGGGAAGTGATGTCACTTGATGCAAATGACCATATATATATGTCACTTGATGTGAGCTCCACACAGCAAATGACCATATAAGGATATTCCTCTAACAGGATGTGTTAAATACAGCTAATACAATACAATACATGAATACAACAAAAGAAGGTCAGTCAGACATTTGTATTCTTTCAAAAGAACCAATTACAGACATGTATACATTCAAATAGACTAGCAGTGACGTGAACTGCTTCCAATGACGGGAACCATAAGAAAACTATGGCTGAATGGGCCATAATTGTCGTATAGTTATGCTATAGTTCTCATGAACGCAGATCCGTCAGCTCAGAGTCATTTAATGCAATCGACAAGAAGTGGCCAGTCCCTTGGTGAGGCATAAAACAAACATCCCTAAAAGAGCAAACATCGCTGTGTCCATAGGAAGATTTTCCCGCCACCAGTCTTCCACAAATGTCTGTATGTGCGAATATGCTCACATGAGCGCATTACAGCAAAACCGACACTGAGGGACATCTGACAACATATATTTATAAAAATTTCCACAACAGTCCTCCGTTTTTTGTCATATGCTCCCATGTGTCCCTCGACGACTTCTTACACCTGGAAATGAATCAGTCCTTACAGTCCATATGAGTTCATAAAAAATGAAAACACGGCTTGACATGTAGACTCTGTTCTTCAGGAGCATGACTTATAAGGAGGACACGACATGGTGAGCTGTAGTAATAGCGGATCGGTCTGGGATCCTCTGTGTCTTGTACGTGGTTCGGGCTTCGGGGCATCTCATCAAGGAAGATGTGGTCATCTGCTCAGGCTCTGGTCGCGCGTCCAATCAGGCAACAGGAGCACCTCATCACGACATATGGAAGGAATAGAAAAAAATTGCATGAGTATATATATTCCTACTTCCTTCCTTCAACTATGATCCACTGTAAAATAAAAATTAGATCCCCAAAGATTCCCGGACCCTAAAGCCTCATACACACGACTGGTTTTCTCATCAAGAAACGACAAGAAAATTGTTGGGAGTGCTTTCTTGCCAAGAAAACCGTTCGTGTGTATGGTTTCTCGTCGAGAAAACTGCCGGGAATCTTGACAAGAAAAATAGAGAACCTGCTCTCTATTTTCTCGTCAGGATTCTCGTTTTTCTCGTCGGGATTCTCGTCGGCCTGTTTTCCGACGAGAAAACCGGTCGTGTGTATGCTTTTCCGAGTCTTAAAAAATTGCGCATGCTCAGAATCAAGTATAAGACGGGAGCGCTCCTTCTGGTAAAACTAGCGTTCGTAAACGAACTGAAAGCACGAAGACTGAAAAGCGCGAATCGTCTCTCCCCAAACTTTTACTAGCACGCGGTAATACGAGCTCAGCAAAAGCAGCCCAAGGGGTGGCGCCATTGGAATCGAACTTCCCCTTTGTACTGCCATCGTACGTGTTGTACGTGAGCGCGCTTTACAACGACGAGATTTGGAATTGACAGTGTGTATGCAAGGAAAGCTTGACAAGAATCTCGTCAAGCTTGACAAGAATCTCGTTGAGAAAAACAAAGTGTTTTTTTTACGACGAGATTCTCGGTCGTGTGTACGAGGCTTGAGAGGGATTCCCAACCTTCACTAGCTATAGCTCTGGCTTCAACAGTTACATGAACATCCTATCCACAATGGATGAGAATTGTTCAATCGTATCATAAGCTCAAGCCCCCCCCACCTTGTACATGCAGGAAACCATGCCCAGACCTGGTGGGGGTTGGTGAACAATTCCCTTCTAGCTGTCCCTGCCATTCTTACTTTCTCGCGCCATCAGATCCTGACGATCAGGCGCGACATAAGATGCTGGGACGAGTTTCACCATCACGCATGAACCTCTTGCATTAGGGGAATTACCTTATAAGCTTTAGATCCGCATAAGCACCAAACTAAAGTTCAAACACACTTGTGGGCTAGCTAGTTGTCCCGATACCCAAACCGACAAGAGGCAGAGCTATCAAAACTATAACCAATTTTACCCTCTAGAAATGTATCGTTAAATTCCATTGACAAGTGTAGTCTTCACTAGTTTGTCAAAACTCCTCATACCAATATGAACATCATTTATAGCATGTACCGCTGTCATCGCTGGGGACTAAAGTTCGGTGGAGACTCAGAACAGACCCAGCAATCGGTCCTGTTCGCTTTCTGAGCTAGTCAGGGAATAGACTTTAAATAAGAACTTGGGATGCTTTTCATCGTTACCCTTGCTAAAATTGACTAAACAAAAAAATATAAATAAACTAAGATACTACTCAATTCTTTGGTGTGGTTGAGCCGCTTCTTGAAGTGGCTGGCGTGGTCTCATCCCTCAAGCTTCTTTACAATGACTCAGTCACCTGGTTGGAAAGAATGTAAACTGGTTATTGTGTCAGGGTCCAGGAGGGACTCGTGAACCCTGTGGTGGACCTTTTGAAGTTCATGTTACAGAGACCGCACCTACCCCATCAGCTGAGAATGTAAGTGACAGCTAATGAGGAAAGTACGACTCTGGTTTTGATTGACCTCCAAACAAACCTCATGACAAACCCGGGCATCGGGACTGTGGTCACTGCATAACCTGTGCGTTGCTTACCATCTGGGGTGTAATACCTGGAACCATTGACAAAAAGGTTCTTAGCATCTGGGATGAGAGCCTACTTCACCAGACTGCTGTTTGCAACAGCTGCATCCATCAAAGAAAGACAGTCTTGGCACAAACTTGGTTAGAATTACAAAGGTTAGTATTATTAGTTTGAAAAACTGTCATTCTTACATTTATTTATCCCCCCATTTTCTTCCTCATTACAGACTGAAGGGAGAAATGCGTGGTGAAGGGAAAAAAAAAGAAACAATGAAATAGCTTATGATACTACTCCTCATGCCGTGTACACACGATCGATTTTCTCGACGGTGAAAACACAGTCGAGAAAATAGACGGGAAAAACAAGGAACGACTTGGTCCCCTACACATGGCCGGTTTTCATGACATTTTTCCTCTTGGTCGAGAAAACCGACCGTGTGTAGGCTCCCTGGCAGTGTTTCCCTATGGGAAAACTGCAGCGGAAAAAAATGCCGTGAATCACGACAAGAAAAATGAAAGCATGTTCTAATTTTTCTCGTCGTGATTCTTGCCGTTTTTCTCGTCGTGAAAAATGCTGGAAAGCCCACACACGGGCGTTTTTCTCGTCAAAGAGAAAAAATGCCATTTTTCCAGACGAGAAAAATGGTCCTGTGTACGCGGCATCAGACTTGTGTATTTATCCATGTGTACAGCTATCTACATACACCTGCTCTCTATGTGCATACACTTTCAGAAACTCCTTGGACCTGGAAAAATACTTATACGCAAAAATTATTACTCTATCCTTCATATTTAACATGCAAAAAATGGCAAACAAAAATGACATTCCTGTACATTGGTAAATTGTCAATGACATTGTTTTAAAACCGATTCAAACAAACCCTCGGTAACCCTTAAGCCCTGTACACACAATCAGATTTCCTATGGATTTTAAACCGATGGATTTTTCCATCGGAAATCCGATGAAGCTGACTTCCATCAGTCTTGCCTACACACCATCAGTCCAAAAACCGATCGTCCCAAAGGCTGTGACGTAAAACACTCCGACGAGCCAAGAAAAATGAAGTTCTATGCTTCTGAGCATGCGTCGACTTGATTCTGAGCATGCGTGGGTTTTTTATCCGATGGAGTTCCCCACAGACGATAGTAATTTGCTATCGTTTTTTTTTCCATCGGATAAATTTAAAACATGTTCTATTTTTTAACACCGATGGAAACAAGACCGATGGGGCCCATACACGATCGGTTTGTCCGATGAAAAAAGTCCATCGGACTGTTTTCATCGGTAAAACCGATCGTGTGTTCAGGGCTTTACTTTTCCCGTTCCTACAAACAGCCGCGACGCGTCGGAGGATCGCCGCGGTAAGTTCGAACATATTCACGTTACTACATACAAACATTCAGATACAAATGTGGGGGAGATACTTCATAGTTTCCAAAACCAAAAGTGAAAGAAACAAAAACAGCCAGAATTCTACCTTCACTCTTTCAGCAATAGAAAAAGAAAAAAATACAATGGGAAAAACATGAGAGCAGCTCGAAACCCTTGCATGGACCAGCCATACAAAGTTCAAACAAACGGGCATGAGAATTTTAACCACAGTTCCTCCTCTGAGAATCACAAAAGCGTGTACTACACATCAACCCACTCATCATTACAGATTTGTGAAGCCACAGCTGAACTATTTCCAAGGTATTTTTATTCTGAGGTCTCGTACCTCCAGACATCAAAAATACCTTACTGTACCCTCTGACCATACATGTCATTCTTTAAGGGGTCTTATGTCCGGAGCCCCAAACCCAGACCTCATGTACGGTGCAGCTGTCTGACTGGTGTAGAGTCTAATGCTGTGTACACACGACCGTTTTTCATGACGAGAAAAATGCCATTTTTTAAATTGGTCATTAAAAACGATCGTGTGTAGGCTCCAGAGCATTTTTCTCAATGAGAATTTAGAACATGCTCTATTTTTTCTCGTCATTTTTCACGTCGTCGTTTTTCTCGTCGTGAAAAACGGCCGTGTGTACGCTTTAATGACGGGAAAAAAACGCCCATGCTCAGAAGCAAGTTATGAGACAGGAGCGCTCGTTCTGGTAAAACTAGCGTTCAGAATGGAGATAGCACATTTGTCACGCTGTAACGGACTGAAGAGCACAAGGCTGAAAAGCGCGAATCGTCTCTCACCAAACTTTACTAACACGAGGGTGGCGCCATCCGAATGGAACTTCCCCTTTATAGTGCCGTCGTATGTGTTGTCGAACGTGTTGTACGTCACCGTGCTTTGCTCGAGCATTTTTTTTCACGATAGTGTGTAGGCAAGGCAGGCTTGAGAAGAATCACGTTGAGAAAAACGTACGCGGCATAATTTTTGTCCTCCAACGCATGGACGGCACATTACCCATGACGATTCAAATCGCTTATGAAGTGTCCCTGCGTCCAGGGCACCCTTGCACTAGTTTTCAGAGCAGTACTGCTTAGTGACCATTTTTACAGTACTGGCACCCGGCGTATTCTGATTATTCTACATGTCCTCCCGGTATGCTAGCATACTACCCCTCACGTTTACATGCTCTTCAACCGATTATCGGCAGCCCTGTAAACATGTTTGTCAGACAACCTACAAAGCACCCTGAAATCCTCCACTATTCAAAATAATATTATGGCTTCTTTCTACCTTCATCTAGATGTTACAACAATAATGGTGATGCCCCCCTGTTTGCTCTCTTCCCAAAACTGTATTTACAGTATAAAATTTTACAAAAATAACTGGAACAAAATATAAAACACTCTTTCAAAAGCCAAAATGTTTTCCATTGTCCTTCCAAGCACAAATCTCATTTGCTCACCTTTCAGAAGACAAGCTCCTCCCACCAACTTCCCGCATTGCTGCCCAGCTCTTCAAACTGGTTTATTTCACATCAATGGACAGGAAGAGGGAGGGGGAGGGGGAGCCCAATTTGCATGTCTATTAAGACACCAAAAAAAATCATCATATATATTTCAACAATTTAAAAAAAACTTTGTCAAGGAAAGGATGGAATAAACCCCCATTTTTCAAATGGGAAGGAATCCCCCTTGACTCGGAAGTCAAACCACAAGTTTTGAGATCTAAATACAAACTCCTGCAAAAAGATGGCTCAATGACAGGGGAGGGCTGGCAGCCTTAGGCCTGGGGGGCAAGTCCAGTCAAGTGGCCCATCAACACCTTGTCGACCAGCCGCCGTCATCATATGGCGGCAGGTTGGCTCCCTTGCGCCCAGAGCGTGACGCCGGAGCCAATGCACGTGACCGCGATATCTGCCGGCAACCGCGATATCCACCATCAACCCACAATCGCTCCTGAGAGAGCCAGTCAATGTATACAGACAGATCCTTGTTCTGACAGGAGAGCTAGAGAGAGATCTGCTGTTCATAGTGATCAGGAACAGCGATCTCTCTGTACTCCCTGTCACTACACCCCCCCACAGTTAGAAACACCTTCCTAGGGAACACCTAACCCCTTGATCGCCCCCTAGTGTTAACCTCTTCCCTGCCAGTGACATTTATACAGTAGTCAGTGGCTATTTTTAGCTCTGATCGCTGTATAAATGCCACTGGTCCCAAAAAAAGTGTCCGATCTGTCTGCTGCAATGTCGTAGTCTCGCTAAATATCGCTGATCGCGGCCATTACTAGAAAAAAATAATAATTATAAAAATGCCATAAATATATCCCCAATTTTGTAGACGCTATAACTTTTGCGCAAAGCAATCAATATATGCTTATTGCGATTTTTTTTACCAAAAATATGTAGAATACATATTGGCCTAAACCAGGAGTCTCTAAACTTTTTGAACAAAGGGCCAATTTACTGTCCTTCAGGCTTTAGGGGTGTTGGACTTCGGTCAGTGTGAGTAGAAAATGTCCCAACATCACTGGGAGTAAACAATGCCCCATCATTGGTTTTCACATGAGGAACAGTGCCCCATGATTGGTATCAATGGGAGAAATAGTGCCCCATGATTGGTATCAGTGGGAGGAATAGTGCCCCACGACTGGTCTTAGCATGAGGTATAGTGCCCTATCGTTGGTGCCAGTGGGAAGAAGGGTGCCCTAATAATGGAGTCAGTGGGAGTAACGGTACCCCATCATTGGATTTAGCAGGAGGAACACCATTGATGGTGTCAGTGGGAGGAAGGGTGCCCCTTAGCAGGAGGAATAGTGCCCCATCATTGGTCTTAGCAGGAGGAAAAGTGCCCCATCGATGGTGTCAGTGGGAGGAAGGGTGCCCTATTAATGGTGTCAGTGGGAGGAATGGTGCCCCATCATTGGTCTTAGCAGAAGGAACAGTGCCCCATGATTGGTATCAATGAAAGGAATAGTGTCCCATCATTGGTGTCAGTGGGAGGAATAGTGCCCCATCAATGGTGTCAGTGGGAGGAATAGTGCCCCATCATTGGTCTTGTCAGGAGGAATAGTGCCCCATCCATGGTGTCAGTGGGAGGAAGGGTGCCCCATCATTGGTGTCAGTTGGAGGAATAATGTCCCAAGGGCCAAGTAGAGGCAAGAAAAGGGCCACATCTGGCCCCCGGGCCACAGTTTGGAGACCACTGGCCTAAACCGATGAAGACATTTTTTTGGGGATATTTATTAAAGAAAAAAGTTAAAAATATTTTTTTTGTTTATAGTGCAAAATATTAAAATCGCAGAGGTGATCAAATACCACCAAAAGAAAGCTCTATTTGTGGAAAAAAAATACATACATTTTATTTGGGTACAGCGTTACTTGACCGCGCAATTGTCAGTTAAAGCAACGCAGTGCCGTATCGCAAAAAATGGCCTGGTCAGGAAGTTAGTAAATCCTTCCGGGGCTGAAGTGGTTAAACCACCAAATCAGCTCACCATCACCAGTGCCCATCAATGCAGCCTCACCAGTGCAGACAGTGCCCATCAGTGCAGCCAGTGCCCAGGCATCAGTGCATCCTGAACAGTGCCCATCAGTGCAGCCTCACCAGAGCAGACCGGGCCCATCAGTGCCGCCTCACCAGTGCAGACAGTGCCCAGGCATCAGTGCAGCCTGATCAGTGCCAATCAATGCAGCCTCACCAGTGAAGACAGTGCTTAGGTATCAGTGCAGCCTGATCAGTCCTAATCAATGCAGCCTCACCAGTCCCCAGGCATCAGTGCAGCCTGATCAGTGCAGCCTCACCAGTGCAGACAGTGCCCATCAGTGCAGCCTGATCAGTGATCATCAGTGCAGCCTCACCAGTGCAGACAGTGCCCATCAATGCAGCCTGATCAGTGCTCATCAGTGCAGCCTCACCAGTGCAGACAGTGCCCATCAATGCAGCCTGATCAGTGCAGCCTCACCAGTGCAGACAGTGCCCATTAGGTGTGCCCGGGTGCCGCCCACTCTCTCCTCTCCACCCCATATATGCAGTGGATAGATTCATGCATAGCATGAATCTATCCACTGCCGCCCCATATTCATGCATCTGGCCCCTTTCGGGTCACCGGGCACATGAATTACAGCGGGCAGGTTTTTTTTTTAATAATCTGATTAGAGCTAGGTGATGGGGTAAGTGCTGGGCAGACAGTGGGCGGGGGTCCTCCTGGATGAGTCGGCTCCGCTAACCAGATGGGGGGGTCAGGGTGGCTATGTGCGTGCGTGTGTTGTTTGAAGAGTCCACTGACGGGGATTGCTAGATGAGGGGGGGTTGCTGGATGAGCCCATTGGCGAGGGGGTTGCTAGATGAGGGGGGTTGCTGGATGAGCCCGCTGGCGGGGGGTTGCTAGATGAGGGGGGGCTGCTGGATGAGTCCACTGGCGGGGGGGCTGCTGGATGAGTCCGCTGGTGGGGGGGTTGCTAGATGAGGGGGGGCTGCTGGCTGAGTCCGCTGGTGGGGGGTTGCTAGATGAGGGGGGGCTGCTGGATGAGTCCGCTGGGGGGGTGGTTCCTGAATCCGCTAGTGGGGGGTTTCTGGATGAGTCCGCTGGCGGGGGTGGTGGCTGAATCTGTTAGCAGGGGGGGTTGCTGGATGAGTCCACTGGCGGGGGTGCTGGCTGAGTCTGCTGGTGGGGGGGGGGGTTTGCTGGCTGAGTATGCTGGCGGGGGAGTGGGTGCTGGCTGAGTCTGCTGGCGGGGCGTGCTGGCTGGCTGAGTCTGCTGGCTTCTATGCTATGCATCATACTACTGAAGGGGATACAGTAATAAATACGTTTTAACAGAGGTCATCACACCAGCGGCCTTTCAGTGGAGAGCCAGGTCCTTGCACCTCTTCGGGGGGAGGGGTGATGATGATCATTCTCTCTCTGTCACGCTCACGTCTCTTCTCTGCAGCCAGCCCCAGCCCATGAGTCACATGTGACGTTCTTGACGCCGCTCGTACCCTGACCCTCCCCTGACATGACCTGCCTGGCTGCCTCTGAGACTCCTGGGAGGTGGGAGTAGTAGTTTTCTGCACTGATAAGTTCCTTACCTTTAGCGTGCCCGAACTACAACTCCCACAATGCAGCGCAGCCTGCGCAGCAGCAGCCAGCTAGCCAATCGGCAGCCACCGCGGCCGACTGCTAGCAAAAAAAATTAAAAATTACAGACAGCCAGCGCCGCGGCCATTTTAAATATTATGTAAGCGGCCTGGGGGGAAATTTCCACCTTGCCACCCGGGCCAGTCCGCCCCTGCTCAATGAGGTCAACCAAACCCCCCCTCCTCCTTTGCAGGCTATACAATACAAGCCAAAAACAATATATTGCCCTCTGGGAAACTCCCAAATATTAAAAATAACACACACCGCTGTGTACAAAAACTCAGTTAAAGTTAGTCTTACAATCTATTGAAATTCAGTGTAGGGATTTCACTTAAAACCGAAATTCAAATACAAAAATTGCCACTCTTACACTGAAAAGTTGATAAAAAAGTACACACACAACTAAACTACAATAGCTTACATTTCACTTAAAGGAAAACAGAGGCGATGCCTAGAAAAACAAAAACTAGAGAGTTTAACATTTAAACAAAACAGTTTCTCAGTATGTCACCCCGGTGTCTCACCACTCTGGGATGATTTACAGGCTAAACTGTATAAAGCAAAAAATCCTTCAAAATGTGGGTTCTCCCGGATAAAAAAACACTAACAAGAACTGCGCCTCTAAATCACCTTTTTTAAAACAGGACAGACCGTACTACACACACACACAGAGGAATTGGAGCAGCTTCCCCTATAGCAGTGGTCTCCAAACTGCGGCCCAAGGGCCGGATGCGGCCCTTTGCTTGCCTTAATCTGGCCCTTGGGCCAGTATCCCTCCCACTGATACGAGACACTATTCTGACATCTGACACCATCAGTGGAGCAACATTTCACCCACTGACACCACTAATGGGGCACTATTCCTCCCTATGATACCAACAATGGGGCACTATTTCTCCCCCTAATACCATATGTTTAGTCCCACTAATGCCAGGAAATTTTCCACCCCCCCCGCTGGCCAAAGTCCGGCCCTCCAAGAGTCTGAAGGATAATAAACCGGCCCTTTGTTTAAAATGTTTGGAGACCCCTGCCCTATAGGATGACCCACAGGGCAAACAGCACAAAAATCCTTAAACTGCGCCTCTCAAAATGGCCGACGACCTTGGCCGCATGGACAACAACAAAAGCCAGGCCACAACAAAATGGTGGACTACAGCAAGATAGCCGACAACAGTAGCCACCTGGCAGACAACAACAAGATGGCCACCAAATGCAGTTTTTCCCGCCAAAACCGGGATTTCTTCACTAGAAAACCAAATTCTTTCTCCACAAAGCCACACACCTGAGACACCACATGAACACTTACAAACATTTTAAGAACAGCATCGCTGAAAAGTATGTAATCCCGCCAAAACCAGGATTTCTTCACTAGAAAACAAAACATTTTCTCCACAAAGACTGACTACACATTTGAGATTCACATTTAACCATAGACACACACTTTAGGCTACCCTTGGCCAACTAAACAGCACATTCAAAAAATTTTAGTTACATGCACAACATTAAAAACAACAACACTCTTGTCCCTACCTAAAGTTCATATACTCACTGCGGCATTGGCTTCCATAACAAGCCACCGCACAGACATACAAACAGTGATTCTTGCATGCATGACCATTTCATCTCAAAACAAAAAAAAACTCCTCCATGCTAGTGTAGTGGGGTATTGCCCCTTAATTCCCCAGAGACTACAGTACCCAGTACACCTTGAGGCACCCAGGGTGCATTGCCCTGTGCAAAGACTGCTGGGGTGGACTTTATAAGAGGGAGGCGGGCCCCATCTCTTTCTCTTTGGATACCGCCCTCCCAGCAAGAGGATCCGTGTGCTGATCTGCTGTGAGCACAAGGCCTGAAGCCTGGGCCTTGTGTTTTTCCAAAGAGCCTTCCGCTCCACCGAGGAACCTGCGGAGCATCTGATCCTGTTGCTGAATGCTGTTACCAGGAGGACCGAAGACCCGGGTGTCGTGGACACTGTGAATCAAGTCACAGCAATGGAAGTAACGGAAAAGGACTAGTCCGGTTGGGTGAGAGAGCACCTGCTCAGAACTACACCACAGTATCTTTAAGCCCGCTGACTGTATTCAGGGCCACCACAGTGATTGCAGTTACACTTTGAGGAGACTATCTACAGAACTGAGCTATCAGTCTCCCTGGCATTATAAAGTTACCGTTCATTGTTACTTTGTTGGATTACAATTGTTCTTAAAGTGCACCACCGTGTTTGCTAGCGAAGATTTCTTCCACAGAACTATACCCAAATCATAGTCAGGCCTGACTGGGTAGTGTAGAACATTGCTGGGCGCCATTTTGTCAACGAGGGAGAATAGCTGCAGCGGGGTCTGTTAAACTGTCTGTCATATTGCTGAACGTTTGGTGTTTTAATAAGTATACCCATATTGCAGGGCTTTGCATTTTTTATTGCATACTTTTTGTCTATCTAACCTTTATCAACAGTAAAATATTAGAGTTAAGTATATCGGTTGTCAGTGTCATTTACTGTGCTATACCATTACTGTGTGCCCTACTGTGGGATTGTGTCATAGAGAATCATAGAGTGATTGAAATTTTATCATCCCCTTTACTAACTGTGCCACGAGAGGTTAGAGCCGATTGCCAGGGGTAGACAGCGGTGCACTACAGGGCCCAAAACAATCAAGGCAGCCCTCTTAACAGGGGGTATCGCTATACGTCGGGGCTCGGGTCCGGGATTCCTGTACACTGCACGCTGCAATCAAGTCGGTCAGAAGCACCAGAATGGACCCTGCTGCCGTAGCTCGGTGGTGCAGGGATGAAGGCATCCTATCCGGAAATGGCCTGGTGGTTGAAATCCAGAGAGAGGCCTGGGTAGAGGAGCAGCTAACTCCAGTCTTGAGAGCATTGTCCACGGACAGGAAGCCATGGGTGATTGACATGAAGACAGATACTGTAAATCCCCACACCCATGCATTGTGTGAGTGGAGGAACGGAATCTCTAACTACTTCAAGGGTGCCAGCATAAAAACTACAAACCAAGTAGAACTCCTCCTGATACACCCAGCAGAGAACAAAGATGGCCCCACATCCACTACTTCAGGGGGCCCCAGCACAGGAGGAAGCGCCCAACAACAGGGTCCTGGTTCACCACCATTGACCACCCTTTGCTCAGAATTATGCGCTATCCTGGGGGAGACTGTGGCCAAGTGTAAAAAGGACCCTCCAGACTACCTGATGTCAGGATACTGGAAACTCAGGACTTTTTCTGGGAAGAAACCTGTACCTTCAGTGGAGGATGGATTTGAAGAGTGGCTAGATGGCGCCACTCAGGCCCTAGAAAAATGGGAGGTGCCAGAACAACAAAAAAAACAAAGGATTGCGGAAAGCTTAAAGGGGCCTGCTCTGGAGGCCATACGTAACCTCAAGTTAAGCAAGAAGGACTGCAATGCACAGGATTATCTGGATATTCTGCAGAATGTGTTCGGCGGGAAGGAAAAGGTCACTGAACTCACTTACCAGCTGGAGCATTGCTACCAAAAGGAGGGAGAAAAGCTGTCAGAATTCATAAGACGTCTGGATAAGATCCTGCATCAGATCCTACTGAAGAAAGGGATCGATCCAAGAAAAGTGGATGAGGCCCGTGCCCAGCAGGTGTTGAGGGGAGCTCAACCCTTGGACCCCATCGCATTAATGCTACGCACCCGGCAGGACGGGAGCAGCCTGGAATACCCTGACTTGATCCGGATAGTCAGGGAGGAGGAGGCCATGTTGGAAGACAAAATGAGAAGTCAACACACCGAACCAACTGCCCGAGTCAGAATGTTAAGTGCAGAAGGAGGTTATTCAGAAGTTGAACTCCTAAAGACCCAGGTGTCACAACTAGTAGAAATGGTATCCATGCTGACTAGCCAGGCCTCTGTGCTACACAATAAGAACACGTCAAAGGGACAAAAAAACCCTCCTAGCTCCAATACGGAACTAGTACAGAAGCCTAAGAGATTGATAACATGCTTTATTTGTGGGGGAATCGGGCATATTAGAGCAGTGTGTCCCAGCCCAGATGAAGTTGCATCCAGATACCGCAAGCCGGTGGAAAACTTCAGAGGGCCCCGGTGAGGGAGTCAGCCGGGCGCCCACTACTTACAGAAAGCTCCAAAAAGATTCAAAAGCAAGAAGAGGCAAAAGAGAAGGGAAACAATTCCCCTCCTAAAATCCTCAATACCACCTGTCGGGAGTTGAAATTTAACAATCTGAGGGAAATCAATGCATACCAGGTCCAAAAAGGGTTGAGGTCCAGAGAAAAATGGAAGAAAAATAAAACCACAACAGAAAAATCGAGGAGTCCAAGGAAGGAGACACCCCAGAAGAGGTTTCCAGACAAGCTAATAGGACCCTCCCCTCTAGTCTCTGTTCAAGTGGAGGGAGTTTACACCAAGGCCCTCCTAGATACAGGAGCCCAAGTGACTCTTTTGTACAGAGACTTTTACCGCAAGCTTTCGGTCACGTGCCCTTACAGAAGCTGGAAGACCTACAGATATAGGGAATTGGTACTTATAGCTTTCCCTACGACGGTTATGTCTCAATCAGGCTGGCCTTTGATCCCTCTGTGACAGGAAAGGCGGAAGTCTTTGACACCCTGGTGGTAGTTTGCCCTCGCCCACCAGGGGCCAACACAAGTCCCATGATAATAGGGACCAACACTGACCTGGTCAGGAGACTGCTGACCCCTCTAGTGAAGGAACAGAGTACTTCAGCAGACAAGATTCACCCCATGCTGCAACAGGTCTACCAGAAGTTGGTCCTGGAACAGAAGGCCCCAGAAGAGGGGATGGTAAAAGTCTGGAGACTGTCAAGAAAGGAGCAGATATTGCAGCCTGGTGAGATGACCTGCCTTCAGGCTACGGTGAAACTCTCCTGGGAGCAGCCTGGCCCCTTTGTGGTCTTGGAACCAGACCCCTTGGACACCCATCCAGGGTTGGAAGTGATCCCTGATGTGGTCCCGTTGAGGGCATTGAAGAAGGCGAAGGGCCAGATTCCAGTGAGCATCAGGAATGTCACTAGTTCTCCCATGAAGATTCCAGCCCGGGTACTACTGGGCAAAGTAAATCCTGCTACCCCAGTGGCCCTGTCTGACTTGAAGAAAGCTGAAGGAGGGGAACTCACCCTGGAGGGACTCTGCCTGGAAGACACCACCTTACCACCGAAGTGGAAGGAGAGAGCCAAGGCCCAGATGACCAGATGGTGAAAAATATTCTCGGAAGACGAGTTTGACGTGGGGTGTGCGAGGAGTGCCACCCATAAGATTCATCTGCAGGAAGACAAACCCTTCCGGGAGAGGGTCCGGCGAGTCCCCCTGGCTGACTTGGAAGATTTGCGTGAACAGTTGGCAGAGCTTAAAAGAACTGGGGTTATTCGAGAGTCCAGGAGTCCATATGCCTCCCCCATCGTGGTGGTCAGGAAAAAGAACGGGTCATTGAGACTCTGTATAGACTACAGGACTCTCAATAGGAGGACCATACCCGACCAGTACACTACTCCCAGGATAGAAGATGCCTTACAGAGTCTGTCTGGGGCTAAGTGGTTCAGTGTCATGGACCTGAAGAGTGGGTATTACCAAATCCCAATGCACCCTGAAGACAGAGAGAAGACAGCCTTCATCACCCCGGTGGGATTCTATGAGTTCAATAGGATGCCTCAAGGCCTGTCGGGGGCCCCCGCCACTTTTCAGAGATTGATGGAGAAGACAGTGGGGGACATGAATCTTATCGAAGTCATGGTGTACCTAGATGACATCATTGTCTTCGGGAAGACCCCGGAGGAGCATGAAGAGAGATTGGAGAAAGTCCTGAAGAGACTCAGTGAAGAGGGACTAAAACTCTCCAGGGAGAAGTGTCAGTTTTACCAATCCTCGGTCCACTATCTGGGACACATAGTGTCTGAGGAAGGAGTGTCTACAGATCCCGACAAACTGGACGCAGTTACCTCCTGGCCCAGACCAACTACAGTGACTGAGCTCAGATCCTTCCTGGGGTTCTGCTCTTACTACCGTAGATTTGTGGAAGGGTTTGTGAAAATTGCCAAACCCCTGAATGAGCTACTGAAGACAGAAGGAGAGGAGGATGATACTGGCCCCAGAAAGCCTGGAGAGTCTGTGGAAGGCCAGTGGACAGAGAAGTGTCAAGAAGCCTTCAGAATGTTGAAGAAAAGTCTGACCACTGCCCCGGTCTTGGCCTATGCTGACCCTAAGAAACCATATGAACTGCATGTGGATGCCAGTCATGATGGTCTGGGAGGTGTGCTGTACCAAGAGTATGAAGGACAGCTAAGGCCAGTTGCCTATGTCAGTAGAAGTCTAACACCAGCGGAAAAGAACTACCCCACGCACAAGTTGGAATTCCTGGCCTTAAAGTGGGCAGTCGTGGATAAGCTCAGAGATTACCTGTATGGAGCTGACTTTACCGTAAAGACAGACAATAACTCACTCACCTACCTCTTCACCACAGCCAAGCTTGATGCCATTGGCCACCGTTGGTTGGCAGCCCTAGCCGGATTCAACTTCAGTCTGAAGTATAGGCCTGGGGCTGGGATTCGTGACGCAGATGCATTGTCCAGAAGGGCTCATGCACCCACCCACCACACAGAAGACTGGACCCAGGTAACCCCGGACGGGGTACGGGCCTTGTGTCAAGGAGCACAACTTCAAGATAGTGGCGGGTCAAGGGCGGAAGAGATAGGAGTTTCGGTAGTGGGGGTGCTCAAGTGTTATTGTGACGTGACCCAGATTGGCGAAGAAGACTTGCCAAAGCTGTCTAAGAAGGACATAAGAAGAGACCAGTTGGAAGATCCCTGGGGAAGATTAGCTTTGAAGGCACTGGAAGACCAGGATCCAGGCAGGCTCCAGCAGGGCCCCTCAAAGGTGGCTCGACTGGTCCACAAAAAATAGGACAAGTTGCAGGTGCATCAAGGGGTGGTCTACCGAAGGGGCCCCTCTGATGACCTAGAAGAGAAGTGGCAACTGTTCTTGCCGGAAAAACACAGAAGAACTGTCTTGGCTGCCCTACATGATACCCATGGCCACTTGGGGGCCGAACGAACCTTCCAGCTTGTAAGGAATAGGTTCTATTGGCCTTATATGCGGGCTGAAGTGGAGGAGTATTGTCACTCATGTGCTTGCTGCGTTCAAAGGAAGACATTACCACGTCAAGCTGCCCCAATGGGCCATCTGCAGAGTCAAGTACCCTTGGACTTGGTATGCATCGACTTTCTCTGTCTAGAACCTGACTTGAGTGGACATGGAAATGTTCTGGTGATAACCGACCATTTCACCCGTTATGCCCAGGCCTTTCCAACTAAAGACCAGAAGGCCTCCACCGTAGCCAAAATCTTGGTGGAAAAATACTTTGTGCATTACGGGCTACCACAGCGCCTGCACTCAGACCAAGGGAGAGACTTTGAGAGTCGACTGATTAGGAAATTGCTGGACTCTTTAGGTATAAAGAAAACTCGTACAACCCCTTATCACCCCCAAGGTGATACCCAACTGGAAAGATTCAACAGGACTCTGTTAAATATGTTGGGGACTCTGAACAGCGAGAAGAAGCAGCATTGGAGCAAGCACATAGCAGCAATAGTGCATGCCTATTACAGCACAACCAGTGATGCCACAGGGTACTCTCCCTACATATTAATGTTTGGCAGGGAAGCAAGACTGCCCGTGGATCTGGCCTTCGGCATATCAATGGATCACACATCAGCCACCTCGCACAAGGCATATGTAGATAGGCTGAGGAACAGGCCCAAGCGTCAACAGAGCAGAGAGGAGCCCGGAACAAGAGGAACTTTGATCTCAAAGTTCGAATCCAGGACTTGCAACCCAGAGACAGAGTGCTGTTGCGGAACTTGGGAGTCCCTGGGAAGCACAAACTAGCAGACAGATGGAGACCCGAACCTTATGTGATCTGCAAAAGGTTACCAGGCTTGCCGGTGTATCAGCTGAAGCCAGAAGGGAAGATAGGGCCGCTGAAGACCTGGCACAGAAACCACTCACTTCCACTTTCAGAAGCAGTTCAGGTACCTCCTGTAGAGGATTCCCCTGGACCATCCTCAAGTCTGAATACACCAAGGCCCAATACTCAGTCTCAGGCACCTCAGTCTGGAGGAATGGATGTCACTGATCAAAGTGAAGATGAAGAATACGAACTTGAATGGTTGTGGCCATCCCAGGCCCCTGAGCCTCTGTCCATAGACCTTCCGCCTTCTGGAGATACCCTGGATAGTACATTAAATGTGGAAACCACTGAGTTTGTCCCGTCCAGCCCTCTGTCTGATGAGTGGGAAGATGCCATAGAGTCGCTCCCTGCTGAAGACCAAATGAACTCTCTGTATCTTCCTGCACCTGATCTGGATGCTCCAGAAATATTGGAACCCAATACACCTACCCCAGAGGAAGAGCCTGTGGTGACGGAGACAGTTACCCCAAGAGAACAGAGAGAGAAGAGAACCATTCCTCCTCCACGGAAGTTAACCTATGCCCAAATGGGAGAAAGCTCTGCAAGAAGGACAATACAAACACCTGGTCCCTTCACTGTGCATTTGGTGGAGGGCGACCCCAGCTCACTTTCTGGCACAGTTAGGCAGGTCACCCCCATTGATGTGACCTGTGGGCAGGACGAGCTCCCTTCCCGGTTTTGGTGGGAGCTTCCCCTGCCAACTTTACTTGCAGCCCTCAATGAACTTGTTGGTACTTGTTAATACTGTCTTTGGGGACCAAAGATTCTAAGTGGGGGGAGTGTGTAGCGGGGTATTGCCCTTTAATTCCCCAGAGACTACAGTACCCAGTACACCTTGAGGCACCCAGGGTGCATTGCCCTGTGCAAAGACTGCTGGGGTGGACTTTATAAGAGGGAGACGGGCCCCAGCTCTTTCTCTTTGGATACCGCCCTCCCAGCAAGAGGATCCGTGTGCTGATCGGATGTGAGCACAAGGCCTGAAGCCTGGGCCTTGTGTTTTTCCAAAGAGCCTTCCGCTCCACCGAGGAACCTGCGGAGCATCTGATCCTGTTGCTGAATGCTGTTACCAGGAGGACCGAAGACCCGGGTGTCGTGGACACTGTGAATCAAGTCACAGCAACGGAAGTAACGGACAAGGACTAGTCCGGTTGGGTGAGAGAGCACCTGCTCAGAACTACACCACAGTATCTTTAGGCCCACTGACTGTATTCAGGGCCATCACAGTGATTGCAGTTACACTTTGAGGAGACTATCTACAGAACTGAGCTATCAGTCTCCCTGGCTATATATAAAGTTATAAAGTTACCGATCATCGTTACTTTGTTGGATTACAATTGTTCTTAAAGCGCACCACCGTGTTTGCTAGCGAAGATTTCTTCCACAGAACTATACCCAAATCATAGTCAGGCCTGACTGGGTAGTGTAGAACATTGCTGGGCACCATTTTGTCCACGAGGGAGGATAGCTGCAGCGGGGTCTGTTAAACTGTCTGTCATATTGCTGAACGTTTGGTGTTTTAATAAGTATACCCATATTGCAGGGCTCTGCATTTGTTATTGCATACTTTTTGTCTATCTAACCTTTATCAACAGTAAAATATTAGAGTTAGGTATATCGGTTGTCAGTGTCATTTACCGTGCTATACCATTACTGTGTGCCCTAATGTGGGATTGTGTCAGAGAATCATAGAGAGTCAGGGCCGTCTTTACCGCAGGGCAAATGGGGGCAAGTGCCCTGGGCCCTGTCACTGTTGGGGGCCCAAAGCAGCTGCTGCCCCCTTAGCCCGCACTGGGCATACTTGCCGCCTGTCCCGCCGTGCTCTTGTCCCTGGCTGCATTACCGAAAGCAGAGCCGCGGTCTGGACAGCATAAAGCCATTTCACTTGTTGCTGTCCACTGTCCTCCACATCTCTGCCCCCCCCTGCACCTTTCTCTACCTCGCTCATCAGCAGTTTCCCTGCTGCTCTCTAGCAAGACTAAGGACCATCCCCGGGGTGGAGCCTCAAGGCTTCTGCTATTGAGTGGGCGGGATGAGCTGAGCTCCGAGATCGTGCCTGGCCTGCCTGGAGAAGAGTGGTGTGACAGTAGCTGTGAGCAGAGGCTGCCAAACGAGTGTAAACAATAAATAGATTAAGCGCACTCTGGATTAGGGTATAAAAAATAACTCAACATATAAAAAGAACTGACAGAGTAGGAATGGAAACTAAACTCAGCTGTATAAAACCACACACTTAAAGTCCATAACATTTAGTCCATGTGTGAATTAACATAAAAACTATCCGCAGGGAAGGCTGCCAGCTTGCAGATGGAAGTAATCTGAAACAAGACAGGGAGAGGAAAAAAGCAGCGCCTTCTAAGCGTAGTAGTCTGAGAAATTTATTAGGAGATTAAATGATACAGCAACAAGAGATACACTCACAAACGAGTATAATCTAAGGCTTATCTGTAAATTTTGTCATCCGCTCATCCCGGAGGCTGCATATCCTGATGTTGGAAGCTGAAATCCCAGGTTGTTCTCTATGATGTAGTTGTGGTAGACGGAACTCCACACTCGCGGCCGCGGAGATGGGGAACAAACTTCCCTGGGACACTGCTAAAGGAATCGTCACTTCCGGGTAGAAGGTCAGCGGGGGTTGCACGCGTTCGAAGCATGCGTGCTTCTTCATCAGGCTCATAGGGGCCATCTTGGAGTGGGGCAATATATACCACACTACAGTATAATTCAATTGGCTGACACAGTTGCCATAGGAATAGATACAAGACGCGGCCAAGGGACATAGCCTGGCGCTGATAATCTGGATTCAGATAGTGCTGATTGGAGTGTTTTCTATATATAATATATGTAAATAATATATGTAAAGGACGAAAAAGAAAAACTATAAAGGCTCACTGGAATAAAATAAAATTAAATTGATATTGAGGGTGAATATTAAAATAAAAATAAATATAAATATAAATATAAATCGTAACAGGTATATATAAAACACTATTCGTACCCTCCGCAAAAGGTTTGGGGAGCACCGTAATTTTGTGGAGAAGGGTCTAGAAAAATACAGTGTTGCAAGGCATTTTAAAGAATTTCATCAGCAGTCCTCGGAGGGGCTACGTGTTTGGGTTATAGAGGCCGTCTCCAAACACTTGCCCAAAGCAGAACGCTACAAGAGGCTATGTGAGAGGGAAAATTACTGGATCTACACCTTAGATAGCCTCTCGCCTGGGGGCCTCAATGAGGGCATTGAAATCAATATACTTTTATAATACAGTGTCACTCAGTATATTCATTATAGGTATATTACATCCTCCTTTGGTGGCATCCTGCTCATGGACATTTTTATGGTCTATGAGGGTGCCCACATTGAGTTCATTGAGTTTATTGGATAATACCAAAAAATGGGGTGGTTCCTAGTGGTAACCGCCTGCTTCCATATCAGGAATGCAAGCGCTAGCTCATGCATACTGATATTGATTAGATATTATAGATTAACCTGCTACTCTATTAATTTTCATTCTGATTATTTTTAATTTTTTCCCTATGATGTATTGAATGACTTTAATGGGATTTTTAGGGGAAGTTATAGTAAAATTCTGGATACCCATATTTTATTAATATTTTATTGATATTTTATTGATATTATAGCAGTGCACCTTGAGTGTCTGTTTTTTTATATATACCTGTTACGATTTATATTTATATTTATATTTATTTTTATTTTAATATTCACCCTCAATATCAATTTAATTTTATTTTATTCCAGTGAGCCTTTATAGTTTTTCTTTTTCGTCCTTTACATATATTATTTACATATATTATATATAGAAAACACTCCAATCAGCACTATCTGAATCCAGATTATCAGCGCCAGGCTATGTCCCTTGGCCGCGTCTTGTATCTATTCCTATGGCAACTGTGTCAGCCAATTGAATTATACTGTAGTGTGGTATATATTGCCCCACTCCAAGATGGCCCCTATGAGCCTGATGAAGAAGCACGCATGCTTCGAACGCGTGCAACCCCTGCTGACCTTCTACCCGGAAGTGACGATTCCTTTAGCAGTGTCCCAGGGAAGTTTGTTCCCCATCTCCGCGGCCGCGAGTGTGGAGTTCCGTCTACCACAACTACATCATAGAGAACAACCTGGGATTTCAGCTTCCAACATCAGGATATGCAGCCTCCGGGATGAGCGGATGACAAAATTTACAGATAAGCCTTAGATTATACTCGTTTGTGAGTGTATCTCTTGTTGCTGTATCATTTAATCTCCTAATAAATTTCTCAGACTACTACGCTTAGAAGGCGCTGCTTTTTTCCTCTCCCTGCCAAACGAGTGTGCCTGAAGGTAAAATCACTGAATGATTCATTGTGGCTTAGTTTGCAGGCAGCTCTATGCTAAGTCTGCTGAGCTACTGCAGTATAGCATAGAAGTGCCAGGTGTTAGCTGAAAAGTGGGAAGATCGCTTTTTAATGTAGCATTAACTAAAGCATTGTCACTGCCCCCAGGTTTTCACTGCCCTGACCCCCCTGGTGTGTGCTCTCCCTACCCCCCCTGGTGTGTGCCCTCCTGACCCACCCCCCAGTGTGTGCCTTCCCAACACCCCCTAGTGTGGGTCCTCCTGACCCACCCCCAGTGTGTGCCTTCCCGACACCCCCTGGTGTGTGCCCTCCTGACCCACCCCCAAGAGTGTGCCTTCCTGACACCCCCTGGTGTGTGCCCTCCTGACCCACCCCCCCGGTGTGTGCCTTCCCGACAGTCCGACACCCCCTGGTGTGTGTCCCTCAAACCTTCCTGGTGTGCGCCCTCCAAACCCCCTGTTGTGTGCCCTCGTGATCCTTGTACTGTGCCCTTCCGACCCCCCTGGTATGTGCCCTTCCTACCACCATAGTGTGTATCCTCCCGACCTACCTGATTTGTGTCCTCCTGCTCCCTGTACTGTGTCCTCCTGCTCCCTGTACTGTGCCTTCCAAGACCCTATACTTTGCCCTCCCACCCCCCCCCCCACACTGTGCCTTCCTGTAGCCCCAGGTGTGTGCCCTCCCAATCCCCATATGCCTTCCTGACCCCTGGTGTGTGCCATCCTGTCCCATCCCCCATACTTTGCCCTCTGTCCCTGTACTGTGCCCTGCGCTCTCCTGACCCCTTTTACTGTACCCTCCTGCACTGTGCTCTCTTGGTCCCCTGTCTTTTGCCCTACTGATCCCTGTACACTACCCTATACTCTAATCTCCTCTGTACACTGCACTACAGACATGTTTCTGGTGTGTCAGTATGATACTGACTCTGTATCTGCGGACATGTTTCTGGTGTGTCAGTATGATACTGACTCTGTAAATGCGGACATGTTTCTGGTGTGTCAGTATGGTACTGACTCTGTATATGCGGACATGTTTTTGGTGTGTCAGTATGGTACTGACTCTGTATATGCAGACATGTTTCTGGTGTGTCAGTATGATACTGACTCTGTATCTGCAGACATGTTTCTGGTGTGTCAGTATGATACTGACTCTGTATCTGCAGACATGTTTCTGGTGTGTCAGTATGATACTGACTCTGTATCTGCAGACATGTTTCTGGTGTGTCAGTATGGTACTGACTCTGTATCTGCGGACATGTTTCTGGTGTGTCAGTATGATACTGACTCTGTATCTGCAGACATGTTTCTGGTGTGTCAGTATGGTACTGACTCTGTATCTGCGGACATGTTTCTGGTGTATCAGTATGAGACTGACTCTGCATCTGCGGACATGTTTCTGATGTATCAGTATGATACTGACTCTATATCTGCGGACATGTTTCTGGTGTATCAGTATGAGACTGACTCTGTATCTGCGGACATGTTTCTGGTGTATCAGTATGAGACTGACTCTGTATCTGCGGACATGTTTCTGGTGTTTCAGTATGGTACTGACTCTGTATCTTCAGACATGTTTCTGGTGTGTCAGTATGATACTGACTCTATATCTGCGGACATGTTTCTGGTGTGTCAGTATGGTACTGACTCTGTACCTGCGGACATGTTTCTGGTGTGTCAGTATGATACTGACTCTGTATCTGCAGACATGTTTCTGGTGTGTCAGTATGGTACTGACTCTGTATCTGCAGACATGTTTCTGGTGTGTCAGTATGATACTGACTCTGTATCTGCAGACATGTTTCTGGTGTGTCAGTATGGTACTGACTATGTATCTGCAGACATGTTTCTGGTGTGTCAGTATGGTACTGGCTCTGTATCTGCAGACATGTTTCTGGTGTGTCAGCATGGTACTGACTCTGTATTTGCGGACATGTTTCTGGTGTATCAGTATGAGACTGACTCTGTATTTGCGGACATGTTCCTGGTGTATCAGTATGAGACTGACTCTTTATCTGCGGACATGTTTCTGGTGTCTCAGTATGGTACTGACGTATTTTTGGTGTGTAAATTTGGTACCTATTTTGTGTCTGCTAACATGTTTTTGGTGCGTAAGTATGGTAATTATTGTTATTCCACAGGCATGTGTTGTAAAAAAAAAAAAAAAAAAAAGATGATAAAAATGGATAAAAGGCTGTAACCTTCAGCAACCAATCAGTGAGCGGTAATAATGTGGTGTAACCTCTAGAAACCAGTCAGTGGCAATGATAAGCAGTAACCTCTAGCACCCAATCAGTGGATTGTAATGATGTGCAGTAACCTCTAGCAACCTATCAGTAAGCTGTAAGGATGTGCAGTAACCTTTAGCAACCAATCAGTGAGCAGTAGGGATGTGCAGTAACCTCTAGCAACCACTCAGTGAGTGTGAACCAGTTCTTTATGTTAACATTATTAAAGTTTTTGAGATAAGTCGATTTGTGCGTGCTTATTTGTTTTTTGGGATGTTGGGGTGAAGAGCCAAATTGCATGGGGGGGGGGGGCAAAGAAAACGTTTGCCTAGGGCCCAATCAATATTAAAGACGGCCCTGCATAGAGTGATTGAAATTTTATCATCCCCTTTACTAACTGTGCCACGAGAGGTTAGAGCCGATTGCCAGGGGTTGACAGCGGTGCACTACAGTGCCCAAAACAATCAAGGCAGCCCTCTTAACTAAGGGTATCACTATACGAGCATCCAAAAAAAGCCTGTAACCATTTAAAGGGCGTAGCCCTTTCAACAAACAGCTACTATTGTAAGTGATACAACAGCCATGCGCTGGCTGCCCATCCCCCGTTAAAACCTCATGGCACACAAACAATCATTTACTTACAAACTGCTCAGCCACACACATTGCAGGCTCCACTAAATAATCCCACATCTATACTGCCAAATCATCCACAATATACAGTTTCCATATGCATTCACACAGGCACACCCAGGCACACCCAGGCACACGCAGGCACACACAGGCACACCCAGGCACACGGAGGAACACGCAGGCAGCAAGATAGGCACACACAGGCACACACACAGGCACACACAATCAAACTTCCAGCATTATTTCAAAAAGACGAAAAATTTGTTCTTTAGCAAAGTAGGGCCTCCCCGCGCATCAGAACGTAGATCCATTCTCCCCCTTGTTCCGATGCTAAAAGAGGCCTATTTACTCTTAGAGTCCTGACTAGCCACCTGATATGGAGATAAGGCTGTATGCAGAGCACACAGCCATTTCTCCTTGTGCTAAATAAGCACACACTTCGTCCTAATGATATAATGCATCTCACCTTAAATTCCACTCACCATCCATTCGATTTCCCATTCATTCAATAACCAAACATGCTATGTTCTCCGTTCCGCCAGCATCTCTGCTCCAGACTACCCAGCTTGGGTTTTTATTATCACAAAAGCTCTCACAAACAGGAAGTGATGTCACCAGCAGCCAATCTCCTCCTCCATGGGAAGTGATGTCACTTGATGCAAATGACCATATAAGGATATCCCTCTAACAGGATGTGTTAAATACAGCTAATACAATACTATACATGAATACAACAAAAGAAGGTGGTGTCTTCACAGACAGCCAGTCAGACATTTGTATTCTTTCAAAAGAAGCAATCACAGACATGTATACATTCAAATAGACTAGCAGTGACGTGAACTGCTTCCATTGACGGGAACCATAAGAAAACTATGGCTCAATGGGCCATAATTGTCGTATAGTTATGCTATAGTTCTTATGAACTGTCCGCTCTGAGTCATTTAATGCAATCGCTAAGAAGTGGCCAGTCCCTTGGTGAGGCATAAAACAAACACCCCCAAAAGAGCAAACATCGCTGTGTCAACAGGAAGATTTTCGCGCCACCGGTCTTCCACCAACCTCTGTATGTGCGAATACACTCACATGAGCGCATTACAGCAAAACGGACACTGGGGGACATCTGACAACATACATTTATAAAAATTTCCACAACACCATTGAGCTCAGTGCCTCTGACAAGAAGGGAGGAAAGGTACTGTGAGCTCAACCTCTCTGTCTGCTGCAAACAGAGTGTGTCAGCTTGTATTTAAACTGGCTGCTCTGTATGTAGCTTCTGACAGGCTGTGCAAGGATTCCAGTATCTCTGGAACCATAGGTCGTAGGAGCCACAAATTTTGACCAGTAGTGGGGTAGTTCTTCGGCTACCCTCGAAACTTGATCCAATAGCCCCTTTGTTAATCTGGCCCTGCTGGGATCCCCCTCTCTCAGGCTGAATGTCCCTGACCGGCTGTGGAACTTGTAAAAGAGTTGGGGGACTGACCAGGGAGGGAACACTTCTCCCCTGGGTCCAGTCTCTTCTTTTCAGCTGCTGCTGCTGTTAAAGTCCTTCTCACTGGTTCCTGTAATTGGCTCCCTCTCCTCCTGCCAAAAGAAACACAGGGGAGGGAGCAGAGAGCGGGCGGATGCCTGTTCAAGCGCTGCTCGCATTGACTGAGTCAGGGAGAAATCCCCCACAGACACTGACAGGATTTTTCTCCCTCAGGAGAACCTGTGTATTCAGCGACAGCCAGCTTGACAAGGCTGCGGGAGATGTGTCTGAGCACTGTCCCCACTGTCACCTGGTTGTAGTAGAGTTGGCAAATGCACAAGCAGATATTAAATACCTCTGGACATTACGTCAAAAAGAAAAATCATATATCATATATTTATTTACACATTGCATTGCAATAATTTCTGGACTCCTCCTCCCATAAATCTGAATGATGTGGAAGTTTGTAAACTTTGTGAAAATCCTCACAATTTTACTTCCTTGAATTCTGTGACAGGTGTCCTGTGAGTAGGCACTGCCGTGTCACACATTTCACAGAAACTGCTTTCTGAACTACAAAGGTGCAGAGAAGAGGAGTTTTAGCTGAAGTCAGTACAGGAATCACAGCTTGCAGGCAGCAAGGTATCATGGGATATGTAGTCCTTAAAGAAATTGAAAGTAAACAGCAGAGCAGAAGCTACAAAGCATGCAGGGAATTTAGGAAGTTGTGGAAAGAGATGACCCGCAGACAGGCTGAACTCATGAAAGCGGATTTTTCAAGTAAAATTTGTAAAATTATGTTTGATTGTCAAAAATACCTATTGTTTGCTGTGTTTTTAGCAACTTGCTGAGAGGCTGAGCCAGGTGCCATTCCAGGCATGTTGGTGGATCCTGACCATATGATCGCGATCTTGCCCGAGCCTGAACTGTCTCTGTGATGTCAGCCAACATCAGGCTTCAGCCCTCTGTCTGCTCAAATCATGTCACAGGAGTGCAGAACAAGCTGCACTCCTGTGATCCACAGGAGAAGTACAGCCAAACAAGCTTTGGCTGTACTTCTCCTTTAAATGAATATGTAGTCCTGCACGTGCTAAGTCCTATTACATCCACTAAGCCAAATGGCAAGAACACTTTGGTGGCAACTCCTTATGCCATGTACACAAGATAGGATTTTCCGTAGGAAAAACCTTGTGTAGCGCCCCCCCAATATTTGGGGGCGCTATATGGAAATTTAGGGGTAGTATGAGCCAGTAGTTGGGCTCAGTTCAATTATAGTTCAAATTGTTTGCTCTGCTCTGGGTGTGATACTGCCCGGCAGTGTTATTCTCCTTTGCCTCCAGGTGGCACTGTTACCGCCGGCACAGGCTGGATCACGGAGGTATCACAGCACCTTGGGTGTCCTCTCTCGGCAGCCGTGCAGTGGGCGTGGTCTACCCGCTGTGCATGCTGGGAGAGGGTACAAAAGGGGCAGACGCCATTTGGCGTGAGGCAATTCCAGGGGGACTTCAAGGCGTTCAGGGGGACCTCTGGTCCAGTAAGCGTGCCTCGTGGCCCACATGGCACGAGGTGCGCGGGTGTGTTTAGGCCTTGGGCACCTTTAGCCCGAGGCTCTGCTGCTGCATCGTAGGCCCAGCTCTCTTAACAAGGGCCTACGCTTCGAAGAAGGACCCCAGGCTGCCCGTTTGTAAGGGGGCCCATCTTTAGGAAAGGAGTTCCAGGGGAAGATCAGTCCCAGCGGAGATAGCGACGGTACTGCTGTCTCGGGGAGAGGCCTGGAGGCCTGCCTAAAGGGGGATCCATCATCTCTAACATCCGTGCTCCATCCCGGCTGCTGGGACTGCTCTTATAGGGACTATCCGGGTGAGCAATACCCACTCAGGCTTGAGTGGCGACGAATATATATATTTGGGATCTACAGTCAGGTCCATAAATATTGGGAAATCGACACAATTCTAATCTTTTTGGCTCTATACACCACCACAATGAATTTGAAATGAACCAAACAAGATGTGCCTTAACTGCAGACTTTCAGATTTAATTTAAGGGTATTTACATCCAAATCAGGTGAACGGTGTAGGAATTACAACAGTTTGTATATGTGCCTCCCACTTTTTAAGGGACCAAAAGTAATGGGACAGATTAACAATCATAAATCAAACTTTCACTTTTTAATACTTAGTTGCAAATCCTTTGCAGTCAATTACAGCCTGAAGTCTGGAATGCATAGACATCACCAGACGCTGGGTTTCATCCCTGGTGATGCTCTGCCAGGCCTCTACTGCAACTGTCTTCAGTTCCTGCTTGTTCTTGGGGCATTTTCCCTTCAGTTTTGTCTTCAGCAAGTGAAATGCATGCTCATTCGGATTCAGGTCAGTTGATTGACTTGGCCATTGCATAACATTCCACTTCTTTCCCTTAAAAAACTCTTTGGTTGCTTTTGCAGTATGCTTCGGGTCATTGTCCATCTGCACTGTGAAGCCCCGTCCAATGAGTTCTGAAGCATTTGGCTGAATATGAGCAGATAATATTGCCCGAAACACTTCAGAATTCACCCTGCTGCTTTTGTCAGCAGTCACATCATCAATAAATACAAGAGAACCAGTTCCATTGGCAGCCATGCATGCCCACGCCATGACACTACCACCACCATGCTTTACTGATGAGGTGTAGGGATGAGCTTCGAGTTCGAGTCGAACTCATGTTCGACTCGAACATTGCCTGTTCGCCCGTTCGCCGAACAGCGAACAAATTGGGGTGTTTTCGCGGCAAATTCAAAAAGTCTATGGGAGAAATCTAAAGTGCTAATTATAAAGGCTTATATGTAAGTTATTGTCATAAAAAGTGTTTGGGGACCCGGGTCCTGCCCCAGGGAACATGTATCAATGCAAAAAAAAGTTTTAAAACCGGCCATTTCCTGACACAGCATGACAGCATATACATATGGGAAGGCTCCGCCTCCCTGCCCAATTCAGGACCGGTTATACTATAAAAGTAGGTCTCCTCCCTTCCTGCAGTATTCTCTTTTTTTTCCTCACTGCTACAGCCGGTTATGCTACTACTAAAAAGCAGAATTTTTATTTTTCCCTCACCTTGCCGGACGCTTCTGGCCAAGCCGCACAGGTTCAAGCCTCTCCTGTGATGAAGCTCCCCGCTGTAAAGGCAGACATGAACGCCTATATGGGGGAGACCCCACCCCCCTCTCAAGATCCAGGAAGATATGGGGGTGAGGGCATCTGGTCTCTAGGGATTGCTCCTTTATCATGACGCCATGGATGGACATTCATTGGACTTTCTCTTTGGACATGAAGCATGCAGGTGTTAAGGCACCACATGGTGCACAATTCCATTCAGTTACTGCTGCAAGTATGTGGTTAAGCTTGCATTTCTGAAGGGTTGTGGTTGTGTCTGCAATACTGCTAATGATGATAGCAGGTGTGCTGTGCTGTGCTGAAGCCTTCCTACTAACTGAACAAGCCTGGCCCTACAGTCTTGACTTATTGTCTGCAGGTATGCTGTTAGTTTGCATTTCTGAAAAGCATATATCACACATGTGAATCTAACTGGCTATCCATAGTGCCACTTTGTTTACTAATGTTTCACAGATTGGAGTCTGTGTCTGCAGTTTTGCTAATGCTTGAACTGATAACAGGTGATATTGAGCCCTTTCCTTTTAATGCAGGGCCTGGCCCTGCAGGCTGGGCTCACTGTGTATTGATGCTTGGTTGTGGTATGATCCTTGGTGGTACATGTGTCTAAGGTAGGTTTAACCTGCTGGTGCTAATTGTCAGATGACTATTAATTGCGCTGCTTGTCTGTGATTACATTAACTCTACAGTGTGAATGACTGTGATGTGTTTATTTCTATGCATTTACATGCTGACCTTGGTGCTAAAATAAAAGTCAGAATCTGTTTAGTCACATTCCTTAGTACTTACCTGTTAGCAATAGGTAATTGCTTGTGTTATTTGGGGTACCCCACAGAAAGATTTGTGGTTGTAGTGGTTACTACTTATGGCAAATACCCCAGGCATGGCTCCAGGCTTCAGCTCATCTGTGAACCAGTAGCAATCAGCCTTCCTAGAGACCAGCAACTTTAACTAAGGTGAGGGCAGGTAGGTATATGCTATATCCTAAAAGAGTGCACATTATGGGCATAATGAGTGTAAATCTCTCCAGCCCTCAACACCAACACCAGTCAACCTACTTCTGCAACAGGGGACAAATCCTCTTCAGCCCTGAAAGAACCACTATGTAGTTAACTGCCAGTGGAGGCAGATCAAGAAGTCTCTACAGTAATCATAGTGGTCTGGTGGTAACTGGTGTGTCGGCCAAAATGCAAAACAAGGTTGCAGGCCAAAGACAGTGACAAATGGGCAGAGACTGAAAAGGCCTACAGTCACTAATGGTTCCATACCAAGCCTAATCAAACAGTTGTGTTTGTTTAAAGGCAACCTCTACCTCAGAGCTTGCTTCTGGGAAATTGCTATGACAAGTTGGCATATCAGAAGCAAAAGGTGGATACTTTAACCCCGTCCAAACTGACTGTGTGGAGCTCAGGGACTAAGTTATTCAAAATAAGGCATTTAAAGGGTAACTCTGCCTCAAAAGCAGCCGGCCAAACAGGCTGCATCAGATTAACCAAGGGTGCCATTCTTCCAACAGAAGAGGCAATATCCTTTGCAGAGACCCTGGGACAGCAAATAGATTCAGAGATGAAGGTTCATACTACTGTTAAGTAGTGTTTTGTGTCCTGCAATTGAGCTCACTTCGGTAGCCAGACTGACAGGACCCCAGACAGGATGAAAACAAAGCTCTGCTCTGTGATAAACTCTATATGATGGCGGATCCTAGATTGAAAATGGAGTAGCCAATGATGCAGTTCAGACACTGCGAATACAAAACTATATGCGGTTTCTCCAGTAATCATTGTGGTCAGTGAACCCTTATGTCCCATCCCACAAGTAAACACATGCCGCTTTAAGTCAGAGTGGTGACTGTTCAAGTCGGATCTGGTGATATTTAGAAGGAGGATTAATTCCTGATGTTAATCACCAATGACCAGAGGATGGCCAAAAGGTAGAGTTACAAAGAGTGAATGACAGGTTAGACCTGGGAGAACTATAGCGGAGAATAAAGAATCAAGAATCATCTTTATTTGCCTAAACCCAAGCCGCCCAATAGGGTCAGCTGACAGTTATATGTAAATTTGAGCTTAGGATCTGTGGGTCCTGTGCATTAATGAAGCCAATGGAATTTTTTCATTTCTCTCTACCAATTCATTGCATTCCCTTCATGATGCATCAGAGCACAAGGGTTGTGATTACATGGTCGTTGGTCAAAAGTAAGACTTAAATAACAAGCGGAAGGATAAGGATCCAAAAAATTTGCACGGGCCATTGTTGCAATTAATCTCTCCAGCCGTCAGTAAGGCTTGACCTCCACAATCATACCCCATGATTTCCAAGGAGTATCGTTCATAGTGGTGTGACCCCAAGTCGCTGCAACGGTAAAGGAGTCCTTACACTACTTTTGATCCCACTGTGATCTAACTTGGGGGGCCATAGACATCAAGAATACACAGGCATTGATTCAAGACACATAGAAATCGCAGTAAAATCGCACGATTTTAGGTCGCAATAGTGGAAACCTAGGCTAAGACTGTCGATGGTCTTTAGACCTAGCAAGTTGTAAAATTGCATGGTTGCATAGGGGGTGAGGTTGAGGATGGACACAGGTCCATCAAGTCCAACCTATGTGTGATTATATGTCGGTATTACCTTTTTATATATCCTGTATGTTGTGGTCATCCACAAGTGTGTGTGTGTGTATACTGTATACACACTTTGAAATACCCATGTTTCAGCAAGTGCCTTTGCTTGGCATTTAGAGTTCACTAGAAGTTCATCTGGCAGACTATGACCTTTCCACAAACTCCGGACATTTCCTGGAATATTGGGTCCAGTAAGGGCCGACTTGCAGGACCAAGGACTTCGGTGAGCCTTGTCTGGACAACAGACTGGCGCAATGACTTCCAGATTCTGGGAAAAGAGTCCCAGTACAGACTCTGATCGAGTCATGAGGAACCATCATCGAGAGACCAACTAGTCTCATCACAACAATGACCTACCGGGAAGCAATTCTGAATCTCTGAAAAAATACAATAAAGTTACACTCAGAGAGAGCAACAGTATAAGTATCTCACTTGAACAAATGGCTCTTTCCCATTGGTTGCATCCCATGGTCGCAAGAGCGAAAAAGTAGCCTGTAGTAATCTATGAGGTCCGAGGTGCCCAAGGGAAGGTTGACAACTGTATTAACTGGTTTTGTAGTAAGGAAAGACTTCCTTCCTGCACTAGAAACAGTAACTCCACAGAGGAGAAAAGTCCCCTCTTGGGGAGGTAGCTAAACTAACTAATCTTTCAGCGTATCAGCTATTAGGCATACCAATCATCCCAAGTGGTTACTCGTCGGGTATTCATGCCAAGGGAAAAAAGGTGTCAAAGTCAGAGTTATAGCGGTCGCAGACTGGAGTCTTTCCGAAACGCAACAAAAAGAGCCTCAACTATGCTGAAAAGACTCAGCAAAATGGGGAAGGCCTATCTTCGCTGTCAAGAAGGAATGCAAAACTAGTCAACTTCTGTCAGAAGTATCTCCCAGCATGTTAAGTTAGGGTTTTCTAGAACCTACGGCTAGATGGCGTAAGATACAAAAGCCGTTAGATGAGAAGGGACAGTCTCCAAAACAAAAATCCGGTCAAGGGTTCGGCAACAAAAAAGGCTATCAAGATATTGGTCTGACAGTAACCTGGGTGGCTTCCCAGAGGTGGAAGCAGAGAAACGATTGACAGCCAACTGGGTCGGCAAATTAGCCAATATGTATATTCAACAAACCTAATAGTCTCCAGGATCCTTATCCGGATTCGCAGCCATTCGGTGGTGATAACAATAATTGCCCTGTGGCTTGCAGGCCATAATATCCGCGGGTACAGTCTCAGATCCGAGAACCTCCTATTCTCCTTCCTGAGATCCAACACCTCATACAGCGTAGCCAGCGGTATCTTCCAAATTCATACAAGTTATATCTAGATGCTGGAGATCAAGAAGTAGAGGTCTCACCGTTTTAGTGTTTGAAATCCTATGGAGGTCAGAGCGCCTACTCCAGACTTCAAGTACATTAGATACGAGAAAAACCTACAGAATTTAAAAGATGGAATTCTCTGTTCCTTACTGTAAGGATTGCATTGTATACAAGTAAGCCTAGAGATGGCATTAAAGGATACATGAAACTCAGTCGTGTCCTCACTCTCTGGGATCCAGTAATGGTGGGATCCAGTAACGGTTGCATATCTTGGCAACCAATTCCGAAAAACCTGGGCAAGTTATTATTTTCCCCATGGAGTCTTCCAAATTGTGTGAGACACATTGGGGCTGATATACGAAACGTTTGCACCATGAGTATCGGCGCATCTGCGCACGCAATGGCTGTTTTGGTATTTACAAAACGTTAGCGATGGTATCGCAGCCCTATTTCCCATTTACTATAGTGTTCTCGGCGGACGGGAGGAGGCGCTCAGTGCGCCACTATGGACCTGGCGCACGGCATGTTAAAATCTAAATATAAAGAAGCTGGAAGTGAGAATATAATGGGGGTGACGTGGGGTGATGTGAGGAAGTTTAATGACACCTGCCCAAATAACTAATATGCCCAAAATAGAGTGCGAAAGTTACTTTTTCAAAACCAGCCCGCTGCGCTGGCAATTACGATTAGAGCTGCGGGAGGTTTTTTTGAGCTCAGCGCGGGAATTTTACTTGTTCAAACGCGCCAAGACACTGCGCCGGCAAAATCTTAGTAAATGTCAAGTCACGTAAATCAATTTGCATAAGTTGAACAGGCGCAGCTCTGAACTTGCCAGTGCGCCAGCAAAATGACATTTCTAAAGGGAAAAAAAAGGCATTTAAAAGCACCCGCGGCTATAATGAATTGTCGGCTCCCGGCAATATAGAGAAAAGTAATTGAAAGTCATTGATAAAAACAAAAAAAAAAGCGTGGGGGTCCCCCCCAAATTCCATTACCAGGCCCTTCAGGTCTGGAATGGATATTAAGGGGAACCCTGCCGCAAATTAAAAAAAAAATGCGTGCGGTTTCCCCAAATATCCATACCAGGCCCTTCAGATCTGGAATGGATTTTAAGGGGAACTCCACCCCAAATTTAAAAAAAAAATGGTGTGGAGTACCCCCAAAAATCCACACCAGACCCTTATCCGAGCACGCAACCTGGCAGGCCGCAGGAAAAGTGGGGGGGGACGAGAGAGCGGCCCCCCTCCCTCCTGAACCGTACCAGGCCACATGCCTCCCCATGTTGAGGATGTCCCCATGTTGATGGGGACAAGGGCCTCATCCCCACAACCCTTGCCCGGTGGTTGTGGGGGTCTGCGGGCGGGGGGCTTATCGAAATCTGGAAGACCCCTTTAACAAACGGGACCCCCAGATCCCGCCCCCCCCCTGTGTGAAATGGTAATGGGGTACAAATGTACCCCTACCATTTCACAAAGAAAGTGTCAAAAATGTAAAAAATGACAAGAGCCGGTTTTTGACAATTCCTTTATTAATGTCTTCTAGACATGTGCACACTGAAATATTTCGTTTCGGAATTTTGTTTTCGGTAGAAAAATAAATTTATTTAGTTACTCCCGAAATTCGTTTTTTTTAATTTTGTTTTTCGTTAGAAATTGCATTCGTCCGAAAATCTGAATTAATTAACCACTTCAATACCATGCACTTATACAGCTTCCTGCCCAAGCCAATTTTGAGCTTTCAGCGCTGTCGCAATTTGAATGACAATTGCGCGGTCATGCTACACTGTACCCAAACAAATTTTTTATCATTTTGTTCCCACAAATAGAGCTTTCTTTCGTTGGTATTTGATCGCCTCTGCGATTTTTATTTTTTGCGCAACAAATAAAAAAAGCGAAAATTTTTAAAAAAGTAGGATTTTTAAAACAGCTTACCTGTAAAATCCTTTTCTTGGAGTACATCACGGGACACAGAGCAGCATAGTCATTACTATGTGGGTTATATAGAATTACCTTCAGGTGCTGGCACTGGCAACTTCCAAACAGGAAGTACCCTCCCCTATATAAGCCCCTCCCATCCGGGAGTACCTCAGTTTTGTAGCAAAGCAATACGTGTCCCCAAAAGAGGGGTGGGAGCTCTGTGTCCCGTGATGTACTCCAAGAAAAGGATTTTACAGGTAAGCTGTTTTAAAAATCCTACTTTCTTGTTCATACATCACGGGACACAGAGCAGCATAGTCATTACTATGTGGGACGTCCCAAAGCAATGCCACATGAGGGGGGGGATACACCATACATAAGCTGGGCGCCATCAGGCATGAGGATCTTTTGCGGCCTGCAACACACTGCGCCCAAAGGCGACATCCTCCTGACTTCTCACGTCCACCTGGTAGAACCTAGTAAACGTGTGTACTGAAGACCATGTTGCGGCCTTACAAATTTGCGCCAGGGAGGCCTGGTGATGCACTGCCCATGAAGTTCCAACTGCTCTCGTGGAGTGCGCCCTAACTTTGAACGGAGGCGGTCTACTTTTCAAGCCATAGGCTTGTATTATGACCTGTCGAATCCACTTGGCTAAAGTAGATTTTGATGCTGCCTGACCCTTTCTGGGGCCTTCCGGCAGAACAAACAGAGAATCCGTTCTACGAATCTGAGCAGTGGCTTTTAGATAAGCTTTAACTGCTCTTACTACATCCAAAGAATGCAATAACTTTTCCTCTACCGAGCTTGGTTTGGGGAAAAAAGAAGGAAGAACCACATCCTGGTTCAAGTGAAACCTCGATACCACCTTAGGAAGAAAGGCTGGGTGAGGACGTAATACTACTCTGTCCTTATGGATAACCAGATATGGCTCTTTACAGGACATGGCGGCTAATTCCGACACTCTTCTAGCCGAGCATATGGCTACTAAAAATATCAATTTCCTGGTGAGTAGAACCAAGGAAATGTGCCGCAAAGGTTCAAATGGCTGCTTCTGCAGAACCGACAGAACCAAATTTAGATCCCATGGGCACATGGGAGCCTTAATCGGTGGAATAATACGAGTCACACCTTGCATAAAGGATTTGACAAGTGAATGCATAGCCAGGGGCCTTTGAAATAGTATTGACAAGGCCGAAACCTGGCCCTTGATAGTACTTAAGGCAAACTTCCTGTCTACAGCCCACTGCAGGAAGTCCAGAATTCTACCTATAACGTACTTACGTGGATGCCATTTTCTGGCCTCGCACCAAGTGATGTACGCCTTCCAAACTCTATAGTAGATCTGCCTGGATACAGGCTTCCTGGCATTGATTATAGTTGATACCACAGAGTTAGAGAGACCTCTCTTCTTTAGGATGTGGGATTCAATAGCCAGGCCGTTAAACTTAGAGTTAGTAAGGAAGGGTGGTATATCGGTCCTTGCGAAAGCAGGTCCGGACGACGTGAAAGGGTCCAAGGACTCCCCACAGACATTTTGATGATCTCCGCGTACCAGGCCCTTCGGGGCCACGCTGGAGCCACCAGGATCACCGGCTTCTTCTCCAACCTGACTCTGCGAAGGAGTCGAGGCAACAATTGTAGCGGAGGGAATGCATATATCAGTCTGAACTGATCCCAAGGGAACACCAGAGCATCCGAGCCGCAAGCGAGGGGATCCCTTGTCCGGGAGACAAATCTGTCCACCTTTGCGTTGAATCTGGATGCTAGCAGATCTACATCCGGTGTTCCCCACCGCTGACATATTGCTCGGAAGACCTCGGGATGAAGGGACCATTCCCCTGGGCATAACTGTTGGCGACTCAGAAAGTCCGCCCTCCAATTCTCCACCCCTGGAATGAGGACAGCTGATATACATGGGACATGCTTTTCTGCCCATTCCAGGATGTGACTTACTTCCCTCTGGGCTGCACGACTCCTGGTGCCTCCCTGATGATTGATATATGCCACTGCTGTGGCATTGTCTGATTGAATTCTGACAGGGGACCCTTGGAGTCTGGATGTCCAGGCTACTAGGGCGTACCGGGCTGCTCGTATCTCTAAGAGATTGATGGGCAGGGTTTTTACTACATTTGACCATCTGCCCTGGAGAGACCATTGCTCCAGTACTGCCCCCCAGCCTGTAAGGCTGGCATCTGTAGTGACCACCTTCCAAGATATCGGGCTGAAGGGTTTTCCCTTCTGGAGATTCTGGGGGATCAACCACCAGCAGAGACTCTTCCGAACGGAAGGGGACAAAGCCATCGGGAAGTCTAGAGCCTGAACTTTTCCGTTCCAGGCTGACAATATGGCCCTTTGTAAATTCCTTGAGTGGAATTGGGCGTATGGCACAGCTTCGAATGATGCTACCATCTTTCCTAGCAGCCTCATGCACAGGCGTATGGACGGCTGTCTTTTTGCACAAAGCAGACGGACCAAGCCCCTCAAAGAGGATACCTTGTCTAGAGGTAAGAAAATCTTCCTCTGGTCTGAATCCAGCCGTAGCCCTAGATATACCAGGTTTTTCACTGGCTGTAGGGCTGACTTGTCCAGGTTGATGACCCAACCGTGAGATTCTAGATACTTGATTGTATCGACAATTACCACTTCTAGCTTGGCAACTGAGTGGTCCATCAACAACAGGTCGTCTAGGTATGCCATTATCGTTACACCCCGTGTTCTTAGATCGGCCAACAGTGGGGCCAGAATTTTTGTGAACACTCGTGGTGCTGTGGCCAGACCGAATGGTAAGGCTCTGAACTGAAAATGGCACCCTTCTACTGCAAAGCGTAGGAATTTTTGATGACCTGGAAAGATGGGAACATGCAAGTAAGCATCTTTGATGTCGATCGAGGCTAACCATTCCTCCCCTTGTAGGGCAGCGGTGACCGATCGGATCGACTCCATCCGGAAAGACCGGACGTTTAGAAATTTGTTTAGACTCTTTAGGTCCAATATGGGTCTTATGTCCCCGTTTGGCTTCGGGACTGTGAAAAGGTTTGAGTAGAAACCCAACCCCCACTCTTCCATAGGAACCTCCATAATTACTCCTTGGAGCAATAGTTGTTCTAACGCCAATAGGAGAGACCGTCTTTTTAGGGGGTCTCTTGGCATGCCTGACCACATAAAATGGGACGGAGGAGACTCTTTTAACTCCAACTTGTATCCCAGAGTTACTGCGGAGAGCACCCATCTGTCTTTGATCGTCTCCCGCCAGGTCTCTGCGAACAACTGAAGTCTTCCCCCCACCCGTTTGAGTGGGGGCAGCCCTTCATAGGCTTGACTTGGAGGCTGGTTTAGTACCTCTTCGGATCCAGGGCTTTTTATTACCCTGTGGCTGTCCCTGATTTTTAGAGGTAGTCCTCTTAAAAGATGGACCCCTAGACCTCTTCTTACTCGGTAAGAGAGTACTTTTACCACTGGAAATCTTCTGGATATACTTATCCAGGTCTTCGCCAAAAAGGCGTTCCCCATGAAATGGGAAGCTAACTAAGAGCTTCTTACAGGGAGCTTCAGCAGACCAGTTTTTGAGCCACAGAAGCCTACGCATATGTACCAAAGACAGCGTGAGGCGGGAGGCCTGATGGATAGAATCCTTGATGGCGTCAACCGCAAAGCATAATGCTCTAGGCAGATCAGCCAGAGCCTGGGCCTGTTGGTCTGGCAAATCCCTCAGGACCATTTTCATTTGATCCTTTAAAGCTTGGCAGACTCCAATAGCTGCCACTGCTGGCTGTGTAACAGCCCCTGCTGTGGAAAAAGCAGATTTTAATAAAGATTCCAATTTTTTATCCACTGGATCTTTGAACATTTGAACATTATCTACTGGACATGTCAGTGATTTGTTCACAGAAGAGATGGCTGCATCCACCGTAGGAACATTCCATCTCTGGGTGAACTTTTCCTCCATGGGATAGATCACCGGAAACCTTTTAGGCGGAACAAATAGTTTATCAGGATGTTCCCAGTCCTGGTATATAAGTCCTTCCAATAATGGATGTATTGGAAAGGAGCAATTAACCTGGGGAGCTTTTAGCGACCCCAATGAGGAGACAGCAGTAGTTGATGGTTCAACAAGAGGCATTTTAAATGCAGATCGAACCATGTCAGTTAGGGTCTGGACCCACAATCTTTCAGTCTGTGATGCTGAAAATGGTTCATCTACTGTCGATTCC
Source organism: Rana muscosa (assembly GCA_029206835.1). Lineage (NCBI taxonomy): Eukaryota > Metazoa > Chordata > Amphibia > Anura > Ranidae > Rana > Rana muscosa. The sequence goes on from CM055116.1 coordinate 483,535,230, forward strand.
TCAAAAACAGAGCTAACCTCCTCCTGATCCCCTTCAGGTAGGTCGGTCCCTTCCTGGGACTGTTGCTCTGCCAACAGGCACTCTAATGGAGGTGATGGAGATCTGGCGCGCTTTCTTTCCTGTAGAGAAGAAGCGATCAATGCAGCCAATCTCTGCTCCAATCCCTCCAGAGTTGAGGAAAAAACCTCCTCTGTTATATATGCAGGAGCAGGTGGACTGAGGACAGCCGCAGTACCTGGCACTCCCGGGGGTTCCTTATGGGTATTAACCTCTGATTTCTCAGGGGAGGAGGGTGCAGATGACTGCTCCAGATCCTCAGAGCCCGATGGAGACCCCCTACACTTCCTGAGAGGTATATCTCGGAGTTTTTTAGGCGGCATATTCCTTAGTTCAAAGCTGAGGTATTCCAGCCGCAATACACCCCTTACTGAAATAGTCTAATGCAATTTGCTGCTATGTACATCAGTGGGTGTCTACTAATGCGTCTTTCTGGGGATGCCTGTATCAACCGCCCGCTGTAAGCCCCTATACCATGCTACCAGCTCCTTTTCATGCTCTGTGTCCATAGCAAGCAGCGTGGACTGAGTCCTTTTATCTTGCTGGGACGCCCGCACATGCGCAGAAGCGCTGGGCGCACAGAGCGCGTCATCCGCCAGGCTCCGCCCCTTTTTTGAAGCTAAACCTTATAAAAAGAAAGCATGTGTGCACGCGCGTGCACGTGTGCGCTTTTGGCGCCATGTAGGGAGAGGAGCCAGGGTCCCTGTTTCACCAGGACTCGGGGATGGAAGGAAACTACTTGGCAGCATGACAGAGGAATGCAGCTTCCCTGATAGAGAGCTCACTCATCTGCCTGGACTTTCACCATGGAAGGAATAGTCCCAAGAAAAAAGACGTTCCACAGCGGCCTCTAGTGGACAAACACAGGTACCGCACTTTTGTCTTTTTTTTTTTTTTTCTTTTTTAAAACCACCTTTATGAAAAACATTTCCAGGTTTACAGTTTTTTTAAAACTTCCCTTATGAAAAAACATTTCTAGGATTTCTTAGGCATATACAGCTATTAGCGGGAATACCCTTTAGGTAACAGGCAGAAAGACATATTAGGCTTGGGGGTCCCCTCAATAGAACCAAGTTCCTGAGGGGCCCCCACTTACCTTTTCCCCGCCGCAGGACTTTGTTTGGTCCACAGAAGCCCAAACTTCACCTCTCACGGCAGGCATTGTACTAGACCTTCAGGGACCGGGTTCCCAAGGATTCCACTCCCCTGGACCTGTATAGCACCCTGCACAGATAGCCTCTTGGTTTTGGGTATGACCAGAGCTCTGGATCCCAGGGTCCAGCCCTCCTAAGAGAGGCATTACAGGCAAAACCCTGCTCTTCTCTGCAAGGCCCGGGTACCGACCGTTTAGCTATGAAGCTTTTTTGGTCGGATCCGGAATAGCTTGCTAAGGCCCAGAGAACCTGTACACAAGCCCAGATGAATACATGTTAACCTTGGCCAACACCTTAGACACTGGCAAAAAACTGAGGTACTCCCGGATGGGAGGGGCTTATATAGGGGAGGGTACTTCCTGTTTGGAAGTTGCCAGTGCCAGCACCTGAAGGTAATTCTATATAACCCACATAGTAATGACTATGCTGCTCTGTGTCCCGTGATGTATGAACAAGAAAACTATGTTTTTCTTTGTTTCTGTTAATTTTTTTTGTAAATAAGTACCTTTTCTACTTCAATGACGGGCACTGATAAGGCGGCACTGAAGGGCACTGATAAGGCGACACTGATGGGCACCGATGAGGTGGCACCAATGAGGTGGCACTGATGAGGTGGCACTGATGGGCACTGATGATGGGCACTGATAGGCGGCACTGATGGGCACTGATATGTGGCACTGGTATGCGGCACTGATGGGCACTCATAGGCGGCACTGATTGGCACTCATAGGCGGCACTGATTGGCACTCATAGGCGGCACTGATTGGCACTCATAGGCGGCACTAATGGGCACTTTTAGGCGGCACTGATGGGCACTTATGGGTGGCACTGATAGGTGGCACTGACGGGCACTGATAGGTGGGCACTTATGGGCACGGATGGGCACTGATAGGTGGCACTGATGGACACTCGTAGGTGGCACTGATGGACACTAGTAGGTGGCACTGGTGACACTGCTGCCTAGCAATGCCAGCCACCACACATTTGTTTCTTGACATGATCGTGCCAGTCAGTGCCCATGTGTGGGCACTGATTGGCATATTTTTTTTATATATATATATTTTTTACTACATGTGGATGGCCATGGGGGCCATCCACATGATTGGGGTGGTCCTGGGGGGCTTCCCTGGTGGTCCAGTGTGGGTATCCGAGGGGGGGCTGCGCTGATAAACAATCAGCGCGAACCCCCCCTGTCAGGAGAGCCGCCGATCGGCTCTCCTCTACTCGCGTCTGTCAGACGCGAGTGAGGAAGAGCCGATCAACGGCTCTTCCTGTTTACTTCCTGATCAGCCGTGATTCGACACGGCTGATCACATGATAAAAAGCCTCCGACGGAGGCTTTTTACCGAGATCAGTGTAGCGGTGGGTCAGACTGACCCACCGCTCCACCGATCGCCACGATGCGCGCCCCCCCGGGCGCGCGGCGGCTGTTATCCCGCAGGACGTCATATGATGTCCAGTGTGGATAACAGAACCACTTCCCGGACGTCAATCTGCTATTGACTGGGCGGGAAGTGGTTAAGGTCGAATCTGTCATTGAAGGCTTATGGTGTCTGTCGAATGTTCAAAGAAGATTCGACGGAGCAGCGAAACTGTACGACGCTGCAATCATACATTTCCGGTCGAATGTTCCGCCTACAAGATAGCTATAGTAGAATTATAATGTTGTATGACTAGTAATAATTATATTTATTAATTATTATTACTAGTCAACCAACATTAGAATTCTTCTATAGCCTATGGGCCGAGCATTTGACCGGAAATGTACGATTGCAGCATCGTACAGTTTATCTGCTCCGTCGAATCTTCTTAGAACTTTCAACAGACACCATAAGCCTTCAATGACAGATTCAACGTTTGTATGTTTTTCGATGCTTTGTCGAATCTTCGTCGTTCACGTTGAATTGTCAAGTTAGTTCTAGCTATTTTACTGCTCCTCCTCTTTGGTTACAATCAGCCAATAACATTCATCATCATCATCATTTTTTTATTTTACTTCCCCCACCCAATTCCAGCAGCGATCTTTTCTCTCTATAATGTCGAATCTTTTCTCTCTATAATGTTGAATCTTTTCTCTCTATGTAGAATAATCTTGGACTAATAGAGTTAAGGCTAGGCACATTCGACCACAGGTTCAATGGACACAGATTGTTATTGTCAACCTCATGTCGAATCTCCTATCTATATCGAACTGTTGTTGCAACGAAAACGAAAATTAAGCATTTGTTTATGTCGGATCTTTCGGTTTTCAGGTTCTGCATTTTCGTTTTCGTTTGTTAAAACGATAACGAAAATACCTGAAATTCGGACGAAAATGCATTCGGACGAAAACGAATGCACATGTCTAATGTCTTCCATCTTCTTCTTCTGTTCTCCATTCGGGTTTCTTCCTCTTCATCTTCCTTCTTCTTTCGGTGTTTTCGGCCGCTCCGTTTGAATTGGAGGTTCCCGCTGTGTGACGCTTCAGTTCTCCTCTTGGTCCGCTGCCACCCGGTGACCCCGCCCCCCTCTGACACCACGGGGAAACTCCCCGTGAAATCCATGTGCGTCAGAGGGGGGCGGGGTCACCGGGTGGCAGCGGACCAAGAGGAGAACTGAAGCGTCACACAGCGGAAACCTCCAATTCAAACGGAGCGGCCGAAGAAAGAAGGGAAGAAGAAGCCGGAGCAAGATGCGGACCAGAACACCGAAAGAAGGAAGAGGAAGATGAAGAACAAGATGGAGGAAGAAACCCGAATGGAGAACAGAAGAAGATGGAAGAAGAAGAAGATGGAAGAAAAGAGAAGACATTAATAAAGGAATTGTCAAAAAACCGGCTATTGTCATTTTTTTGCATTTTTGACACTTTCTTTGTGAAATGGTAGGGGTACAATGTACCCCATTACCATTTCACACAGGGGGGGCCGGGATCTGGGGGTCCCCTTTGTTAAAGGGGTCTTCCAGATTCCGATAAGTCCCCCGCCCGCAGACCCCCACAACCACCGGCAAGGGTTGTGGGGATGAGGCCCTTGTCCCCATCAACATGGGGACATCCTCCCCATGTTGAGGGCATGTGGCCTGGTACGGTTCAGGAAGGGGGGGCGCTCTCTCGTCCCCCCCTCTTTTCCTGCGACCTGCCAGGTTGCGTGATCGGATAAGGGTCTGGTGTGGATTTTTGGGGGTACTCCACGCCATTTTTTTTTTAAATTTGGGGTGGAGTTCCCCTTAAAATCCATACCAGATCTGAAGGGCCTGGTATGGATATTTGGGGGGAACCGCACGCATTTTTTTAAAAATTTGCGGCAGGGTTCCCCTTAATATCCATTCTAGACCTGAAAGGCCTGGTAATGGAATTTGAGGGACCCCCACGCACCAGCAATTCATTACAGCCGCGAGTACATTTTATTGACTATTTTACTTTATTTTACTTTAGAAATGTCATTTTGCTCTTGAACTGTTATAAACATGGAAAACATGCGCTACTTTACAGGCATACTATAGACACCCCCCAGGTATGATATTTAGGGCCAGTTCACACCGGATGCAGTGCAGTGCGTTTTTTTGATGCATGAAAAACGCAAAGAAAGTTGATCACATTAATGGCATAGTTCATACCACTGCAGTCCGTTCCAGTGCGTTTCAGAAAGGGGAAAAAAAATGGTCATGCTGCATTTTTTTTAGGTACAGAACTGTACTGGACCGCAGTAAAACACATCAAAAAAGCAACGGAACGTACCAAAAATGCACTGGAATGCACCGGAACGCACCTAAATGCACCAAAGATGCACTGCAACACACTTGTCCTAAGTGAAAAGAGGGGGAAAAAAACACTGGACTGCATCAAAAACGCATCAAAAATGCACTGGAACGCGTCAAAAACGCGCATGCAGAAAAGCACCTGGAACGCATCCAGACTGCGTTTCTATGGTGTGAACTAGGGCCAGTTCACACCATAAAAAACGCAATCCGGATGCGTTCCAGGTGCTTTTTTGCATGCACATTTTTGATGCGTTCCGGTGCATTTTTGGTACGTTTTTGATGCAGTCCAGTGCTTTTTTTTCACCCCTCTTTTTTATTAACCATAGATAAGGACAAGTGTGTTCCAGTGCATTTTTGGTGCATTTAGGTGTGTTCCTGTGCGTTCCAGTGCGTTTATGATGCGTTTTGCTGCGTTCCAGTACAGTCCAGTGCAGGTAAAATGCAGTATGTTCTACTTTTTTGGTGGAACTGGAACGCACTGGAACAAACACTGCCATTTAGAACCATATTTTAACCAACTTTCCATGCATTTTTGATGCATAAAAAACGCAATGGACTGCATGTGGTGTGAAATGGCCCTTAAGCAATTTGGCATATTTAAAGGCACTTCTCCTTGTTTTGTTTTTGGTGTTGTCCAAATTGGTGACATTGATATATGTCCCTTAGGGTGGGACCTGGGCCCCCATTTTAAGGCCAACAACTAGAAGATGAGCCAGCCAAGTGGGGACTAGCAAAATTAACAAGTCAGTTCCCATAAACTGCAATGGTATTTGTTGGTGGGAGGGAGGGGTGATTGTCCCATCTCTAATTTTGTAGCATGCTGGATGATGTGCTTAATTTTGGACGGGGGGGGGGGTTATTTTCTGCTAGCTGCATTTGAGTTCTTCTGAGCATGCCCAGGTTTTTTTGGTGGTGCTTTTTGTGTGTGAAAAGCACCTGGATATTTCTGAGCATGCTCAGAGAGTGTTTTTATGGGTTAGTAATTGAAGGACATCCTTAACAGGTGTGCCCACTTTGAAGTTCAGTCTCTACATTGGGTGAACTTGCATTTTGGGTGTTTCATGGACTGTGCATGTGTTTTCAATTGCCTCATTAGCACACAAACCTATGTTATATAAAGCTAGCAGATAGCATCCTCTCCCTTGCCCTGAAAAGAGGCAAGTTTGGGGGGGGGGCGCAAAAAGTATGTTTTGGTGTCCTTATCGAGTTTGTAACACATGTATTTTATTTGTTATGTCTTTGCAAAACAGGTGTTTGTTTTAATTTTGTGGATTGTATTTTTTGGTGTGGGGGAAATGTTCCCCTGAAATAACTTTGATGTTGTTAATGTGTGTCATTTGTTCACTTTGATTTAATTGTCTGTGCTGCATTATTTTGCGAAAACTTTCTCAAGATGTGAGTCTGTAACTGTTTCAAATTGACCATGTTTTTTATTTTGGCTTCACTTTTGTTTTGTTGACCAATAAAATTTGATGCAAAGTTTTGAGGTTTGTTTTGCGTTTTCTTTGCAACAAATGTGACAGCTGATTAGCATGTCAAAACAAAACAGGTGTGATTTGTCTACCCTGGTGCCTTCATGCTAGCATATCCATGTATTGTGTGCTGCCATGGATGGTCACCAGGAAATAAAAAATACATAGCGGTAAGTATTCATTTTTTTTCTTTTTACTGCAGTGGTTCTCAGCCTCAGTCCTCAAGTACCCCCAACAGGACATGTTTTGTGAATGTATCTTATTGAGAATTGCTGTCCAAAATTCAAAACCATTGACTGTGATTTAAAGCACATGTGCAAGATGAAGGAAAACCTGCAAACATGGCCTGTTGGGGGTACTTGAGAAGCACTGATTTAGAGCACTGCACTTAAAAATAGCTCAAGGCAATCCGATTCTATTTGTGGGCATTTTGAGGGAAACAAGTGTTAGAACCCCTGTTGTGTTTTTTTTTTTTAGGTTGGGCTTTGTGTCCCCTTTTAGTAAAATTTGGCTTCACTTCCTGTCACACAGCTAAACAGGAAGTGAAGGTAAAACCCTACCAATGTCTTTTCTTGGGGACACACAGATCAATCTAACTAGTGTCCCCATTAAAGGAGCACTAAAGCTTCCCTTTTTTTTGGCCAAAAATAACAAACATGTTATACTTACCTCCACTGTGCAGCTCGTTTTGCACACAGTGGCCCCGATCCTGGTCTTCTGGGGTCCCTCGGCGGATGTCTTGGCTCCTCCCCGCAAGGACTCCACACCATAATGCGAGTGAGCTCGCATGGTGTGGAGTGATTGCGGGCGCGCTCCCGTGATACAGCGGCGGCCATAGCCACCGACTGTATCACTCGGCCCCGCCCCCCGCGCGCCGCGTCATTGGATGTGATTGACAGCAGCGCCAGCCAATGGCTGCGCTGCTTTCAATCCATCCAGTGTAGCCAATCGGCGGCCAGGCTGAAAAACGAAGAGGATGACGGGGACGAGCGTGGGACTTTCGAGGGGCCAGGTAAGTAAAACAGGGGCTCGGGGGGGCGGTATTGTCGAATGTTTTTTCACCTTAATGCATAGGATGCATTAAGGTGAAAAAACATGTAACTTTACTACTCCTTTAAGCAAATTGCACTCTAGCACTTTGTTGGGTACACCCCAAATCATTGGGTAGTTTGGGGTTTAGTAAAGACAAATCCATTTTGCAGTAAAAGTGTAGCTGCTGAAAATCTGAGGGATCACTGGTGATTGTAACATCCAATATTGTAAAAGCAAAGATGGTGTTTTTTTTTGTTTGCTTGCATGTCCCTCTCGGATATCCAGCAAGTGCATTTGTAGTGCAAAGTAGATTTGCCTTTAGTAAATAAACCCCAAAGTCCAAAATACCTAATAATTTGGGGTGTACCCCGCAAAATGCTGGTGTGCAATGTACATAATTGGGAAAGTATTTCGATTGACCTGTGTGTCCCCAAGGAAAGACATTGGTAGGGATTTCCCCTCACTTCCTGTGTGGCTATGTGACAGGAAGTGAATTATTTGGAAGGATAAAGTGGCCAAATTTGTAAAGTACCGAACTTTAGCTTTTTCCCGAACCCGAACCTGAACCCGGACTTTGCCCAAAAGTCCGGGTTCGGGTTCGGCAATCTAATTACGCATTTAGAAATGCTTCAGGGGCCAGCCAATCACCTTTTGATTAGCTGGGGTGCCCTTAGAGGCCATCATAGCCATGCCTACTAATGGCATGGCTGTGATTGGTCAGTGCAACATGTGACCCAGCTTCTATATAAGCTAGAGGCACACAGCACACATGTCACTCTGCTTCAGAATAGATAGGGAGAGGATCTAGTCTGCTGCTGCTGCTTTTAGGGAGAGATAGAAAGATAGATGAGGTAGTCCTGATTCTACAATCTGAGGGAAAAGATAGAGAGATAGTGTAGTGTAGGGCCATGTTCCTGTGTTGGTGCTTTCAGGGAGAGAGAATATTATATAGGAGTCCAGATTCAGAGATTAAAATCAGCGATCTCCATAGGTTTACCTATTTGTGTTGCAGTGCAGTCTTTTTACACTGCCATGAGCCCAGTGTCAGAGAAAATCTAACTTTTAGGGGAAAGAAAAAGGCACTTTATTGTGCTCTTTTCCAAAAGACCCATAGGGCAAAAAAAAAAAAAAGCATTTTATTTTGCTCGTGCAAAAAAAGACCCGTTTAGGGCAAAAAAAAAAAAAAAAAATTTGCACTTTAATGTACGCTTGCAAAAAACGCCATTTAGGGGCACAAAAAAAAGTTTGCAGTGTGTTATACATATTTTGAGGTGTGTGAAATAAACAATTTCTATATAGTTTTCTCCTACTGTGCTATACTAAAAAAACAAATTTTTTTTTGAATAGCATTTTCTGCAGTTCTGTAGCTGTGCGATTCAGCGGTTACGTACTTTGGTTGTGTTCTGCGCTTCCAAAAACACCCATTTAGGGCAAGATCCTAAATTTTGAAACTATGAGGAGAAGGTCAAAGGGACATGGTGGCCCCGGTCGTGGTGCTGCTGGTGGAGCTCCTGTTGCAGGGAGAGGACGTGGTGGATCTGTGCCAGATACACGCACAAGTGAAACACCTTCCTCAGGTGCGAGTAGGCGACCGAGCCTGCGGCGGTATTTTGTCGCGCCTAATGAGGCTGTACGAATGTTTAGGCCAGGACAAGTACAGGCGATAGTAGATTGGGTTGCTGACAGTGCCTTGGGTTCCTTCACATTGTCTCCCACCCACTCTTCTGATGAAAGAACAGAGTTGGCACCTGAAACCCATGTCCATCAGTCTTTCACCTCACCCCCTTGCAAATTAGCCAAGCAGTCTGAGCCCCAAATCATGCAGCAGTCTCTTCTGCTTTTCGATGACTCTGTTAGCAGGGTTTCCCAGGGCCATCCACCTAGCCCTGCCCCAGAAGTGGAAGAGATTGAGTGCACCGATGCCCAACCACTTATGTTTCATGATGAGTACATGGGAGGACCATCGCTGTACGTCTCGGATGATGACGAAACACAGGTGCCAACTGCTGCTGCTTTCGCAATTGTGCAGACAGACAAGGAGGGCAGGGGTGAAAACTGGGTGGAAGATTATGTGGAGGACGATGAGGTCCTCGACCCCACATGGAATCAACGTTATGCAGGTGACCAGTGTAGTTTGGAGGAAGAGGCGGTGGTCGCACAGAGCCACCAGCACAGCAGAAGAGGGAGCAGGGTGCAAAAGCGGAGCGTCTGTCAGCTAGACAGTATGTCTGCTACTGCCCAACGCAGCAAGGGACCGAGCACACCAAAGCCAGGTCCAAGGAGTTCCCCAGCGTGGCAGTTCTTCACACAATGTGCTGATGACAAGACACGAGTGGTTTGCACGCTGTGCAATCAGAGCCTGAAGCGAGGCATAAACGTTCTCAACCTGAGCACAACCTGCATGACCAGGCATCTAAGTGCAAAGCACGAGCTGCAGTGGAGTAGACACCTCAAAAACCAAGAAAGGTCTCTGGCTCCTCCTGCTTCCTCTTCTGCTGCAGTCTCGGCCTCTTCATCCACCTCTGTAGTGACAGTGGCACCTGCCACCCCGCAAACAGAGGATCTGCCAGCAACACTACCACCTGGGTCACCAACCATCTCCACAATGTCCCATGGAAGCGTTCAGCTCTCTATCTCCCAAACATTGGAGCGGAAGAGGAAGTACCCCCCTAGCCACCCGCGATCCCTGGCCCTGAATGCCAGCATTTCAAAACTCCTGGCCTTTGAAATGCTGTCATTCCGTCTGGTGGAGATGCAGAGTTTTAAAAGCCTGATGGCATTGGCTGTCCCACAGTACGTCGTGCCCAGCCGCCACTATTTTTCCAGGAGAGCCATCCCTTCCCTGCACAAGCAAGTGGGGGACAAAATCAGGTGTGCACTGCGCAACGCCATCTGTGGCAAGGTCCACCTAACTACGGATGCGTGGACCAGTAAGCACGGTCAGGGACGTTATATCTCCCTAACAGCACACTGGGTAAATGCAGTGGCGGCTGGGCCTGAGGCAGATAGCAGTTTGGCGCATGTCCTTCCACCACCGAGGATTGCAGGGCGCTTCAGTTTGCCTCCTGTTGCTAACTCCTCCTACTCCGCTTCCTCATCCTCTACCGCCTCCTCATCCGGTCAGCGTAACACCTTCACCACCAACTTCAGCACAGCCAGGGGTAAACGACAGCAGGCAGTTTTAAAACTTTCCTGTTTGGGGGAAAAAACCCACACCGCGCAGGAGTTGTGGAGGGACATGGAACAACAGACCAATGAGTGGTTGCTGTCAGTGAGCCTCAAGCCCGGCCTGGTGGTGTGCGATAATGGGCGAAATCTCGTAGCAGCTCTGGGCCTAGCCAGTTTGACGCACATCCCTTGCCTGGCGCATGTGCTGAACTTGGTGGTCCAGAGGTTCCTTAAAAATTACCCCAATATGCCAGAGCTGCTGCAGAAAGTGCGGGCTGTGTGTGCGCACTTTCGGCGTTCTCACCCTGCTGCTGCTTGCCTGTCAGCGCTGCAGCGTAACTTCGGCCTTCCCGCTCACCGCCTCATATGTGACGTGCCCACAAGGTGGAACTCCACCTTGCACATGCTGGCCAGACTGTGCGAGCAGCAGCAGGCGATAGTGGAGTTTCAGCTGCAGCAATCACGCGTGAGTCGCTCTGCGGAACAGCACCACTTCACCACCAATAACTGGGCCTCCATGCGAGACCTGTGTGCCTTGTTGCGCTGTTTCGAGTACTCCACCAACATGTCCAGTGCCAATGACGCCGTTCTTAGCGTTACTATCCCAGTTCTATGCCTCCTTGAAAAAACGCTTCGGGCGATGATGGAAGAGGATGTGGCACAGGAGGATGAGGAGGAGGAGGAGGAGGAAGCGGGATCATTTCAAAGGCTTTCAGGGCAGTCTTTCACAAGTGGCTACGAGGGTGGGTTCCTGCACCAACAAACGCCAGGTACACAATTGTCCGGCAGAAAGGGCACAGTTCTGGAGGATGACGAGGTGGAGGAGGAGATGGAGGAGGAGGAGGAGGAGCCATTTTCACAGCAGGGTGGCACCCATACCAGCTCGTGGCCATCACTGGTGCGTGGCTGGGGGGATACAGAGGACACAGACTATACACCTCCCACAGAGGACAGCTTTTCTTTGCCTCTGGGCAGCCTGGCACACATGAGCGATTACATGCTGCAGTGTTTCCGCAATGACCGCCGAGTTGCCCACATTTTAACTGGTGCTGATTACTGGGTGGCCACCCTGCTGGATCCCCGTTACAAGGACAACGTACCGTCCTTAATTCCCTCACTGGAGCGGGATCGTAAGATGCGCGAGTACAAGCGCATGCTGGTAGACGCGCTGCTGGTGGCATTCCCACCTGACAGCGGGCGTACGGTGGAAGCACAAGGCGAAGGCAGAGGAGGAGGAAGAGGACGCCAACGCAGCCGGGGCACCGGCAGCACCTCAGAAGGCAGGGTTAGCATGGCTGAAATGTGGAAAAGCTTTGTCAGCACGCCACAACAACCAGCACCACCAGCTGAGATGGAACGTCTTAGCAGGAGGCAGCATTTCACCAACATGGTTGAGCAGTATGTGTCCAGAGGCCTACACGTACTGGATGACGGGTCTGCCCCCTTTAACTTCTGGGTCTCCAAATTGGGCACATGGCCTGAGCTTGCCCTTTATGCCTTGGAGGTGCTGGCCTGCCCTGCAGCCAGTGTATTATCTGAACGTGTATTTAGCACGGCAGGGGGCGTTATCACAGACAAGCGCAGCCGCCTGTCCAGAGCCAATGTGGACAAGCTCACGTTCATTAAAATGAACCAGGCATGGATCCCACAGGACTTGTCCGTACCTTGTGCAGAATAGACATGTATACCGGTGTTGTGACAAAAACTGTCCGGCCATCGGATTGTGTCCGGCCCATACTGCGAAGGCGCAGCGCTTGCGCAGTACAGAGGACAAGGAGATTCACAAAATCTCCGAAGATGAACGGCGCCTGCGCTGTGAGTGCAGGTTCAAGCCCCACCATCCAAGTGGACATACGGTAGCACATAGTAACAGGGCCCCTCACGGGCTCGGTTCGATCGCCACGCTTCGGGCACGGCCTCACTTGGCTCGGCTTGAACCACGGATGGTGTGGCCTTCACCTGAACTCACCACGCAGGCGCCGTTCGTCTTGGGAGATTTTCGAAATCCCCTTGTCCTACATACTGAGCAAGCGCAGTACAGGGTGGACACTATTTGACTGGGGACAGAATTCGACACATCACCGGCCTTACCCAGCCATTGTTGTATTTTTGAATCAGTGTTGGCTACCTCGTCCTCCTCCACCGCCGCTTCCACCTACACAGCCACATCCACCGCCACCTCAACCTCCTACTCCATATGGACCTCGTCCTCCTAGGTCAAGATTATTATTTTTTATTTTTATTTTTTTTATGTTATTTTAAGTTATTTCCCTATCCACATTTGTTTGCAGAGCACTTGCCATGCTCTTAACAACATTTTGCTGCCATTTTCAGCCCTCTAGCCCTTTCCATGACCTTTTTAGAGCCTTTTTAGTCCTTAGAAGTCCGGGTCCCCATTGACTTCAATGGGGTTCGGGTTCGGGTTAAAGTTCGGTCCCGAACCCGAACTTTTTTCCGAAGTTCGGCCGAACCCGTCGAACCCGAACATCCAGGTGTCCGCTCAACTCTAGTCTTCACCCTATCAGGGGTGCAGACATCCCCAAAAACTGTCTAGACTTGTAATCCCTTTGCACTCTATCCGCAAGCAAAAATAAGAAAGGATTTCATTTAGTTTGCAAAGACACATTCCTAAGTTGAATTGTGATGCATGTCAATGGCCTATTTAGACCCTCTTTAATCACTTGAGATCAGCGCTATAACTGATCGACGGCCACAGCACGGTCCTCAATTGCCGGGAGTCCGTCAATAGACGTCCTCCCCTTCGCGCGTGCGCTGTGGTCACTGAGTCACTGAGACTCGGGTAATGACAGATCCGAGTAAGGGGCCGATCCCTGCCCCTTACCATGTGATCAGCTGTCAGCCAATGACAGCTGATCACGTGATGTAAACAAAAGCTGGGTAATGGTTTTTTTTTTCTCCTTGTGCTGACAGCGTGAGCATAAAAAAAAGCAATCACCGGCTTATGTGCAAGGGACATCGGGCCCGAAGAGGAAGAGGCAATTCTGTGACAATCAGTAGCCCCTGCCAGTGCCACCTATCAATGCCCACCACTGGTGCCAATCAGTGGCACCTAGCAGTGCTGCCTATCAGTGCCCATCACTGCCAACTATCATTGCCACCTAGCAGTGCCACTTCTCAATGCCCACCAGTGTCAACTAGCAATGCCACCTCTCAGTGCCCACCCTTGCCACCTTATCGGTGCCCATCAATGCAGCCCATCAGTGCAGTCTCATCAATGAAGGATTAAAATTACCTTTTTTCTAAATTGTCGAAATATTAACCACTTTCCTACCGCCCACCGTCAAATTACGTCTTTGGCTTTGTGCGGTGACATCTGAATGATGCCTGCAGTTGCAGGCATCATTCAGATATCATTCTTTTCAGCCGTCGATTCTGTGCACGATAAAAACGATCATAGCGGCAGTTCCGCCGCTTGATCGTTCTTATAGGCGGCGGGAGGGGACGTCCCCCCCCCCCCGCCGCCATCCGGTGCTTCTCCGGGCTCTCCCGTGCCATTTGGGGCTCGGAGAACGAATTTTCCGGGGCCGGATGGGAAGCATAGAGATGTTAATGGGGACAAGGGCCTCTTCCCGACAACCCTGGCCATTGGTTGTCGGGGTCTGCGGGCGGGAGCTTATCGGAATCCGGGAGCCCCCTTTAATAAGGAGGCCCCCAGATGCCAGCCCCCCCACCCTATGTGAATGAGTATGGGGTACCCACTTATATTGGCATGGGGCGTGGTCACCGGGTGATGCCACCCGCTGACCCCGCCCCCGTATCACGTCACAGTCCCATCATTCCCCGGGACTGTGACGTGATACGGGGGCGGGGTCAGCGAGTGGCATCACCCGGTGACCACGCCCCATGCCAATATATAAGTGGGTGCCGCTCCGCGGTAAGAGCATTGTAGCGGCGGACAGCGATGAGTCAACATCGGACGGAGAGAAGAGGGAAGAAGACGACGATGAAGACTGGGACCCCGCTAGCAAAAGAGCTGGAAGAAGATAGCGTGGCGCCTGGCAGAAGGCAGAAAGAACCAGAGAGCGTGGAGACAACACCGGAGAACAGAACAAGAGACCCCCCAAAGTCGGAAGAAGACGACGAGGAAGCCCGGGACCCCGCTAGCAAAAGAGCTGGAAGAAGATAGTGGGGCGCCCGGCAGAAAGACCCCCAGAGCTGCCTAATAAATTACTTTGAAAACCTGTGTTGTGTTTTTTATTGACTTTTTTTGCCACCAGGTGAATGGGTAGGGGTATGATGTACCCCATACTCATTCACATAGGGTGGGGGAGCCGGCATCTGGGGGCCTCCTTATTAAAGGGGGCTCCCGGATTCCGATAAGCCCCCCGCCCGCAGACCCGACAACCAACGGCCAGGGTTGTCGGGAAGGGGCCCTTGTCCCCATCAACATGGGGGCAGGGTGCTTTGGGGTGGGGGGGCCGTAGGTCGCCCCCTGCCCCAAAGCACCAAACTCCCCATGTTGAGGGCATGCGGCCTGGTACGGTTCAGGAGGAAGGGGGGGCCTCTCTCGTCCCCCCCCCCCTCTTCTCCTGCGGCCTGCCAGGTTGCGTGCTCGGATAAGGGTCTGGTTTAGATTTTGGGGGGACCCCCACGCCGTTTTTCGGCTTAGGGGGTTCCCCTTAAAATCCATACCAGACCTAAGGGCCTGGTATGCTCCTGAAGGGGAACCCATGCCGTTTTTTTTCATTCAAATTTGACGTGGAGTTCCCCTTCATGATTCATACCAAACACGGGACAGCGAGACTGCCGAGAACCAGCGCGATGCCATCGCGCTGGAAACATTCTCGGCCAGCTAGTCGCCTCTAGGACACGACTTAAGCGGCTGCTTCATGCTCAGGTCGTGTCCAAGTTGCCTCGCAAAGTCGCGCTGTCCCTGTGTCAGCCGGCACACGAGTTGTCCCGCGAGTCGGATCCGCTTCATCCGACTTCCCGGACGACCTCTATTCAAATCAATGGGCTCCCATAGGGAACCATTCATTTTCAATAGAGCGCCGCTGACATTTTTACTTACTATAACAGTGTGCCGCTGGTTCCTGTGCCCAGTGAAGGAGTTTTCCGGCGCAGCGCACTGTTATTAGTAAATCACCCCCATTATCTCACTCTCCATTTAGAGGGCTAAGACATCCTAAATATGGCCAGTAACATGGAATAAGTATTCCTTTTGGCGAATAGGTCTAGAAAGATCTCGGACATCCAAGTGTCAAGCTATAAACTACCTTGTTGCTGAAATTATCAGGCAAAATGGCTCTAGTCTCTTCCTCAACACTATACAAAGGTTGGTATCTTTGCAACCTGGGTTAGAACATCAGCCTTCTGGCATATCCAAACTAAAGTGTTTGAAGTACCACGAACATTGAAAATAGTCAAGGTTGAAAAGAGACATAGAATTGGCCCTTCTTCTAGGAGAAAAACGATACTCATCAGGCCTAACGGCATCGGAAAAAGACAATCACTGTCTAACGAAGACAATCGCAATGGTGCGGATCAAGTTAGTCAAAGCTTAGATGACTAGGACAAACCCATCAGGTGAGGGCAGAGACTGCTCTGCCAGACTGATTGCGCATCCATTGATGGAACTCCCAGAATAATTCCTCCAGAATTAATATGTAAAACTACGACCTGGTCTACATTCAACACGTTGGGGGTCCATTCTTGTGGACCCAGCAGTCTTAACTACAATACATCTCAGTCGTTAGTGGGGATAGATCTAATCCTCTTATACACTTGAACAGTACCCACCCTTGTTGTCTGGTGATTTGGTACATCCCATACGTATATGCTGTCATGCTGTGTCAGGAAAAGGGAAAATGTTATACTTACCTGATGGTAATTTTCCTTTCCTGATGCAAGCATGACAGCATATAGGCCCCCTCCCCCCAAAGAATAAATAAAAAAATCACGAAAATATAAAAAAAGCCTTCGCAGTGATACTAATTTATGAGAATACTGCAGGAAGGGAGGAGACCGACTTTTATAGTATAACCAGTCCTGAATTGGGCAGGGAGGCGGAGCCTTCCCATACGTATATGCTGTCATGCTTGCATCAGGAAAGGAAAATTACCGTCAGGTAAGTAAAAAAATGTCTCTTTTTTTTTTTTTTTTGGGAGCAGTGATTTTAATAATGCTTAAAGTGAAACAATAAAAGTGAAATTTTCCTTTAAATTTCATACATGGGGGGTGTGTATAATATGCATGTAAAGTCGCGCATGTTTCCCGTGCTTAGAACTGTCTCTGCACAAAATGTCATTTCTGAAGGAAAAAAAAGTCATTTAAAACTCACTCGCGGCTATTAATGAATTGTCGGCTCCCGGCAATACATAGAAAAGTCATTGATAAAAAAGAAAAAAAAAAACGTGGGGGTCCCCCCAAATTTAATTACCAGGCCCTTCGGGTCTGGTATAGATATTAAGGGGAACCCCGCCGCAAATTTAAAAAAAAAATGCGTGCGGTTCCCCCCAAATATCCATACCAGGCCCTTCAGATCTGGCATGGGTTTTAAGGGGAACTCCACCCCAAATGTTTTTTTTAAATGGCGTGGAGTCCCCCCAAAAATCCACACCAGACCCTTATCCGAGCACGCAACCTGGCAGGCCGCAGGAAAAGAGGGGGGGACGAGAGAGCGCCCCCCTCCTGAACCATACCAGGCCACATCCCCTCAACATGGGGAGGATGTCCCCATGTTGATGGGGACAAGGGCCTCATCCCCACAACCCTTGCCCAGTGGTTGTGGGGGTCTGCGGGCAGGGGGCTTATCGGAATCTGGAAGACCCCTTTAACAAAGGGGACCCCCAAATCCCGGCCCCCCCTATGTGAATTGGTAAGGGGTAAATTGTACCCCTACCATTTCACGAAGAAAGTGTAAAAAAACACACAAACACTTTGGAAAAGTCCATATTAAAAAAACAAAAACAAAAACAAAAAACATTCCAGCGATGAAATCCAGTGTCCCGCGGCGATCCGATGTCCAGCGCTGTCCGACATTGGCTGAGCCTGAGCGGACCTGATGGGGAACTTCCTTCACTGTGTAATACATGAAAAGACCCGCCCCTTCTAAAGTTCCCCATCAGGTCCGCTCAGCCAATGAATAGGTGTAAGGCTAAGCGGACCAGATGCGGAACGTGAGAAGGGACGGGTCTATTCATGTATTACACAGTGAAGGAAGTTCCCCATCAGGTCTTCAGTGTTGCGTGCCTGAACCTTCCCCTACATCTTCAACTTTCCTGCCTTCGCTTTCTTCAAGTTGACTCAAAAGTAACAAAAATAATAAAGCCTTGCTGATTAGGTTTTACTTGTGTGTGGACATTGGCCTTATTCCTGAATACACTGGTGTACCTAGACAACAGAGCTGAAGGATCCACTCGTGGGAGGTAACTCGCTGCAGACCCAAAGGTAATTAAACAGTGGATTTTCATACTTAACAAAGTGTGGATCCGGCGTAGCCGCAGGGGAAGAGTAAAGATGGAAGTGCAAAAACCCACCCTGGGAGCTACACTTGGATGGTTTTTCCGACGGAATTCCGCTCAAGCTTGGCTTGCATACAAACGGTCACAGTTCTCTGAACTTTCTCTGAACTTTTGACCGTCAAGAACGCTGTGACATACAACACTACGACGAGCCGAGAAAATTAAGTTCAATGCTTCCGAGCATTCGTCAAATTGTTTCCGAGCATGCGTCGGAATTGCTACAAACGATCAAATTTTCCGATAGGATTTTTTTCCGTTGGAAAATTTAAGAACCAGCTCTCAATCTTTTTTTGGCGGAAATTCCGACAGCAAAAGTCCGATGGAGCATACACACGATCGGAATTTACGTCCAAAAGCTCACATCGGACTTTTCTTGTCGGAATTTCCGATTGTGTGTACGGGGCATTTGAGTTCTTGAATGTCCTCATTTAGCAAATTAACGTAATTTTCTGTATGTTGAATCTCAGGTTGGGTGAATTGGTTTTCTCATCTTTAAGACCAATGCTTGCTGGTGAAACACAGGTACACAATGAAAACAAAACTTTTTTTTAAGAATCACAATCTTAATAAAACCTCCTTAATAATATTATCTTTTTAAAAATTTTAAATGCTTTGTGATGCAACAGTGAAGTATGTGAAAAGAGGAAATTAACAAGAAGAATTTACTAGCCAATTATCTATGTACGTCAGCTGGAATGATGGATGACAGCAATACACCTGGATCAATGACGTCTTTTAATGTTTAGTCATAGATAATTCCATTACCGTAAAGTGTATGCATTATGGAAAAATCAGGTTCAGTAATCAAGTTAGAATATGAAAGACTATGGCAAGAAGACACTTTTTAATTTCGTCCCCTGTTAGATATTAAACCACACTAAAACCATATTACGCGATGTTGGTTAATCCAGAAAATTTGGAATTTAAGTGATACCCTATATCAGTGTTTCTCAACTCCAGTCCTCAAGGCGCCCCAACAGGTCATGTTTTCAGGATTTCCCTCAGATGAAACTGCTGTGGTAATTACGAAGGCAGTCAAACAGATCAAATCACCTGTGCAAAATAATGGAAAACCTGAAAACATGACCTGTTGGGGCGCCTTGAGGACTGGAGTTGAGAAACACTGCCCTATATTGACTAACTTAAAGTGAAACTGCACTGCATCTGAGCACCGCAAACTGATAACACTATTTAATTATCTTATAATATTCAAAGCAAACTCACCCCTTTATCCATGTCTCCATGATTTATTTTGTTGAGAAATCACCTTGAACCCCCCCCCCCCCCCCTAGCATTTCTGGTCATTACCATCTTGAATAAGGGCAAATAATTCATGTAGCATTTACTTCCTGGAATCCATCTGCCCATAGCTCAGGCATGTAGACAGGAGGTTTTGCTTAGCTGGAAAAACCCCTCCTTCCCTCCTGAAGACTTCTGGGTTGTATGACATCATTTCCCTAGGCCTGAAAACCAGGAAGTAATAGAAGAATTGCAAAAAAAAGTTTCAAACAAGTAAATATGATATGCTTTTCTATCTATTTACTAATGCTAGCAGAATGAGGATTAAAAATAGTCAATATTAGTTGAGAGAGTGAAGTTCCACTTAAAAATTATTAAAATTGCAAGATTGTGGAATAACTTGGATCCCTTTGTCAGGCTTTTTACATTGATTGGTTAATCCAGAAATGCTTTGGTTATGCCACGTACACACGATCGGAAATTCCGACAAGAAAACCGTGGATTTTTTTCCGACGGAATGTTGGCTCAAACTTGTGTTGCATACACACGGTCACACAAATTTTGTCGGAAATTCAGACCGTCAAGAATGCGGTGACGTACAACACGTATGACGAGCCGAGAAAAATGAAGTTCAATAGGCAGTGCAGCTCTTCTGCTTGATTCTGAGCATGCATGGATTTTTGTGCGTCGGAAATTGCATACAAACTATCTGAATTTCCGACAAGAACTTTTCTTGTCGGAAAAATTGAGAACCAGCTCTCAATTTTTTGTTGTCGGAAATTCCGACAGAAAATATCCGATGAAGCCTACACACGGTCGGAATTTCTGACCAAAAGCTCACATCGAACATTTCTTGTCGGAATTTCCGATCGTGTGTACGCGGCATTAGCCACTTTGGCAGCTTCTACAGTACCAACCTGGCAAATTATGACCTAATTTACTTACAAGTAGGGTTAAGCAGACCCGAACTGTAAAGTTCGGGTCCGTACCAAACTTTTGGGTTTTTGGGTCCCGGACCCGAACCCGAACAATTGACTGTATGTTCGGGTTCGGTGTTCGGCAATATGCATGTAAAGCAGCGCTTGTTTCCCGTGCTTAGAACTGTCCCTGCACAAAGTGTCATTTCTGAAGGAAAAAAAGTCATTTAAAACTCACTCGCGGCTATAATGAATTGTCGGCTCCCGGCAATACATAGAAAAGTCATTGATAAAAAAAAAAAAAGCGTGGGGGGTCCCCCCAAATTCAATTACCAGGCCCTTCAGGTCTGGATATTAAGGGGAACCCTGCCGCAAATTAAAAAAAAAATGCGTGCGGTTCCCCCAAATATCCATATCAGGCCCTTCAGGTCTGGTATGGATATTAAGGGGAACTCCACCCCAAATAAAAAAAATAAAAAAGGTCTGCCCCCTCGTTTGTCAGACCCCGCCTACATCATTGGCTGAGCGGACCTGATGGGGAACTTCCTCCGCAGTATAATAAATGAATAGACCCTCCCCTTCTAAAGTTCCCCATCGGTCCGCTCAGCCAATGACGTAGGTGTAAGGCTGAGGACCTGATGCGGAACGTGAGAAGGGGCGGGTCTATTCATTTATTATACTGCGGAGGAAGTTCCCCATCAGGTCCGCTCATCCAATGACGTAGGCGGGGTCTGACATACGAGGGGGCGGACCTGATGGGGAACTTCCTCCACAGTTTAATACATGAATAGACCCGCCCTTCTTACGTTCCGCATCAGGTCCTCAGCCTTACACCTACGTCATTGGCTGAGCGGACCTGATGAGGAACTTTAGAAGGGGCGGGTCTATTCATTTATTACCCTGCAGAGGAAGTTCCCCATCAGGTCCGCTCAGGCTCAGCCAATGACATTTCGTGTGGACAGCGCCAGACATCGGATCGCCGTGGGACACTGGATTTCATCGCTGGAATGGTTTTTTTTTTATTTTTAATAAAGGACTTTCCCAACGGTGTCTGTATTTTTTTTTACAATTTTTTACACTTTCTTTGTGAAATGGTAGACACAGGGGGGCGGGATTTTTTTTAAATTTGGGGTGGAGTTCCCCTTAAAATCCATACCAGACCTGTAGGGGCTGGTAATTGAATTCGGGGGAACCTCCACACATTTTTTTTTTTATCAATTACTTTTCTCTGTATTGCCGGGAGCCGACAATTCATTATAGCCGCGAGTGAGTTTTAAATTACTTTTTTTCCTTCAGAAATGACACTTTGTGCAGGGACAGTTCTAAGCACGGGAAACAAGCGCGAATAGTCCTCAGAAGTTCGGGTCCCCATTGACTTCAATGGGGTTCGGGTTCGGGGTCAAGTTTGAGTCAAGTTCGGTCCCGAACTCAAACTTTTTTCCGAAGTTCGGCCGAACCCGTCGAACCCGAACATCCAGGTGTCCGCTCAACTCTACTTACAAGCACTACATACCAACCACACCAAATACAATCAGAAGGGCAAAGCTATAATTCAACATGTAAATGTGCTATCACAAGAATTCCTGCCCATCACAGCCACCTGTTATTACAAACTGAGATTTTGCAATATGAATATGAATATGTACCTGTAAAAAAGGAAAGATAGAAAAAATACCGCAGGTGTGACGCATGGTCCATCAGTTGACTATTTTGGTGGGTCCTAGGGCTTGAGTGACTTGTTTGACAGGTGGACATATCTATACCTAATATTCTTCAGGAGATATCTGCCAATACGTAGGAAATCCGCCCAATGTATGTTAAAGTAAACCTGAGCTGAGTGAAACCTGAAAGCTACTTGTTTCTTGCCTCTCATGCTGATTCAGTATCTTCGCTTCTTTTTAAATCACTGATCTTCATCAAGCATGAAAATCAATATCCCTGACTTCAGTCTGACTTAATTTGCTACATGCTTCTTCCTGGTCAGTGACTCAGAATGTGCATTTTTATAAAGAGTTTAGATATGGCAACTTTTCCGAAAGCAAATACAGTAATGTGGCTGCGACTATCTTGATGATATCATAACACTGTAATTGTGATGGAGTTTTAAAAGGGCCATAGCTTTTGTGAACAGAGACTTACATTTTTTTTTATTGCAGCACACTAATAATTAGTCCAATGTGTTTTAAAAATACTACACTGGGGTTAATTTTTTGATCTATATCTGTGTAATCACAGATGTGCTATCTAAATAGAGGGCATAATGCTTAGGTGCAAGGGACTTGACACAATGTATACAGTATAAGGCAAAAAAATATATTTTCCGTTTTGCATAGAGTTGGGAAGGGTTAGACCATAGAACCCTGTGTTGCTATGGCAATTTCTATAGTGACTTTATGATAATAGAGTTTAGGTTTAGTTACAGTGACCCTTCCCCCCCCTCCATTGATATGTCTGGACGTTGCAGGAAATGGGTGGGAGGGGCTTGGAAATGGTTGGGAGAGACATGTGTGTTTGAACAACAGTTGGTGTTTGGAAGGACAAAGGAAGGAGACATGGCTGCCTGAAGCTAGATAACTTTGGAGACACTTTTGGGAGTTAGACTGAGCAAGAAACTATGGACATTACATCTTGACCTCCAAGTTGAGTAATTATTTAGTTTACTTAATGTGATATTTTGTAAGCTATAAGTTGTATTGTGTTGTGCATCCTACAGTTGTATGTGCAGATTTTTCCTTGTTTAGTAAAGCATTGATACACTACAGAAGTTTAAGCTTCCTTGGTTTTACCACAAGAACTTAATAGATAGACGTAAAGCATTACAATGGGGGCTCGTGGCCGGAATTTGTGCTAAAATTTCAACAGAAGCTGACCTGTTTTCTGTGGTGTGTATTTTTTACTTGTGCTGGGGGAAAAATGCTGCGTAGACTGTTTAGGAAGAGTAAATCTGCAAAGGTTTCTGGTGTCCAGGAGGACTTGAAGGCGTGCACCCTTCCTATCTGGGCCAGAAATAGTCAGTGGATGTCTGTTGCAAAGGAGCTGGCTGGATATGCTTCTCCTTTGAACAGAGCTTGGGGGGATGGAGTCTCTGATCTTTCCTCAGATTTTAGCCTCAAAAGTTTTGGGTTCAGTAAGAGAGAGATGCAGGCAGTTGCTGTGTTTTGGTTTGCATTTCCTGCATGCTCTACATATTGAATCTGAAAAGAGGGAAAAGGAATTAGAAAGATTTAATTAGGGTCAGCCTGCAGTGGCATCCAAGTGTTTGGAAGAAACTGCAAGCAAGGCAAAAGATTGAGAAAGTAGGGCAATCAAAGTTAAACCTGCAGTGGCTTCCAAGAGTGTTCAATCCGCTGTAGGCCGAGCTGAAGATTTGAATGAGCGGTGTGCAGCCCTCATGAATAAATCTAATGATGCTCTAACAAAGGACAAAGGCCCAAAGCCTGTAAGCAGAAGTAGGACATGTGCTGCTGTTACTTCTCATAACCGGGAAGCAGAGGATTTGTTTAGCTCAAATTACAGAGTTGATTCAGATACAAGGAAGACAAGGCCTATGATCTCCAGGAGACACTTGTGGATTGATTTACTTAAGGTGGGGGTCCCTAGCGAGGAAATAGATGGGATTCCTACACAAGCATTGTTTAAGAAGTGGAAGCAAATGGTTGGGAATGGTAGATTCAGTGACATTAAGTGTTTCTGTTGCCACAAAATGGGGCATTTTGCAAAAATGTGCCATACTGTGAAGCAGCAGGCCTCTGTTCTTCCAAGGACGGCACGGAGAGACATGCAAGTTTATTCGTTACGTTGGAAGTCAATGCCTTTCCGTGAAAGTGTTTCAAGGCAACAGTGGGCACCCTACAATAGTTTTGCAGTTAGAAATGGTCAGATAGAGAAATGTGAGCAGTGACTGAGCTATGTTTTTGGCACAGTTGGAAATGAACATATAATCTGCTCTTGTCTCTTACTCTTTTCAGATATTGAGCATCGAGAGGTGGAGCAGGCAGAGCAGACGACCATGCTGGGTGGGAGGAGGAAGACCAGAAGAGAGCCTGATGAAGATGTGGATGATTTCCTAAAGGTGGCTGAATTGGAGTGGACTTTCATCTGAGCATTTCCTTATGACCAAGAGGACAACAGACTTTCTTTACACAAACTGCCAAAGACATTAACCCTGCTCAAAAGTAATGCTGCAGCCTTCCAGGGACAAAGCAAAAGTCTGACCGCCCAGATGGGGGTCAAAAGGGAATTTTTTCCTCCCATTTAGGGGGGGTTTATTTCGCCCTTTTCTGGACAAAAGGCTTTAAGAAGTTTCCTATATTATTCTATAAAGTCAAGAGGTGGTATGTGTTGCTATGGCAATTTCTATAGTGATTTTATGATAATAATATAGAGTTTAGGTTTAGTTACAGTGACCCTCCCCCCCCCTCCATTGATATGTCTGGACGTTTTTTGCAGGAAATGGGTGGGAGGGGCTTGGAAAGGGTTGTGAGAGACATGTGTGTCTGAAGGAGTTGGTGTTTGGGAGGACAAAGGAAGGAGACATGGCTGCCTGAAGCTGGATAACTTTGGGACGCTTTTGGGAGTTAGACTGAGCAAGAAACTATGGGCATTACATCTTGACCTCTAAGTTGAGTAATTATTTTGTTTACTTAATGTGATATTTTGTAAGCTATAAATTGTGTTGTGTGTGCATCCTACAGTTGTATGTGCAGATTTTTTCTTGTTTAGTGAAGCATTGATACACTACAGAAGTTAAGCTTCCTTGGTTTTACCACAAGAACTTAATAGATAGACGAAAAAGCATTACAATTGTAATGCTTTTACGTCTATCTATTAAGTTATTGTGGTAAAACCAAGGAAGCTTAAACTTCTGTAGTGTATCAATGCTTTACTAAACAAGGAAAAATCTGCACATACAACTGTAGAATGCACAATACAACACAACTTCTAGCTTACAAAATATCACATTAAGTAAACGAAATAATTACTTGACTTAGAGGTCAAGATGTAATGTCCATAGTTTCTTGCTCAGTCTAACTCCCAAAAACGTCTCCAAAGTTATCCAGCTTCAGGCAGCCATGTCTCCTTCCTTTGTCCTTCCCATACACCAGGGATATGCAATTAGCGGACCTCCAGCTGTTGCCAAACTACAAGACCCATGAGGCATAGCGAGACTCTGACAGCAGCAAGCATGACACCCAGAGGCAGAGGCATGATGGGACTTGTAGTTTTGCAACAGCTGGAGGTCCGCTAATTGCATATCCCTGCCATACACCAACTGTTGTTCAAACATACATGTCTCTCCCAACCCTTTCCAAGCCCCTCCCACCCATTTCCTTCTTCCTGCAAAGAACGTCCAGACATATCAATGGAGGGGGGGAAGGGTCACTGTAACTAAACCTAAACTCTATATTATTATCATAAAGTCACTATAGACATTGCCATAGCAACACAAACCCCTATTAAGTTTTTTGGGAAGTTTGTGTTCCCACTGGGGATTTGTCTTAATGACAACTGTCTCTAAGACAGAAAGGGGATAGGATAGCCAAAATTTAAAAAATATCAGTTGAGCAAGAGGTAAGGATAAATAATCCAATTAGGACACATATTCAGGTGACAACTGTTTAAAAGGGGAAATCCCCTTGGCAAGATTTACTCTCATCTCTTGTTGCTTCCCTAGTACAAAAAGTGAAGGTAAATTTCCAGATTGGAACATAGACTGCAGAAAACTCATGATAGGGGTTTTATCCCTTTCCTACCCTAAAAAAAAAAAGTTGGTCCAAAAAAGAAAAACTCAACTACGTTTCATGTTGATGAAAGGTGAAAATAAATTAAGATGAATAATAAATCTCAGGCATAGATGCTGTCTCAATAGTATGGTAAGAGTAGAAAATTAGGTACTTATTAAAGGACAAAAACAACTGCCGTCTTCTTTTTTTAGTCTTTATTCAGGCTGCTTTTGTTTCGGCATCTGCATCAGTTCTGAACAGACAGTGTGCACGGTTGTCAAATTTAGCTCCTGCAAATTTTGACATGTAGCTGTGTCCATACAGCTGCTGCATCTGCATCCACCTCTAGAGGCTGCCTGCATGTAGCTCCAGGTGGATGCAAACCCAAACAAAGGCAGCAGGATGGGTGCCAGTGCCTGTCTGAATGAAGACTTATACCGTTTAGCCTAGCATCACATTTCTGCAATTCTCAGAAGTATAATGCAGTTAGCTTTTAAGAAACCACAGCAACAATGCAAATTATTATGACTTATTAATATCTCTGCACAGCAAGGTCTTTACTCACAGGGTCAGCAGAGCTGTCTGTCACCCAGCATCAACAGATAGATTTTCAGTGAGGGAGATAACAAGATCCTTCTCCAGAGCAGGACTTCAGTGCAGTGCCCTCCAGCAAATGTAATACTCTGGCAATCTTCTCCAGGCCCCCAACCCAGCAGCTGATGAGACCCAGACTGCAGTTTCTTGTCTTCGTGGAGCTCTCTTAGCAGCCCCAAGAGACTTGAAACCCCTATGGTGGGGAAATAACACTTTACTCAGGCCTTGTGTACATTAATCACCCCCCCCCCCCCAGCTTCCTCCTAGATGCCTCCTTCCAGGCATTACTTGGGACATGATAAATATTCAACTGATCATTTGAATATTCCTGCCCTATGCTCTGGAAGATTCTTTCAGAAGCAGGTGGTAGTAATCAAACTCTCAGCTCAGAAAAACCTTAACAAACAAACACAATCTATCACTGCTCCACTCACTACAGTGGAACCAAAAACTAAATTTTACCTAGCAGCCTAACTAGGGGAGGGCGCTACACATACAATAAATGAGTTTATTTTTTGCATTTGAAAAGAATAGATACAATATAGTAAGTTGTAACAAATAAGCATCTATAAAAAATCATGCAACACCCCCTGTAATTATTGGTTTAATAACTGTTTTAAGGGTGGGTGGTGATGCTGATTCCCTCTCAGTCTTCCAAAGTTTTTTTTTTGTGGCAATCGAGGTTTTTTTAAATATTTTAATGGGCATACACTACCATATGAGACTTCTCCTGACAACATCCAGGTGCCAAGCACATTGGCTGAGGTCTACATCTGGGGATGTCATTACATGAAAAGGAGATGGAGGTACATGACAGGAGAAAGCTATGGAGCAGCTGGTGCACTCCACTTATAGTAGTTTGAGCGATTTAGCCCCAGCGGCGGTCGATGGTAATTTTTTGGGGGGGCGGCAGACAGTTAAACCCCCCCAGCGGTATGTCTGACGGCAGGTGGGTCAGGTGCACTTACCCCATCTATGCAGTGCTTCACCGGCGGCTTCTCTTGCCCTGCTCTTCACGGGCATCGGCGGCTTCCGTTTCCTCCCTCCTCCTCAGCGGCCAATTGGGACTCTTCTATTTTCGGCCAATCGGAAAAGGGGTCTCAGACCTGCTTCTGAATGTCTGGATTGAGGATCAGTGTTACAATAGTGAATATTCATTCGCTATTGTAACACATGGGTGGGCTCATGGTGCAATGCTCTGCATTCCAAGGCCACGCTATTTTTAAGCCTATTAGAGCCTATGGCTCTAATCATGTGCTTCAAAAAAAAACTCTGCCACTGTAATTCAGGTGCCCGGAGTCCTGAAATGGGCTGAATGCCTGAATTGGGGGTGGCCACAGATAGATTCATGCTATGCATGAATCTATCCATTATTCATATAGGGGGTGACATGGAGAGAGGGGGCGGAACCCAGGCGGCCCCTAATTGACATGCCCCTAATGGAAGGGCCGCCACTGTTTAGCCCTTAGTACTAGGAAAGCACTTGTATTTGTACATTTTCGCCTTCTTCTTATGGATTTACAGTGCCTTGAAAAAGTATTCACACCCCTTGAAATTTTCCACATTTTGTCATGTTACAACCAAAAATGTAAATGTATTTGTAGCGATACCCCCAAACTAAGGGAGCCGCTGGTTTGCTTTTGGGCCCTGTACACAGCACAGCCAACCCCCGGCAATCTACTCAGCCCTTCTCTGGTACAGCTAGTCTAGGGGTGGTATTTCTATATAGCTCTATACCAGTTTATGCACAATCCCACAATACCTTTCTTCTAGTGATATATATATATCTTATCTTATCTTATTAGACTCCAATACCAGTGTAGCGACCTCACTACTCTCACCCCTTCTCATTCTCAGCTTGTCTTTCTTTGTCTAGGGGTGTTAGTGCTGGGGAGAGGGATGAGATACACCACGGCCCATGTCCTCCATAGTGACGAGGTGAAGGCCAGAAAGTTCGGGCTTTGTGTAGGTGTCCTATAGTCAAGTCCTGTACTTCATCCCTGACTCCTTTGCTCCTAGTAACCAAAGTTCCACACAGTGAATAGGTCCAACACAGTTTTATTCTTCTCAGCGAATAAATACACAGCACGGTTAAGTTGGATTTCCTTTTGCAACAACTTAGTAATGGGAATAGGTCGAGGCACAATCCTTTCCCTTCTTTTGACAATCACTGTGGTATCACCAGTGGCGAATAGTCACTGCCACTGACTATGTGAAATAGAATGTGAATTACCTTCGCTGGTTCGGCCCCTGTCAGGGGAAGGATATCCGTCCAAGGGAGATACCGGAGGCCTCTCTGTCACCAGCGATGCTGCGCCGGACTCTCCAGAGAAGTTCCGCACACCAGACCTCACGAACTCAGACATGGGCACCCAAGGAGTTAGGGCCCCCTCGGATTCCTCCACCCTTGCGGAACTCAGTCGAAGTTACTGAGCCCCAGGCATCCGCCATAGTACCTCACCCCAGGCTAAAGGTGCCTGAGATGGACTCCATCTCCGCTCCGGCCAGGTCAAGGGCACCTGGGCCCGGAGCACCGGAACGCCAGCACCCAAGCTGAAGGTGCCTGGGTGCGGCCACGTCCTCCGATTCTGCACTCTGAACCCCCATGGTAAGGGCGTCCGCCCCTTTCATCTCCCCTCCCTTCGCGCCACAGCGGGTTCCCCGCCCCGCCGCACCAGCTCCAAGGAGGACAAAAAGGCACAGTCCTGTGATGTGAGTTCAACCCCGGCCCAGGGCAACAACGCCACCTATAGGCCGCAGGGAACCCCACATCACCAGAGTCCTCCAAGAACCATAAAAGGGTTTCAGATTCCCTAGCAATCAGTGCATCTGGGCCACACTACCACCCAGACGCTTCCCCCAAACTCAAATACCCGCTACACCAGATTTGAGAAAATGTAAAAGGTTTACTTGTAGATAAAAGGGGTTAACAATCAATATTACATATAACACATGCATGCAGAGCCCTGCAGTAATACTAACAGTAGTTAATTATAGTGTGCAATTAGTTCTAACACACACTAACATATAGCTTGAGTCCCCGTTAGCAATATGGCGCCCAACAGTACTATCAACTCCCAGTCAGGCCTGACTCAGTTAAAGCTCAGTCTCTAGAGAAGAAATCTTCGCATGCCAGATGATCAGTGGTGCACATATAGGAACAATATTTGTAATCCAACAAGGTCTAAGGTAATGGAAACAACTCCCCGGAGACTATGTGACTTAGTCCTTCAACTAGTCTCCTGACAGGAAAAGGGAAATATAACCCGATGGGCCAAGGCAGTCTATAGGCCTAATAAAGTACTCGATTTATAGTTGTGAGCAGGTGCTCTCTCACCCCTACGGACTCGATCCCAGTGCGGGACTCCCACCGCTGTGTCTTCACACACACACAGGATCTGCCATCGCCTGATCTCCGGTTCACTGACGTCCCTGAAGCAGGTAGATGTCTGTCGCCGCACAGGCTCCGCAGCGAAGTGGAAGGCTCTCTGGAAGTGTGCAACACCCTGGGTGCCAAACGGGGTTCTGGGTAACGTAGTCAATGGGGCCTCAACGGAGACCCCGCTACACACTCCCCCCACTTAAACTCTTTGGTCCCCAAAGATAATTGTCAACAAACACTACGCACAACATTAGACAAAGTTGCGTATGATGTCGGCAGAGGAACTTCCCACCAAAAATAAGAGGGTGAACTTCCTCGCCCACAGGTCACACTATCATAAGTGGCCTGCCTAACTGTGCCAGGGGGTGAGTTGGGGTTGCCCTCCACCAAATGAACAGTGGAGGGATCAGGGCTTTCTGCACTCCTCCTGGCAGTTGCCACAGTGTCCTCCGAGCTCCTCCCCATTTGTGGGTAAGTCAGCCTTCGGGGAGGCCTTATGGCCCTTTTCACCCTCCGCTCACTTGGGATTTCTGGCTCCAACACTGTAGGTTCCTCTTCCAGAACAGACATGGCAGCTTCCACTGTTTCTGAAACATTTAACTCAGGAGCAGGAGGATTCACAGAACATCTTGGATCCTCCTCTGGGAGCGAGTCGAGGGCATCTTCCCATGAGTCTGATAGAGGGCTGGACGGGATAAATTCAGTAGCTTCTGCATTCAGTGTACTGTCTATGGTGTCTTCCAAAGGTGGGAGATCTATAGCAGAAGTCACTGGGGCCTGGGAAGGCCATAGCCATTCCAACTCTTCCCCTTCATCCTCACTAGGTTCAGAGACATCTGTTTCTTCAGACCGGGATGCCTGAGACCGGGTATTTGGCCTAGGAGTATCCAGGATGGACAATGGCTCAGAGGAATCCTTCACAGGGGGTATCCACACTGCTTCGGCAAGTGGAAGTATGTGGTTCCGGTGCCAAGTCTTCAAAGGCCCCACCTTTCCCTCTGGCTTCAGCTGGTAGACTGGTAGGCCGGGTAACTTCTTGCAAATAACATATGGCTCCGGTCTCTATCTGTCTGCAAGCTTGTGCTTCCCAGGGACTCCCAAGTTTCGTAACAATACTCTGTCCCCTGGTTGCAGATCCTGAATTCGGACCTTCAGGTCGAAGTTTCTCTTGTTGCGGGCTCCCCTTTGATCAGAAGCCGCTTGGGCCTGCTCATAGGTCAACTGTAAACTGTGCCTCAGTCGGTCCACATAGCCTTTATGAGAAGTGGCCAAGGAATGGTCTATGGAGGTGCCAAAGGCCAGGTCTACAGGTAGTCTTGCTTCTCTCCCAAACATGAGTCGGTAGGGAGAGTACCCTGTAGCATCACTTGTTGTACTGTTGTAAGCATGCACAATTGCTGCTATGTGCCTGCTCCAATGCTGCTTCTTTTCACTATCTAGAGTTCCCAGCATGTTGAGTAGGGTTCGGTTGAACCTCTCCGGCTGGGCATCCCCTTGCGGATGGTAGGGAGTGGTTCAGGTCTTCTTGATCCCTAAGGAGTCCAAGAGCTTCCGGATCAGTCGACTTTCAAAGTCCCTCCCTTGATCCGAGTGGAGTCGCTGTGGTAGCCCATAATGCAAAGTATTTTTCCATGAGTACTTTGGCCACCGTGGAAGCCTTCTGGTCTTTGGTTGGGAAGGCCTGGGCATACCGGGTGAAATGGTCGGTTATTACCAGAACATTTCCTAGTCCACTCAAGTCGGGCTCGAGGCAGAGGAAATCAATGCATACCAAATCCATTGGGCCTTGACTCTGTAGGTGGCCCATTGGGGCAGCTTGATGGGGTAGAGTTTTCCGCAGGATGCAGCGTGCGCATGAATGGCAGTATTCCTCTACTTCAGCCCTCATACAGGGCCAATAGAACCGACTTCTGACAAGTTGGAAGGTCCTTTAAGCTCCTAAATGACCATGATGGTCGTGTAAAGCGGCCAAGACAGTCCCTCTGTGCTTCTCAGGCAAGAACAATTGCCATTTGTCTTCCAGGTCATCAGAGGGACCCCTTCGGTAGACCACCCCTTGATGAACCTGCAACCTGTCCCACTCCTTCCGCAGCAGACGAGCTTCCTTTGAAGGGTGATGCAAGTGCCTATCTGGATCCTGACTCTCCAGGGCCTCGAGGGCCAATTTCCCCAAAGGGTCTTCCAATTGATCACACCTCAATTCTTTTTTTGACAGCTTGGGTAAATCATCTTCCTCTATCTGAGTTACTCCACAGTATTGCTTGAGGACCCCCACTACTGTGACCCCTATCTCTTCCGCTCTGGACCCCCCACTGGCTTGGAGTTCAGCCCCTTGACAGAGGGCCCGCACCCCGTCCGGTGCCACCTGGGTCCAGTCTTCTGTGCGGCTAGTTCAGTCTTCTGACATACTCTGACAGCTTTTCTCCTGGCTGCTGAAAGGTGTGTTCGAACTGATACACCAGTTCCGTTACTTTTTCTAACTGACCGAACTCCTCTTGTAGCATGGCTAAGCAGTCATAAGCCGTGCAGGCAGCATTTCCAAACCGGAGACTTTTTACAGCTTCCGCAGCCGCGCCTTTCAGACTTTCCATCACGCGCTGCTTCTTCTGCGCTTCAGGCACCTCCCATGCCTCTACTGCTGACAAGGCCTGTTCGATCCAGGTATCGAAGTCTTCTTCCCCTACAGGGACGGGCAGCCTCCCTGAAAATGTTCTCAGCTTCCGGTAACAGGCCTCTACGTGTACCGTATTTGTTTGCTGACACTTTGTGAGCAGATCTCCCAAAGCATTTAAAAGCTCTGGCCCTATGGCTGTAATGGGTGTCACTGGAGGTGTCATCCTCCTCTGCTTCTCTGCTGTATTGGGTATCCCTGGCGGTGATCCCGTTGGGGATGGCGGGGATGGCTCTGTCTTCACAGTTATTGCGTGCGCCAGACCATAAGTTTTGTTATCCAGCGCCTGTACACTTCGCCCTTTAAAGTTTCCCGGTACTCCATCCATCCACTCTATAAGTGCATACTGAAACGAGGTGTCTGGGGTTGATTTCAGGTCTATCACCCATGGTGTATGATTTGGGGATAGCGACACTGCAAGTCGATCTGCCGCGCTCACTGACCATTCTTCTCCCGGGAGGCTAATGACCACTAACGTGTCTGGGTTTGTCCTGCCTGCTTCGCACCACGCTTTCACTTCTAGCGGGTCCATGCCGGTACTTTTGGCGTGTTTGCCATATACAGGATCCCAGGAAACAATGCCCTCACATGTAGCGATACCCCCAAACTAAGGGAGCCGCTGGTTTGCTTTTGGGCCCTGTACACAGCACAGCCAACCCCCGGCAATCTACTCAGCCCTTCTCTGGCACAGCTAGTCTAGGGGTGGTATTTCTATATAGCTCTATACCAGTATATGCACAATCCCACAGTACCTTACTTCTAGTGATAAGATATATATATATATATATATATATATGGACTCCAATACCAGATTTGAGAAAATGTAAAAGGTTTACTTGTAGATAAAAGGAGTTAACAATCAATATTACATATAACACATGCATGCAGAGCCCTGCAGTAATACTAACAGTAGGTAATTATAGTGCGCAATTAGTTCTAACACACACTAACATATAGCTTGAGTCCCCGTTAGCAATATGGTGCCCAACAGTACTATCAACAACTCCCAGTCAGGCCTGACTCAGTTAAAGCTCAGTCTCTAGAGAAGGAATCTTTGCATGCCAGATGATCGGTGGTGCACATACAGGAACAATATTTGTAATCCAACGAGGTCTAAGGTAATGGAAACAACTCCCCGGAGACTATGTAACTCAGTCCTTCAACTAGTCTCCTGACAGGAAAAGGGAAATATAACCCGATGGGCCAAGGCAGTCTATAGGCCTAATAAAGTACTCGATTATAGTTGTGAGCAGGTGCTCTCTCACCCCTCCGGACTCGATCCCAGTTCGGGACTCCCACCACTGTGTCTTCACACACACAGGATCTGCCACCGCCTGATCTCCGGTTCACTGACATCCCTGAAGCAGGTAGATGTCTGTCGCCGCACAGGCTCCGCAGCGAGGTGGAAGGCTCTCTGGAAGTGCGCAAGGCCCAGGCCTCGGGCCTTGCACTCGCAGCAGGTCCGCACAGGAAGTTCTCTTGCCAGCCGCGCGGTGTCCAAAGAGGCCGGGCTTAGCCTCGCCCTCCCCTTTTACACCCCACCCTTGAGTCTCTGCGGCAGCCCAATGCACCCTGGGTGCCAAACGGGGTTCTGGGTAACGTAGTCCATGGGGCCTCAACGGAGACCTCGCTACACATTTTATTGGGATATTATGTGATAGACCAACACAAAGTGGACTGCAAACCTACCAAGACATGGCTGTCCACCTAAACTTAAAAAGAGGAAAGAAGGGCGCACCAACCTTGTGCAATACCAATGATAAAATTAATGAAAAAACTGTAACAGCAGTAGTCATACTCACAAAATGTCAGGGCTGCGTTCAGCCCTTCCTTCTCTGTGCTGGCAGCTCAGCTGTCGGCTAATTGCCAGCTTCCATCTCTCCAGTGATCCACATGTTGATGATCCACTCATCAGCTGCCTACTTAAGGACTTCCAGTTCATTTGTTCTTCGCCTTCGCATGTGTTAACATCACTACAGACTTTCTCCTGCGTTGCTGTTGAAGACCTGCTTGACTACGTTCCCTCTGGCTACAGATCCTGCTTGCTGGACTCTACCTTTATCCCTGGTTCTTGGACATTGGCTTGTCATCCGGTTACCGAACCCTGGCTTGCTTTACTACGCTTACTCTGTTTGCCTTTTTATTTTTATTATTAAACAAGTGTGATTTAACTGTACTTCTGTTTCAGTCTGATTCATGGTTCCTGACACAAAAGAACACGATTCAGCGCTTTGGCTCTGAAGAAGAGGGTTCTCCCTTGAAACGTGTTAGCCGTTTGAAATGTCATCTGGCCCCTCCAATATCTGGTCCAGGTTGCAGGTGTCCAGAGAGGCAGTTCCATTTGCTGGTGGACTGACAAGCTTTTTTTGTATACGTTCTTTTGTGGGTATGACTACTGCTGCTACAGTTTTTTAATAAATTTTATCATTGGTAATGCACAAGGTCGGTGCGCCCTCCTTTCCTTTCTATGTTTCAGTTCTAAGGATACCCATTGTTCTGAGGAGGGCAGCAAGATCACAGGCATTTTACTTTCTATCCAGAAGGTTGGCTGCACCACTTACCTATAGACTAAGCCCCCAAGCGCAGGAGATTGTGTTGTGCCGTCTACCTAAACTGACAGGGAAGGAGAGCATTAATCAGAGAAGCAGCCAAGAGGCCCATGGTAACTCTGAAAGAGCTGCAGAGATCCACAGCTCAGGTGGGAGACATAAGAAGTCCCATTTGCAGTTTGCGAGAAGCCATGTAGGGGACACAGCAAACATGTGGAAGAAGGAGCTCTGGTCAGATGAGACCAAAATTGAACTTTTTAATCTAAAAGCAAAACGCTATGTATGGCGGAAAACTAACACTGCACATTACCCTAAACATACCATCCCCACCGTGAAACATGGTGGTGACAATCTTAGAAGAAAACATGTTAGAGTCTGCAAATGACTTGAGACCTTCACCTTCCAGCAGGACAACGACCCTAAACATACAGCCAGAGCTACAATAGAATGGTTTAGATCAAAGCATATTCATGTGTTAGAATGGCCCAGTCAAAGTTCAGACCTAAATGTAATTGAGAATCTGTGGCAAGACTTGTAAATTACTGTTCACAGACGATCGCCATCCAATCTGACAGATTACAGTCAGGTGTAGAAATAACTAATTATACCAAGCAGGTGCTAATGATCATCAATTTCATATGTAGGTTTAAAAAATAGTCATTAACCATTTGCGGACCGCCTCATGCACATATATGGCGATGTGGCGGCCGCTCTGAGCCGGATCAGGTGCATGTACAGGATCTGGAATTTCTGGATAGGGTGTGCACGCCCGATCTGTGCTGTCATTTGTCAGACATTAGGTCCAGGCCAATAATTTTACACCTGGACCTGATGATCAGCTGTACCGAATCACAGCACAGCCTATGTCATGTTTACTTTGTTTATCTTATCGTGCATGGGATCACTTCCCTTGTTGAATGCATCTTTAAATAGGTGTGCAGGATCGCATGGCATGGATACCCTAGATCAGGGGTCTCAAACCTGCGGCCCTCCAGCTGTTGCGGAACTACAAGTCCCATCATGCCTCTGCCTATGGGAGTCATGCTTGTAACTATTTAGCCTTGCAATGCCTCATGGGAATTGTAGTTCTGCAACAGCTGGAGGGCCACCAGTTTGAGACCCCTGCCCTAGATGATGTCCTAGGCAATGAAACGCATTGGGACGAGCCTACGCACGCAACACTGTCACACCACCCCGGACTTGGAAATTGTGTTTTCATGCACATATTTGTTTTTATCATGTGAGTAGAACCTGTACCATGTATGTATATTAAAGCTTTTAGAGGATTTACATTTGTTAACACAAGCGCTGTTTCTATTTTTTGTTCTATGTTTGTTAACACAGACACAGGAACTACACCGCTCTTCTGTCTCAGACGAAGCCCTTTTCAGTTCCAGAGAGAGAAAAGAGAAAATCCTGTGTGAGTAAAACATCACACTTACGCTTGCAAACACTTAGTTAGGCACATTTAACCCTTTGATCGCCCTCCACTTAACCCCTTCACTGCCGTTCCACAAGTGTCATTTGTACTACATTTTTTGTTTACTGATCACTGTATTAGTGTCACAGGCGATATCAGATATCGTTAGCATCAGTTAGTATCCCTCACAAATAGCGTCAGATTTTCTAATACACTATTGCCATCCACATTTAACCCTTTGATTGCCAGCAACACTATCACAGTCATACTTTAACCACCATTGCTAGCATAGTGAACAGATCAGTTTCTTTGATGAGATCAGCACTACACTTGTGTCTCCAAAAATGCAGTGTTAGCAGGATTAGCGCCATTTGCTGCCAGCACTTGCTTTTAGTCATCCCAGCAACAAGTGCAGTGTCAGTATAATTTACAATCACTGCTACATCGTACACAAATCTGCAGTGTTAGAAAGATCAGGCCTGTTCTCTCCTAGCACTAGCAGTTAAATTTTATTTCTAGTGGTTCAAGCAGTCCCTGACATTCAGGTGCTCTTTTTCATGTGAGTCACACTAAGTGCCTATCAAATTAGAGGCCAGCATGTCCAAAGAAAAAAAAACACTAGTGAAGAGGCCTCCAGGATTCTGAGCATGACTAATGAGAGTGAAGTGGAGTCCTCCCTGTCAGAATCAGGTTTAGAATATGAACCTGCAGAAAGCAGCATCACCCTGACAGGTAGCTCAGACGATGGTCAAGTGTACCCGAACCCATGCCCAGGTTGCTGAGGTGCTAGAAACGCAGCAGAGTGTCAGTAGTAGTGCTGCACTACCTTTTGATGGACTGGCAGGCACCAGCGTTCTAGTACATCCTAGCATTTTACACACCAGCACTGCAGTATCTCATGGCGATGTGGAGAGTCTCAAAAGTGCAGTCCAAGCTGGTGAGGTGGCTAGCAGAAATGGCGTCCTGCAGCCACCAATAATTTAAACACAGGCCCATAGAGCCCATAGTTTCCTTCCTGATGTGCTTGTATAGCGATAGCCTCAGTTTAAGAGGGCTGCTTGTTTGATTTGGGCCTTGTAGTGCACCGCTGTCAACCCCTGGCAACTGGCTCTAACCTCTCATGGCACAGTTAGGACAGGGGAGAAGGTGGTATAACTGTACTATATCTATACTGTTATATGGCACAACCCCTGTATCCCAGCGCAGTAATTGACACTGACAACCAAATTATTTAACTATAACTTTTTACTATTGTCAAAAAGTATAAAAGGCAATTAGTATACAGTGTCTCATGCAGATGCCTGCAATATAAGTGTACACATCAATAGTGTATAACATTCAGCAATGCAATGACAGTATAATCACCCCGCTGCAGCTATCCTCCCTGGTGAGCAAGAAAAAATGGCGCCCAGCAATGTCCTATACTACCCAGTCAGGCCTGACTATAACTTGGGGTATAGTTTGTTGAAGAATCTTCGCTAGCAAAACTCGGTGGTGCACATAAAGAACAAACTGTAATCCAAAAGGGGTAGCGATGGTCGCTAACTTGGTAAAGCTGGAGAGACTAATAAACTCAGTTCAGCAGACAGTCTCCCCAGAATATATCTGTAATCACTGATGGGCCTAGGCAAAGTTAATAGGCAAACAAAGTTAATCAGATGCGGTTCTGAGCTGGCGCTCTCTAACCCGACCCGACCGATTCCTGTCCGGTACCTCCTCTACTGTGAGTCGCTTCACAGTGCCCACGATGCCCGGGTCTTCGGTCCTCCAGGAGATGGTGGCACCTCAGGTGGATCGGATACTCCGCAGGCTCCTCAGTGGAGTGGAAGGCTCTCTGGAACAAATGCAAGGCCCAGGCTTCAGGCCTTGCATGCACAGCAGGTCAGTGCAGGGATCCTCTTGCAGGGAGGGTGGCGTCCAAAGAGAAAGAGAGAGGCTCCTCCTCCCTTTTAAAGTCCACCCCAGCAGTCCTTGCGCGGGGAAATGCACCCTGGGTGCCTCAAAGCGTGCTGGGAACTGTAGTCTGTGGGTAAAAACGATACCCCGCTACACACTCCCCCCACTTAGAATCTTTGGTCCCCAAAGACAGTTATAACAGTAGGAAAATACAAACTCATTAAAGGCTGCTAGAGAAGTTGGCAGGGGAAACTCCCACCAAAACGGGGAAGGGAGCTTGTCCTGCCCACAGGTCACATCAATGGGGTTGGCCTGCCTAACTGTGCCAGAAAGTGAGCTGGGGTTGCCCTCCACCAAATGCACAGTGGAGGGACCAGATGTTGGTATTGTCCTTCGAGCAGTGGTCACTGTATCCTCTGAACTTTCCCCCATCCTGGAATAAGTTAACTTCCGAGGAGGACGAATGGTTCTCTTGGCTCTCTGTTCTCTTGGAGTGACTGTCTCACCCGCCACAGGCTCTTCTTCTAGAGTAGGTACACTTGGTTCCAATACTTCCGGTACATCCAGATCAGGTGCAGGAAGGTGCTGAGAGTAATCTTGATGATCAGCAGAAGGTGACCATGTGGCATCTTCCCACTCCTCAGACAGAGGGATAGACGGAACAAACTCAGTGGCTTCCACATTCAATATACTATCCACAGTACCTTCAGAGGGTGGGAGATCTATAGACATAGCCTCAGGGGCCTGAGAGGGCCACAACCATCCAAGCTCTTCTTCGCTCTGATCAGAGACATCCATTTCTCCAGACTGAGACACCTGAGACCGAGTGTTGGGCCTAGGTGTCTCCAAGCTTGAGGATGGTCCAGGGGAATCTTCTACAGGAGGTATCCGAACCGCTTCTGAAAGTGGAAGTAAGTGGTTTCTGTGCCATGTCTTCAGCGGTCCTATCTTCCCTTCTGGCTTTAGCTGATATACCGGCAGGTCTGGTAACTTTTTACAGATCACATATGGTTCAGGTCTCCATCTGTCTGCTAGTTTATGCTTCCCTGGAACTCCTAGGTTTCGCAACTGTCTCCTGGCTGCAAGTCCTGTATTCGAACTTTGAGGTCAAAGTTCCTCTTGTTCCGGGCTCCTCTTTGCTCTGATGCCACTTGGGCCTGTTCAAAAGCTAGCTTCAAACTCTTCCTCAGTCTATCCACATATCCCTTATGTGAGGTGGCTGAAGTGTGATCCGTTGATATGCCGAATGCCAGATCCACAGGCAGTCTTGCTTCCCTGCCAAACATTAGGCGGTATGGGGAGTACCCTGTGGCATCGCTAGTGGTACTATTGTAAGCATGCACTATTGCTGCTATGAGTAGCGAGCAGAAGCAGCATTGGAGCAAGCACAGAGTCCCCAACATATTTAACAGAGTCCTGTTGAATCTCTCCGGCTGAACATCACCCTGGGGGTGATAAGGGGTAGTACGGGTTTTCTTGATACCCAAAGAGTCCAGCAATTTCTTAATTAATCGACTCTCAAAGTCTCTCCCTTGGTCTGAGTGCAGGTGCTGTGGCAGCCCAAATTGCACAAAGTATTTTTCCACCAAGATTTTGACTACGGTGGAGGCCTTCTGGTCTTTGGCTGGAAAGGCCTGAGCATAACGGGTGAAATGGTCGGTTACCACCAGAACATTTCCTTGTCCACTTAAGTCAGGTTCTAGACAGAGAAAGTCAATGCACACCAAGTCCAAGGGTCCCTGGCTCTGCAGATGGCCCATTGGGGCAGCTTGACGTGGCAGTGTCTTCCTCTGAATACAGCGAGCACAGGAGTGACAGTACTCTTCCACTTCAGCCCGCATGCAGGGCCAATAGAACCTATTCCTCACAAGCTGAAATGTTCGTTCGGCCCCCAAGTGGCCATGATTATCATGTAAGGCAGCCAGAACAGTTCTTCTGTAAGCTGCCACTTCTCTTCTAGGTTATCAGAGGGGCCCCTTCGGTAGACCACCCCTTGATGCACCTGTAACTTGTCCCATTCTTTGTGGACCAATCGGGCCACCTTTGAGGGGTCCTTCAGAAGTCTGCCTGGATCCTGATCTTCCAATGCCTCCAATGCTAATCTTCCCCAGGGATCTTCCAACTGGTCTCTCCTTAGGTACTTTTTGGACAGCTTTGGCAGGTCATCCTCTCCAATTTGGGTCACAGTAACACTTAGGCACCCCCACCACTGAAACACCAATCCCTTGACCCACCACTAGCTTGAAGTTGTACTTGACACAAGGCCCGTATTCCACCCGGGGTTACCTGGGTCCAATCTTCTGGATGGTGGGTGGGTGCGTGGGCTCTTCTGGACAATGCGTCTGCATCACGGTTTCCAGCTCCGGGCCTATACTTCAGACTGAAGTTGAATCCAGCTAGGGCTGCTAACCAACGGTGACCAGTGGCATCCAGCTTGGCCGTGGTGAAGAGATAGGTGAGTGGATTATTGTCAGTCTTTACTGTAAAGTCAGCTCCATACAGGTAATCTCTGAGTTTATCCACGACTACCCACTTTAGGGCCAGGAACTCCAACTTGTGGGTGGGGTAGTTCTTTTCTGCAGGTGCCAGACTTCTACTAATGTAGGCAACTGGGCACAACTGTCCTTCATTTTCTTGGTATAGCACCCCTCCTAGATCATCATGGATGGCATCTACATGCAGTTCATATGGCTTTTTGGGATCAGCATAGGCCAGGACTGGTGCAGTGGTAAGACTCTTCTTTAACATTTGGAAGGCTTCTTCGCACTCCCCTGTCCACTGGTCTTCCACAGACTCTCCAGGCTTCCTGGGGCCAGTATCATCTTCCTCCCCCTCCGTCTTCAGTAGCTCATTCAGGGGTTTGGCAATTTTTGCAAACCCTTCCACAAATCTACGGTAGTAGGAGCAGAAGCCTAGGAAGGATCTGAGCTCGGTCACTGTAGTGGGTCTGGGCCAGGAGGTGACTGCATCCAGTTTATCAGGGTCTGTAGACACTCCTTCTGCAGATACTATGTGTCCCAGATAGTGGACAGAGGACTGGTAGAACTGGCATTTTTCTCTGGAGAGTTTTAGTCCCTCTTCACTGAGTCTCTTCAGGACTTTCTCCAATCTTTCTTCATGCTCCTCCAGAGTCTTCCCGAAGACAATGAAATTAAATATATAGAAAGATGCGCTGAAACCAACCTATAAATTGTGCACAATCCAGTGAACAGATAAAAACAATCACTAGTACCAGTGTTTTACAACTCAATAATAATAATAATAACAACAGTGTTATGAAAACAAAAAAGGAGCAACATGGGTGGAAATGATGAATGCAGCGATTCTGCTCACCCAACCTCCCTCCACTCTGCGGGCTTGTCCCACGTACAATGTTCAATAATCACACTGAGAAAGAATCTTGCTCAGCAATACAACATCAGCAGGCTCATTCAGTCAATAAGCTAATAGTGCAGCCACTTCAATGGTCAGAATCCTTGTCCTCCTCGTTTTCAAAGATTTGGATAGCTCCATATATATTGGTAAAGGTTTGCAGGAAAGGCTGAGCTAGTGTAAAACGGGAATCCAATGAGAGAGCTGGGAACACACTGCTCAAAGCCACCTATGAGGATCTGATGAGCTGCTGAAGAGATAAGAGTGCCTGCTTGGTCCGCAGCCAGGGAAATCCAATGGAAACAAAGAAGAATGGCAACACATCCGGAAGTAAAATCAAAAGAATTGATTGAAAGTCCATAAAATCAAGCGAACATGAGAAACATCAATCCAAAAAAGGTGCTCAGTGGACGCGTTTCACACAGACGTGTTTACTCATCACTGATCACAATGATGTCATCTAGGTACACCAGGACTTCGATCAGATTCATGTCCCCAACGGTCTTCTTCATCAACCTCTGGAAAGTAGCGGTGGCTCCCGACAGGCCTTGAGGCATCCTATTGAATTCATAGAATCCCACTGGGGTGATGAAGGCCATCTTCTCCTTATCTTCAGGGTGCATTGGGATTTGGTAATACCCACTCTTTAGGTCCATGACACTGAACCACTTGCAGAGTCTCAGCGACCCGTTTTTCTTCCTTACCATCACGATGGGGGAGGCATATGGATTTCTGGACTCTCGGA
Source organism: Rana muscosa (assembly GCA_029206835.1). Lineage (NCBI taxonomy): Eukaryota > Metazoa > Chordata > Amphibia > Anura > Ranidae > Rana > Rana muscosa. The sequence goes on from CM055116.1 coordinate 483,577,843, forward strand.
TGACCCCTGTCCTCTTGAGCTCTGTCAACTGCTCACACAAATCTTCCAAGTCAGCCAGTGAAACTCGTCGGACCCTCTCCCGAAAGGGTTTGTCTTCTTGAAGACGGATTTTATGGGTGGCACTCCTCGCACACCCCACGTCAAACTCATCTTCTGAGAATATTCTTCTCCATCTAGTCAGCTGAGCCTTGGCTCTCTCCTTGCATTTCAGTGGCAAGGTGGTATCTTCAAGACAGAGTTCCTCCAGGGTGGCTTCTCCTCCCTCCATCTTCAATTCAGACATGGTCACCGGGGTAGCAGGATTCACCCTGCCCAGCAGTACCCAGGCTGGGATCTTCACAGGAGAATTAGTGATGATGCTCACTGGAATCTGGCCCTTCGCTTTCTCAAATGCCCTCAACGGGACCACTTCAGGAATCACTTCCAATCCTTGATGAGTGTTGAAGGGGTCTGGCTCCATGACCACAAAGGGACCCGGCTGCTCCCAGGAGAGTTTTACCGTAGCCTGAAGACAGGTCACCTCACCAGGCTGCAGTATCTTCTCTCTTCTAGACAGTCTCCAGACTCTTCCCACCCCCTCCTCAGGGGCCTTTTGCTCCAGGATCAACTTATGGTAGACTTGTTGCAGCATGGGGTGAATCTTCTGTTTGGGAGAATTCCGCTCTTGCACTAACAGGGTCAGCAGTCTCTGAACCAGGTCAGTGTTGGTCCCTATCAACATGGACATCGTGTTGGCTCCTGGTGGGCGAGGGCAAACTACCACCAGGGTGTCAAAAACTTCGGCCTTCCCGGTCACAGAGGGGTCAAAGGCCAGCCTGATTATGACATAACCGTCTTAGGGAAAGCTACAAGTGCCAGTCCCCCCTATCTTCAGGTCTTCCAGCTTCTGCAAAGGCACGTGACTCAAATGCTTCTGATAAAAGTCTCTGTATAAGAGAGTCACTTGGGCTCCTGTGTCTAGGAGTGCCTTAGTGTAGACTCCCTCCACTTGAACGGAGACTAGAGGGGAGGGTCCAATTAATTTATCCGGGAACTTCTTAGGAGGTATTTTCTCCTTTGGACTCTTTGATTTTCCTAGTGGTATTTTCTTCTTCCTCCATTTTTCTCTGGACCTCAACCCTTTTTGGACCTGGTATGCATTGATCTTTTTCCGGTTGTCAAATTTCAACTCCCGACAGGTGGTATGGGGGGTTTTAGGAGGGGCATTGCTTCCCTTCTCTTTTTGCTCTACTTCTTTTTGGATCTTCTTGGAGCTTTCTGTAAGTAGTGGGTGCTCAGCTGACTCCTTCACTGGGGCCCTCTGAAGTTTTCTGCCTGCTGGTATTGAGTGCCTCGGTTCTTCCTTGGACTGGGGCACACTTTCCCAGTGTGGCCGGCTCCTCCACAATTGAAGCAGACAATTTCTTTCCTTATTTTTGGGGATGTTGGAATAGGAACATTTCGGTCCGGTTCCTTCTTGGGCTCTTCTTTCTCCCTGACTCCTGAGTCCTTGGCCAATAAAGAGGTCAATAAATCCAGTACTTGGGCCATTTGAGACTTCAAGGTTTCTACTTCTGAGTCACGTTCGGTAGCTACTGCCGTTCTGACCCCCACCGAAACTGGTGAGGTGGTCTTCTCAACCCCCTCTTGATCCTTCATCAAGGCCTTTTCGTCCCTTATGATCCGCACTAGGTCTGTGTAATTCAGAGCCATGACTCCGTCAGAGGTCTTCAGGTGAAGCCAAACTGGATCCGAGCGCAAGGCTCTCCTCAGGATCTGCTTCATCCTGGTAGCGTCTATGACCGGTGGCTGCATTCCCTTTCTCAGTACAATCTGGCACAGCATTCTATTCAGTCTCCGGACATACTCGGACAACTTCTCCCTCGGCTGTTGGATGGTATGTTCAAATTGATACACCAGCTCAGACACCTTCTCCAGCTGGCCAAATTCCTCCTGCAACACAGACAGATAATCCATTGCAGTACACACAGTATTGCTGCACCTAAGATTTTTCACAGCCTCAGCAGCACTACCCTTCAAGCTTTCATTGATGCGCTGCTTCTTCTGTGCCTCTGGAACTTTCCAACCTTCCACTGCCTGCATGGCCTGCTCAATCCAGGTGTCGAAGTCTTCCTCCCCGGGTGGCACAGGTTGTGTTCCTGAAAACACCCGGAGTTTCCGGTACCCGGCTTCCACATGTACCGTGCTGTTTTTCTGGCACTTAGCAACAAAGTCTCCCAGAGCAGTCAGCAGTTCCGGCTCTATGGCGGTCAGGGGCAACTCCGGAGCTTTCGTCTCTCGACTGCCTCCCACTTTGGAGAAAAGGGACGGAGATAACGGTGGGGAGGCTATACGTGGAGACTCTCTCTTTACAGCCCCAGTATGCACTAAGCGATATGTTCTGTCATCTATGTCCTTTACACTCTGCCCTTTGAACTCTTCTGGGATTCCTCTTGTCCATTCTAATAGTGCATATGCCCCTAAGTTATCTGATTTTACATCCACCTCCCATGCTTTCCATTGTGGCGATATTGACATTATTAGCTGCTTTACCTCTTCTCTCGGCTGGATCCCTCCCGGGAGTTCAATAGCTACCGCCCAGACTGGATCCACAGCCTCCTCTGCGCACCATTGTGTCACTGCCTGCGGGTCCATGCTGCCACTTCAGACCGGCTTGATTGCAGCGTGCAATATACAAGGATCCCGGACGAGCCCTCACGTATAGCGATACCCTCAGTTTAAGAGGGCTGCTTGTTTGATTTGGGCCTTGTAGTGCACCGCTGTCAACCCCTGGCAACTGGCTCTAACCTCTCGTGGCACAGTTAGGACAGGGGAGAAGGTGGTATAACTGTACTATATCTATACTGTTACATGGCACATCCCCTGTATCCCAGCGCAGTAATTGACACTGACAACCAAATTACTTAACTATAACTTTTTACTATTGTCAAAAAGTATAAAAGGCAATTAGTATACAGTGGGGCTGATTTACGAAACGTTTGGGCCATGAGTATCGGCGCATCTGCGTGCGCAATGGCTGTTTTGGTATTTACAAAACATTAGCGCCGGTAGCGCAGTGCTATTTCCCATTTACTATAGTGTTCTCGGCGGACGGGAGGAGGCGCTCAGTGCGCCACTATGGACCTGGCGCACAGCATCTTAAAATCTAAATATAAAGAAGCTGGAAGTGCCAATATAATGGGGGTGACATGGGGTGATGTGAGGAAGTGTAGTGACACCTGCCCAAGTAACAAATATGCCCAAAATAGAGTGAGAAAGTAACTTTTTCAGAACCAGCCCGCTGCGCCGGCAAGTACGTTTAGAACTGCAAGGGTTTTTTTTTAGCTCAGCACGGGAATTTTACTTGTTCAAATGCGCCGGGACACTGCGCCGGCAAAATCTTAGTAAATGTCAAGTCACGTAAATCAATTTGCATAAGTTGAACAGGCGCAGCTCTGAACTTGCCAGTGCGCCAGCAAAATTACATTTCTAAAGGAAAAAAAAAGGCATTTGAAAGCACCCGCGGCTGTAATGAATTGTCGGTTCCTGGCAATATAGAGAAAAGTCATTGAAAGTCTTTGATAAAAAAAAATTAAATGCGTGGGGTCCCCCCAAATTCCATTACCAGGCCCTTCAGGTCTGGCATGGATATTAAGGAAACAAAAAATAGTGTGGGGGTACCCCTGAAAATCCACACCAGACCCTTATCCGAGCACGCAACCTGGCAGGCTGCAGGAAAAGAGGGGGGACAAGAGAGCGGCCCCCCTCCCTCCTGAACCGTACCAGGCCACATGCTCTCAACATGGGGAGGATGTCCCCATGTTGATGGGGACAAGGGCCTCATCCCCACAACCCTTGCCCGGTGGTTGTGGGGGTCTGTGGGCGGGGGGCTTATCGGAATCTTTCCCCGTGGTGTCAGAGGGGGGCGGAGCCACCGGGTGGCAGCGGACCCAGAGGAGAACTGAAGAACTGAAGTGTCACACAGCGGGAACCTCGAATTGAAGCGGAGCGGCCGAAGAAAGAAGAAGGGGAACAAGAAGCCGGAGCAAGATGCGGACGAGAACACCGAAGGAAGAAGGAAGAAGAAGATGAAGATGAAGAGGAAGATGAAGAAGAAGAAGATGGAGGAAGAAACCCGAATGGAGAAAAGAAGAAGATGGAAGAAGAAGATGGAAGAAGATCTAAGAAAAGAGAAGACATTAATAAAAGAATTGTCAAAAACCGGCTATTGTCATTTTTGACATTTTTGACATTTTTCTTTGTGAAATTTGTACCCCATTACCATTTCACACAGGGGGGCGGGATCTGGGGGTCCCCTTTGTTAAAAGGGTCTTCCAGATTCCGATAAGCCCCCCGCCCCGCAGACCCCCACAACCACCAGCAAGGGTTGTGAGGATGAGGCCCTTGTCCCCATCAACATGGGGACATGGTGCTTTGGGGTCACAGACCCCCAAAGCATCCTCCCCATGTTAAGGGCATGTGGCCTGGTACGGTTCAGGAGGGAGGGGGGCCGCTCTCTCATTCCCCCCTCTTTTCCTGCGGCCTGCCAGGTTGCGTGCTCGAATAAGGGTCTGGTGTGGATTTTTAGGGGGACCCCCACGCTATTTTGTTTTCTAAGTTTGGCGTGGGGGTTACCTTAAAATCCAGACCAGACCTGAAGGGCCTGGTACGGATTTTGTGGGGAACCCCCACGCCAATTTTTTTTTCATTTGGTGCAGAGTTCCCCTTAATATCCATACCAGACCTGAAGGGCCTGGTAATGGAATTTGGGGGACCCCCACGCATTTTTTTTTTTCCAAAGACTTTAAATGACTTTTATCTGTATTGACGGGAACCAGCAATTCATTACAGCCGCGAGTACTTTTAAATGACTCTTATTTTACTTTAGAAATGTCATTCTGCTCTCGAACTGTTATAAACACGCTACTTTTCAGGCATACTATAGACACCCCCCAGGTATAATATTTAGGGCCAGTTCACACCGGATGCAGTGCAGTGCATTTTTTTGATGCATGAAAAACGCAAAGAAAGTTGATCACATTAATGCCAATGGCATAATTCACACCACTGCAGTCCGTTCCAGTGCGTTTCAGAAAGGAAAAAAAAATTGGTCATGCTGCATTTTTTATGTACAGAACTGTACTGGACGACAGTAAAACACATCAAAAACGCTACGGAACGTACCAAAAACGCACTGGAATGCACCGGAATGCACCTAAATGCACCAAAGACGCACTGCAACACACTTGTCCTAAGTGAAAACACGGGGAAAAAAACACTGGACTGCATCAAAAACGCATCAAAAATGCACTGGAACGTGTCAAAAACGCGCATGCAGAAAAGCACCTGGAACGCATCCAGACTGCGTTTCTATGGTGTGAACTAGGGCCAGTTCACACCATAGAAACGCAATCCGGATGCGTTCCAGGTGCTTTTTTGCATGCGCGTTTTTGATGCATTCCGGTGCATTTTTGGCACGTTTTTGATGCAGTCCAGTGCTTTTTTTTTCACCCCTCTTTTTTAACCATAGATAAGGACACGTGTGTTCCAGTGCATTTTCAGTGCATTTAGGTGCGCTCCTGTGCATTCCAATGTGTTTATGATGCGTTTTGCTGCGTTCCAGTACAGTCCAGTGCAGGTAAAATGCAGCATGTTCTACTTTTTTTTGTAGAACTGGAACGCACTGGAACAAACACTGCCATTTAGAACCATATAACCAACTTTCCATGCATTTTTGATGCATAAAAAACGCAATGGACTGCATGTGGTGTGAAATGGCCCTTAAGCAATTTGGCATATTTAAAGGCACTTCTCCTTGTTTTGTTTTTGGTGTTGTCCAAATTGGTGACATTGATATATGTCCCTTAGGGTGGGACCTGGGCCCCCATTTTAAGGCCAATAACTAGAAGATAAGCCAGCCAAGTGGGGACTAGCAAAATTAACAAGTCAGTTCCCATAGACTGCAATTGTATTTGTTGGTAGGGGGGGGGGGTGTTTGTCCCATCTCTAATTTTGTAGCATGCTGGATGATATGCTTAATTTTGGACAGGGGGGTGGTTATTTTCTGCTAGCTGCATTTGTGTTGTTCTGAGCATGCCCAGGCAGTTAGTTTTATTTCTGGGCATGCTCAGAGAGTGTTTTTATGGGTTAGTAATTGAAGGACATCCTTAACAGGTGTACCCACTTTGAAGTTCAGTCTCTACATTGGGTGAACTTGCATTTTGGGTGTTTCATGGACTGTGCATGTGTTTTCAATTGCCTCATTCGCTCACAAACCTATGGTATATAAAGCTTGCAGATAGCATTTTCTCCCTTGTCCTGAAAAGAGGCAAGTGTGTGCGCGCGCGCGCGCGCGCGCGCGCGTCCAGCAAAAAAGTATATTTTGGTGTCCTTATCAAGATTGTAACGCATGTATTTTATTTGTTATGTCTTTGCAAAACAGGTGTTTGTTTTAATTTTGTTGATTGTATTTTTTGGTGTGGGGGAAATGTTCCCCTGAAATAATTTTGATGTTGTTAATGTGTGTCGTTTGTTCACTTTGATTTAATTGTCTGTGCTGCATTATTTTGCGAAAACTTTCTCAAGATGTTGTGAGTCTGTGACTAATGTTTCAAATTGACCATGTTTTTTATTTTGGCTTCCCTTTGTTTTGTTGACCAATAAAATTTGATGCAAAGTTTTGATGTTTGTTTTGTGTTTTCTTTGCAACAAATGTGACAGCTGATTGGCATGGCAAAACAAAGCAGGTGTGATTTGTCTACCCTGGTGCCTTCATGCTAGCATATGCATGTATTGTGTGCTGACATAGATAGTCACCAGGAAATGAAAAATACAGAGTGGTAAGTATTCAATTTTCCTTTTTACTGCAGTGGTTCTCAGCCTCAGTCCTCAAGTACCCCCAACAGGACATGTTTTGTGAATTTATCGTATCGAGAATTGCTCTCCAAAATACAAAACCATTGACTGTGATTTAAAGCACATGTGCAAGATGAAGGAAAACCTGCAAACATGGCCTGTTGGGGGTACTTGAGAAGCACTGATTTAGAGCACTGCACTTAAAAATAGCTCAAGGCAATACGATTCTAATTGTGGGCATTTTGAGGGAAACCAAGTAAGTGTTAGAACCCCTGCTTGTTTTTTTTGTTTTTTTTAGGTTTGGCTTTGTGTCCCTTTTAGTAAAATTGGCTTCACTTCCTGTCACACAGCTAAACAGGAAGTGAAGGTAAAACCCTACCAATGTCTTTTCTTGGGGACACACAGATCAATCTAACTAGTGTCCCCATTAAGCAAATTGCACTCTAGCACTTTGGTGTGTACACCCCAAATCATTGGGTAGTTTGGGGTTTAGTAAAGACAAATCCACTCTGCAGTAAAAGTGTAGCTGCTTAAAATCTGAGGGGAAGCACTGGTGATTGTAACATCTAATCATGTAAAAGCAAAGATGGTGTTTTTTTTGTTTGCTTGCATGTCCCCCTTGGATATCCAGCAAGTGCACTTGCAGTGCAAAGTAGATTTGCCTTTAGTAAATAAACCCCAAAGTCCAAAATACCTAATAATTTGGGGTGTACCCTGCAAAATGCTGGAGTGCAATGTACATAATGGGGAAAGTATTTAGATTGACCTGTGTGTCCCCAAGGAAAGACATTGGTAGGGATTTACCCTCACTTCCTGTGTGGCTATGTGACAGGAAGTGAATTATTTGGAAGGATAAAGTGGCCAAATTTGGGAGTTGTCTTCACCCTATCTGGACTTGTAATCCCTCTGCACTCTATCCCCAAGCAAAAATAAGAAAGGATTTCATTTAGTTTAACTTTGCAAAGACACATTCCTAAGTTGAATTGTGATGCATGTCAATGGCCCATTTAGACCCTCTTTAATCACTTGAGATCAGCGCTATAACAGATCGACGGCCACAGCACGGTCCTCAATTGCCGGGAGTCCATCAATAGAGGTCCTCCCCTTCGTGCGTGCGCTGTGGTCACCGAGGGGTGATGACAGATCCGAGTAAGGGGCCGATCCCTGCCCCTTACCATGTGATCAGCTGTCAGCCAATGACAGCTGATCATGTGATGTAAACAAAAGCTGGGTAATGGTTTTTGTTTTCTCCTTGTGCTGATAGCGTGAGCATAAAAAAAGGCAATCACCAGCTTATGTGCAAGGGATATCGGGCCCGAAGAGGAAGAGGCAATTTTGCGTCATCTGTGACAATCAGTAGCCCCTGCCAGTGCCACCTATCAATGCCCACCACTGGTGCCAATGAGTGGCACCTAGCAGTGCTGCCTATCAGTGCCCATCACTGCCAACTATCGTTGCCACCTTGCAGTGCCACTTCTCAATGCCCACCAGTGCCAACTAGCAATGCCACCTCTCAGTGCCCACCCTTGCCACCTTATCGGTGCCCATCAGTGCAGCCCATCAGTGCAGTTTCATCAGTGTACATCAATGAAGGAGAAAATTTTTTTTTTTTCGAAATGTTCGACATAATAACCACTTCCCTACCGCCCACCGTCAAATGACGTCCTTGGCTTTGCGCGGTGACATCTGAATGATGCCTGCAGTTGCAGGCATCATTCAGATATCATTCTTTTCAGCCGGTGATTCTGTGCACGATAAAAACGTTCCACCGCTTGATCGTTCTTTTAGGCGGCGGGAGGGGACGTTTCCCCCCCCCCTCCCGCCGCCATCCGGTGCTTCTCCAGGCTCTCCCGTGCCATCTGGGGCTCGGAGAACGAATTGGCCGGCGCCGGATGGGAAGCATAGAGATGGTCACCAGTCATCTCTATGACCGTCGGAGGCCCGGGCATGACGTTCTGACATCACGCCGGGTTCCCGTATGTAAACAAAGCCGTGATCTCGGCTGTCAGCATGAGATCGGTGAATTTTTTTGACCGATCTCATGATTTCCAGCCTGGAGGAGAGATGTGGGGTCTTATTGACCCTGCATCTCTCCATAAAGAAGACCTGTCACAATAGATTCCTATTACAAGGGATGTTTACATTCCTTGTAATAGGAATAAAAGTGATCAAAAAAAAAAAAAAGTAAAAAAAAAAAAAAGTAAAAAAAAAGAATAAGAAAAAAAAAACACCCATGTCTCCGGTAGATCGCGCTCAGAAGCGAACACACACGTAAGTCCCGTCCACATATGTAAACGCCGTTCAAACCACACATGTGAGGTATTGCTGCGTGCGTTAGAACGAGTGCAACAATTCTAGCACTAGACCTCCTCTGTAATGCGAAAATGGTAACGTGTAAAAAAATTTAAAGCATCGCCTAGGGAGATTTTTAAGTACTGAAGTTTGGTGTCATTCCATGAGTGTGCGCAATTTTAAAGCGTGACATGTTAGGTATCTATTTACTCAGCCTAACAACATCTTTCACATTATACAAAAAAATTGGGCTAACTTTACTGTTTTGTAATTTTTTTTTCAAATTCATGAAACCATTTTTTTCCCTAAAAAAAGGCGTTTGAACATTTATTGCGCAAATACCGAGCGAGATAAAAATGAGCAATGACCACCATTTTATTCCCTAGGGTGTCTGCTAAAAAATATATATAATCTTTGGGGTTTTGAAGTAATTTTATAGCCATAAATTTATGATTTTTACATGAAGGAGAGAAGTGCCAGAATAGGCCTGGTGCTGAAGTGGTTAAAATATCCAAATTTTTTTTTTTGTAGTCGGTCTTTTGTATTTATAGAAAAAAAAACGCAGAGGTGATCAAATAGCACCAAAAGAAAGCTCTATTTGTGTGCAAAAAAATAATACATTTTCATTGGGTTACAGAGTTGTATGAGCGCGCAATTGTCATTCAAAATGCATCAGCGCTGAAATTTGAAAATTGGTCTGGGCAGGAAGGGGGTTTAAGTGGCCAGTGCACAAGTGGTTAATATAAGGCTACATGCACACGGACGTTTTTCCAGCCGCTTGTTTGAGCGTTTTTTGCAGCTTAAAAACGTCTCTCCATGTTAGCCTATGGCCTCATGGCCACCATGGCGTTTTTGAGCTGTAAATGGCATAGGCGTTTTTAGGCCCCATGTACACGGGACGCTGGTGCAAAGTGTTCAGAACTAAGGTTGAAAGCGGCGTTTAGAAAGGCGTGCTTTGTGGCGTTTGCATGCCGCGTTTTACCACATTTGCGTCTATATGCGTTTAGTTAGGAAACATCATAAGGAGCTGCCCTAAGCTCCAAAAACAGTATTATTAACGATTTCAGCTATTTTGTGAGACCAGAGTGAGTATCAGCAGCTGAGAGAGCAGCAGTGTACTTGTATTTAGCGTGTCACTTGCCACGTCAGCTGCCCCAAGTTGTGAATTGTCCACAATGCAATGGAAGCAATTTCTTTTTTTTGGGGAAATGTATATATTTTTAATGGTTTTTCCTCATTTGCCATAATAATTGAGCTTATCAATGTAAAAAAATAGGTCACCTTTAAAACGCTTCTGAACTAAAATGCGGCTAAACGCCGGTACCGCGTCTAAAATGTGGAAATCTTTGGCGTCTGAAGGCATTTTTTGGCTTTGTGAAAAACTAGGTTAAACGCAACTGCAGATTTTTTTTTCCAGGCCAAAAACAGTGTTTTGGATGTAATAGAATTCAATGGACCGGCATCCAAAACGCAAGTACCACGATTTTGCGTCGATTTTTTTTACCTGTTTATAGCTGGTTGTTAAAGGAAATGTAAAAAAAATAAACATTGCCGGCTCAAAAAAAAAAATCTATAAAAAAACTGTGTGGGGTCCCCCCCCAGGTCCATACCAGGCCCTTGGGTCTAGTATGGATTTAAAGGGGACCCCCCCCACCAAAATGAAAAAAAAAATGGCGTGGAGGTCCCCCCAAAATCCATACCAGGCCCTTCAGGTCTGGTATGGATTTTAAGGGGAACCCTGCACCAAACTTAAAAAAAAATAGCGTGGGGGTCCCCCTAAAAATCCACACCAGACCCTTTATCCGTGCACGCAACCTGGCAGGCCGCAGGAAAAGAGGGGAGGACGAGAGAGCGGCCCCCCTCCCTCCTGAACCGTACCAGGCCACATGCCCTCAACATGGGGAGGATGTCCCCATGTTGATGGGGACAAGGGCCTCTTCCCGACAACCCTGGCCGTTGGTTGTCGGGGTCTGCGGGTGGGGGGCTTATCGAAATCCAGGAGCCCCCTTTAATAAGGGGGACCCCAGATACCGGCCCCCCACCCTATGTGAATGAGTATGGGGTACATCGTACACCTAACCATTCACCTGGTGGCAAAAAAAGTCAATAAAAAACACAACACAGGTTTTTAAAGTAATTTATTAGGCAGCTCCTGGGGTCTTCTTCCGACTTCGGGGGTCTTTCTGCCGGGCGCCCCGCTATCTTCTTCCAGCTCTTTTGCTAGCGGGGTCCCGGTCTTCATCGCCGTCTTCTTCCGACTTCGAGGTTCTTTCTGCTGGGCGCCCCGCTATCTTCTTCTAGCTCTTTTGCTAGCAGGGGTCCCGGTCTTCATCGTCGTCTTCTTCTGACTTCGGGGGTCTCTTGTTCTGTTCTCCGGTGCCGTCTCTGCGCTCTCCAGTTCTTTCGCTCTCCGGTGCCTTCTCCACGATCTCCGGTTCTTTCTGCCTTCTGCCGGGCACCCCGCTATCTTCTTCCAGCTCTTTTGCTAGCGGGGTCCCAGTCTTCGTCGTCTTCTTCCCTCTTCTCTCCGCCCGATATTGCCTCTTCGCTGTCTGCCGCTACAATGCTCTGTCCGTGGAGCGCACCCACTTATATTGGCATGGGGCGTGGTCACCGGGTAATGCCCTCGCTGACCCCGCCCCCGTATCACGTCACAGTCCCATCATTCCCCGGGACTGTGACGTAATATGGGGGCGGGGTCAGCGGGTGGCATCATCCGGTGACCACGCCCCATGCCAATATAAGTGGGTGCACTCTGCGGACAGAGCACTGTAGCGGCAGACAGCGACGAGGCAACATCGGGCGGAGAGAAGAGGGAAGAAGACGACGATGAAGACCGGGACCCCGCTAGCCAAAGAGCTGGAAGAAGATAGCGAGGCGCCCGGCAGAAGGCAGAAAGAAGCGGAGATCATGGAGAAGGCACTGGAGAGCGGGAGAAGAACCGGAGAGCGCGGAGACGACACCGGAGAACAGAACAAGAGACCTCCGAAATCAGAAGAAGACGACAATGAAGACCGGGACCCCCACTAGCAAAAGAGCTGTAAGAAGATAGCAGGGCACTTGGCAGAAAGACCCCCGAAGTCGGAAGAAGACGGCGATGAAGACCGGGGCCCCGCTAGCAAAAGAGCTGGAAGAAGATAGCGGGGCGCCCGGCAGAAAAACCCCGAAGTCGGAAGAAGACCCCCGGAGCTGCCTAATAAATTACTTTAAAAACCTGTGTTGTGTTTTTTATTGATTTTTTTTCCACCAGGTGAATGGGTAGGGGTGCGATGTACCCCATACTCATTCACATAGGGTGGGGGGGGGCGGTATCTGGGGGACCCCTTATTAAAGGGGGCTCCCGGATTCCGAAAACCCCCGCCCACAGACCCCGACAACCAACGGCCGGGGTTGTCGGGAAGAGGCCCTTGTCCCCATCAACACGGGGACAAGGTGCTTTGGGGTGGGGGAGCGCAGGGCCCCAAAGCACTCACCCCCCATGTTGAGGGCATGCGGCCTGGTACGGTTCAGGAGGGGGGGGCGCCCCCCTTTCCTGACCTGCCAGGCTGCGTGCTCGGATAAGGGTGTGGTTTCGATTTTGGGGGGGGACCGTTTGTCGGCGTAGGGGGTTTCCCTTAAAATCCATACCAGACCTATGGGCCTGGTATGCTCCTGAAGGGGAACCCATGCCGGTTTTTCAATTAAAAATTGGCGGGGAGTTCCCCTTTATGATTCATACCAAACACGGGACAGCGAGCGCGAGGCTGCCGAGAACCAGCGCGATGGCATCGCGCTGGAGACATTCTCGGCCACGTAGTCGCCTCTAGGATAACACTTGAGCGGCTGCTTCACGCTCAAGTCGTGTTCAAGTTGCCTTGCAAAGCCGTGCTTTCCCTGTGTCAGCTGGCACACGAGTCGCCCCGCGAGTCGGATCGTCTTCATCCGACTTCCCGGGCGACCTCTATTCAAATCAATGGGCTCCCATAGGGAACCAATTATCTTGAATAGAGCGCCGCTCAAATTTTTATTTACTATAGCAGTGCGCTGCCGGTTCCTGTGCTCAATTAATGATTTATCCGGTGCACCTATTAAGGTATGAACCGGCGCAGCACACTGTTTATAGTAAATCACCCCCAGTGTCTCATGCAGATCCCTGCAATATAGGTGTACACATCAATAGTGTATAACATTCAGCAATGCAATGACAGTATAATCACCCCGCTGCAGCTATCCTCCCTCGTGAGCAAGAAAAAATGGCGCCCAGCAATGTCCTATACTACCCAGTCAGGCCTGACTATAACTTGGGGTATAGTTTGTTGAAGAATGTTTGCTAGCAAAACTCGGTGGTGCACATAAAGAACAAACTGTAATCCAAAAGGGGTAGCGATGGGCGCTAACTTGGTAAAGCTGGAGAGACTAATAAACTCAGTTCAGCAGACAGTCTCCCCAGAATATATCTGTAATCACTGATGGGCCTAGGCAAAGTTAATAGGCAAACAAAGTTAATCAGATGCGGTTCTGAGCTGGCGCTCTCTCACCCGACCCGACCGATTCCTGTCCGGTACCTCCTCTACTGTGAGTCGCTTCACAGTGCCCACGATGCCCGGGTTTTCGGTCCTCCAGGAGATGGTGGCACCTCAGGTGGATCGGATACTCCGCAGGCTCCTCGGTGGAGCAGAAGACTCTCTGGAACAAATGCAAGGCCCAGGCTTCAGGCCTTGCACGCACAGCAGGTCAGTGCAGGGATCCTCTTGCAGGGAGGGCGGCGTCCAAAGAGAAAGAGAGAGGCTTCTCCTCTCCCTTTTAAAGTCCACCCCAGCAGTCCTTGCGTGAGGAAATGCACCCTGGGTGCCTCAAAGCGTGCTGGGAACTGTAGTCTGTGGGTGATAACGATACCCTGCTACACTTGCATATCCTGTTTGGCAGCCTCAAGATTCAGCAGCACCTGTCATCCCCCCATTCATAGCCCAATCTGGAATTCAGGTGGAAGCAGCAAATTTAACAACTCACCTTGATTTTTTTGAGCTGTTTTTCTCAGAAGAACTGTATCAATTGATTGTGGACCAAAGCAATCTTTATACTGACCAGTACATCGCCACCAACCCAAATTTGTACCTTATCAGCCTATTCGAGTGGAAACCCATCACGGTTTCCAAGTTTAACCACCTCAATATAGGGCACTTTCACCCCCTTCCTGCCCAAGCCATTTTTCAGCTTTCAGCACTGTCACAATTTGAATGACAATTGCGCAGTCATGCAACATTGTACCCAAATGAAATTTTTATCATTTTTTCCCCACAAACAGAGCTTTCTTTTGGTGGTATTTGATCACCTCTGTGGTTTTTATTTCTTGTGCTATAAACAAAAGAAGAGAGACAAGTTTGAAAAAAACACAATATTTTTTACTTTTTGCTATAATAAATATAAATTTTTTTTTAAAACAAATTTTTTCCTCAGTTTAGGCCGATATGTATTCTTCTACATATTTTTGGTAAAAAAAATCGCAATAAGCGTATATTGATTGATTTGCGCAAAAGTTATAGCGGCTACAAAATAGGGGATAGATTTATAGCATATATTTTTTTTTTCACTAGTAATGGCGGCGATCAGCGATTTTTTTTTCAGCTATTTTTGTCGTGACTGCGGACACATCGGACACTTTTGACACATTTTTGGGACCATTCACATTTATACAGAGATCCCTGCTATAAAAATGCATTGATTACTGTATAAATATGACTGGCAGGGAAGGGGTTAACACTAGGGGGCGATCAAGGGGTTAAATGTGTTCCCTAGGGAGTGATTCTTACTGTGGGGGGAGGGGACTGACTGGGGGAGGTGACCGATCGGTGTCCCTATGTACAAGGGACACACCACACTCTTCTCCCTGACAGGACGGTCCTGCTCAGTTACTGGGCAATCGCGGGTGCCCAGTGACGCGGCGGGCGCGCGCCGCCGGCGGTGCACCCGCGCCCTCTAGTGGCTCGGGAAGGTGCAACGTCATATGAAGTCCGCCCAGAACGAGAGCCTCATCGTCCCGCCTTCATTTGACAGCAGGCGGTAGGCAAGTGGTTAAAAATGTTTTGGGCCTAACCCTTAACATGGTCATTATAAAAAAGAATACATTGTGATCACATTGGTCCACAGAACTGATTCCTCATATGCCCATGTTCCCTGATGCCATGGCTAGGCATAGATATGAGCATATAATGCTTTTCATGCATTTCAATGACAATACACTCTGTCATCCTTGGGGTGAACCTGAATATGATTGACTCCACAAAATGTGTCCCATTGTAAATTACCTGTCCCAAAAATTTGCTTATTTTTCTGGCTCCCTTGCATTCAAGCAATTTCTTCCCAGCAAGCGTGCCAGATCTGGGGTCAAAATGTATAAGCTCTGTGAGAGGGCAACAAGCCTTACATTAGACATGTGCATTTAGATTTCATTTAGTTCCGAATTAGTTTTTTACCGAATTTCGACAAATTCATTAATTTTTAAATATCCAAATGAATGAAAACCTGTTTAACGAATTTTACACACTATTCGTAAATTTGTAAATTCGAATATTCGGAAATTTGAAAATTCAGTAGTTGTTATTTCAGTTTCAGTAGTTGTTGTTTCAGTTGCAGTTGTTGTTGTTTTCAGTTGTAGTTGTTTCAATTGTAAATTTGTAAATTCTAATATTCGAAAAATTGAAAATTTGTAAATTTGAAAATTCAGTAGTTGTTTCAGTTGTTGTTCTTGTTGTAGTTGTAATTGTTGTTGTTTCAGTTGTTGATGTTGTTTTCAGTTGTAGTTGTTGTTGTTTTAAGTTGTTGTTGTTGTTTTAAGTTGTTGTTGTTGTTGTTGTTTTAAGTTGTTGTTTTCAGTTGTTGTTGTTGTTTCTGTTGTTGTTGTTGTTTCTGTTGTTGTTTGTTGTAGTTGTTTTCAGTTGTTGTAGTTTTCAATTGTAGTTGTTTCAGTTGTTGTTTGTTTCAGTTATAACTTAACTATTACTAACTATTAAATTAAAGGCATTGGAATTTCCTTTCAAATTTGGCTGTTAGAGAACGTAACGAATACGAATTTATCCAAAGTTACAAATTATCCGAAATAACGAAAGCCGTATCTAAATGAATGGAGTGTAACAAATTAATAATAATAAATAACAATAATAATAATAAAAACGTATTATTATTATTATTATTATTTCATTCTGTTCCGATTGTTTAGATGCGGCATTCATTATTTCGGATAATTCGTAACTTCGGATAAATTCATATTCGTTACGTTGACTAACAGTCAAATTTGAAAGGCAATTCTAATTCCTATAGATTAATAGTTAGTTATTATCAGGTAGTTAGTTAGTTAATTATTTAGATTTTTTGGAATTTAGTTCTTTCGAATTTTCAGATTTTTCTTTCTTATTTTCGGATTTCGAATTTTCTCATTTCTGAATTTACAAATTTCCGGATTCTCCAATTTACGAGTTTTCGAATATACTAATTTATGAATTTACAAATTTATGAATTTCGATCATAACGAATGACCCACTACATGGGCAGCAGTAACAAGATAGCATGGAACTTGGTGTCACCCTTGTTCTAGAAGGGGTAGCATTTGTATATGGACAACTTCTATGCGAGCGTGCCACAATTTATAAACTTATTCAATCTTGGAATTGGTTGCTATAGCACCATGCAAACTAATCACTGGGGGTTCCCCCAACGGCTCATTAACACCCAACTTAGAAGGGGAAGAAAGCCTGCTTGTAGAATGGTGAATTACTCGCAGTGAAGTGGAAGGACAAATGGGATGTTTTTCGTCCTGTCTTTCATTCATGCAGATACAACAGTCCAAATTTGCACGGCATCTGGTGTAGTTAAAAAGTCTCCCACAAATATAATCTTAATATAGGAGGTGTAGACTTCAAGGACCAAATGATGAAGCCGTACTTAGTGTCACGCAGAGCCAGATGTTGGTACAAAAAATATTTATTATGCGTATATTTCTTTCAATTGGCTCTATATAATGCTTTTATGATTTACAAAGCAAGTGAAAGAAGTGCATCCTTCCTAAAATTTAGAAAGCAATCGTTGCAGCCCTTTTGTATCCAGAAGGTGCTGTGGCCCAAACCCCAAATCCAGATGTAGTGAGCTTACTGAATTAAAGGGATTTCCCTGATGTCATTCCTGGTACTCTGACCCAAAAGTCACCCCAAAAAGATGTTGTGTCTGTAGCAGATACAGCATTAGGCGTGACACCTATTTTTCTCTTACCCTTCTGTCCTGGCCAACCTGGTCTCTGCATCAAAGACTGCTTCGGTCGCTATCACACACTAGTGGAGCATTCGTTTAGGGTACAGCACAGCAGTCTAAGGTGCAAAATTCACACACAAGGGTCTCAAAAATGTAAGGCAGTCGGGAAACTGACCATCACATTTTGAGAGACCCCAAAAGCTGCAAAGTTATTGTGCTAAAAACTTAATTTACAAAAAAGTTAAAGTTTATATATATTTTTTTAAAGTTGTGTTTTTTTTGGAGTTATTGATATATTGTTACTGTGTTCTATAATTAACCATTTGCTTTGCAGGACCACCCATCAGCTGCAGCACTGATCTGCATATTCTGACAGCAGCAGGGTTCTGCTCTCAGAATACATACATCAGTACTTGCAGCACTGCAGGAGGAGATTTCTCCTCTGCAGTTAAAAAAAAGTGTATGCCCAAGCATGAGGGGCCTGGGTTGATCAGTGGGTGGATTGCTTCTATGCTTCGGCATATAATTATTTTCATTTTCTTTTTTGTTCGGCTTAAGGACATTACATGTATGCCCAACATTCAGGCCCGGATTTACTCCCTTTGCCGCCCCAAGGCCGGGTCCTTCAATGCCACACACACACATACACACCATCACATAGGGGGACTCCCCAGAGAGCCCCCCTTACATCAGGGTCCCCAGAGAGCTTCCCCTTACATCAGGGTCCCCAGAGAGCTTCCCCTTACATCAGGGTCCCCAGAGAGCCTCCCTACTTACATCAGGGTCCCTAGAGAGCCTCCCCCTACATTAGGGTCCCCAGTTAGCCTCCCTACTTATATTAGGGTCCTCAGAGCCCCCCTCATTACATCAGGGTCCCCAGAGAGCCCCTCCTTACATCAGGGTCCCCAGAGAGCCCCCCTTGCATCAGGGTCCCCAGGGAGCCTCCCCTTACATCAGGGTCCCCAGAGAGCCTCCCCTTACATCAGGGTCCCCAGAGAGCCTCCCCTTACATCAGGGTCCCCAGAGAGCCTCCCCTTACATAAGGGTCCCCAGAGAGCCTCCCTACTTACATCAAGGTCCGCAGAGAGCCCCTCCTTATATCAGGGTCCCCAGAGAAACCCCCTTACATCAGGGTCCCCAGAGAGCCCCTCCTTACATCAGGGTCCCCAGAGAGCCCCTCCTTACATCAGGGTCCCCAGAGAGCCCCTCCTTACATCAGGGTCCCCAGAGATCCCCCCTTACATCAGGGTTCCCAGAGATCCCCTCCTTACATTAGGGTCCCCAGAAAGCCCCCCCTACATCAAGGTCCCCAGAGAGCCTCCCTACTTACATCAGGGTCCCCAGAGAGCCTCCTCTTACATCAGGGTCCCCAGAGAGCCTCCCTTTACATCAGGGTCCCCAGAGAGCCTCCCCTTACACAAGGGTCCCCAGAGAGCCTCCCTACTTACATCAAGGTCTGCAGAGAGCCCCTCCTTATATCAGGGTCCCCAGAGAACCCCCCTTACATCAGGGTCCCCAGAGAGCCCCTCCTTACATCAGGGTCCCCAGAGAGCCCCTCCTTACATCAGGGTCCCCAGAGAGCCCCTCCTTACATCAGGGTCCCCAGAGAGCCCCTCCTTACATCAGGGTCCCCAGAGATCCCCCCTTACATCAGGGTTCCCAGAGATCCCCTCCTTACATTAGGGTCCCCAGAAAGCCCCCCCTACATCAAGGTCCCCAGAGAGCATCCCTACTTACATCAGGGTCCCTAGAGAGCCTCCCCCTACATCAGGGTCCCCAGAGAACCTCCCCTTACATCAGGGTCCCAAGAGAGCGTCCCCTTACACCAGGGTCCCCAGACAGACCCTCCTTACACCAGGGTCCCCAGAGAGCCCCCCTTACATTAGTGCCCCCAGAGAGCCTCCCCTCTTACATTAGTGTCCCCAGAGAGCCCTTCCTTACATCAGGGTCCCCAGAGAGCCTCCCTACTTACATCAGGGTCCCCAGAGAGTCTCCCCCTACATCAGGGCCCCCAGAGAGTCTCCCCCTACATTAGTGTCCCCAGAGAGCCTCCCTACTTACTCCAGGGTCCCCAGAGAGCCTCCCCTTACACCAGGGTCCCCAGAGAGCCTCCCCTTACACCAGGGTCCCCAGAGAGCCTCCCCTTACACCAGGGTCCCCAGAGAGCCCCCCCCTTACACCAGGGTCCCCAGAGAGCCCCCCCCCTTACACCAGGGTCCCCAGAGAGCCCCCTTACACCAGGAACCCCATAGAGCCCCTCCTAACATTAGTGTCCCCAGAGAGCCTTCCCTCTTACATTAGTATCCCCAGAGAGCCCCTCCTTACATCGGGGTCCCCAAAGAGCCCCCCTCTTACATTAGTGTCCCCAGAGGCTCCCCTTTTACATCAGTGTCCCCAGAGGGCCCCTTCCTTACATTAGTGTCCCCAGAAAGCCCCCCCCTCTTACATCAGGGTCCCCAAACAGCTGACTTCCCACCTTGCATCAGGGTCCCTAGAGAGCCTCCCCCTACATCAGGGTCCCCAGAGCACCTCCCCTTACATCAGGGTCCCCAGAGAGCCTCCCTACTTACATCAGGGTCCCCAGAGAGTCTCCCCCTACATTAGTGTCCCCAGAGAGCCTCCCTACTTACTCCAGGGTCCCCAGAGAGCCTCCCCTTACACCAGGGTCCCCAGAGAGCCTCCCCTTACACCAGGGTCCCCAGAGAGCCTCCCCTTACACCAGGGTCCCCAGAGAGCCCCCCCTTACACCAGGGTCCCCAGAGAGCCCCCCCCCTTACACCAGGGTCCCCAGAGAGCCCCCCTTACACCAGGATCCCCATAGAGCCCCCCTTACACCAGGATCCCCATAGAGCCCCTCCTAACATTAGTGTCCACAGAGAGCCTTCCCTCTTACATTAGTGTCCCCAGAGAGCCCCTCCTTACATCGGGGTCCCCAGAGAGCCCCCCTCTTACATTAGTGTCCCCAGAGGCTCCCCTTTTACATCAGTGTCCCCAGAGGACCCCTTCCTTACACTAGTGTCCCCAGAAAGCCCCCCCTCTTACATCAGGGTCCCCAAACAGCTAACTCCCCCCTTGCATCAGGGTCCCTAGAGAGCCTCCCCCTACATCAGGGTCCCCAGAGAACCTCCCCTTACATCAGGGTCCCAAGAGAGCGTCCCCTTACACCAGGGTCCCCAGACAGCCCCTCCTTACACCAGGGTCCCCAGAGAGCCCCCCTTACATTAGTGCCCCCAGAGAGCCTCCCCTCTTACATTAGTGTCCCCAGAGAGCCCCTCCTTACATCAGGGTCCCCAGAGAGCCTCCCTACTTACATCAGGGTCCCCAGAGAGTCTCCCCCTACATCAGGGCCCCAGAGAGTCTCCCCCTACATTAGTGTCCCCAGAGAGCCTCTCCAACTTATTCCAGGGTCCCCAGAGAGCCTTCCCCTTACACCAGGGTCCCCAGAGAGTCTCCCCTTACACCAGGGTCCCCAGAGAGCCTCCCCTTACACCAGGGTCCCCAGAGAGCCCCCCCTTACACCAGGGTCCCCAGAGAGCCCCCCTTACACCAGGGTCCCCAGAGAGCCCCCCCTTACACCAGGATCCCCATAGAGCCCCTCCTAACATTAGTGTCCCCAGAGAGCCTTCCCTCTTACATTAGTGTCCCCAGAGAGCCCCTCCTTACATCAGGGTCCCCAGAGAGCCCCCCTCTTACATTAGTGTCCCCAGAGGCTCCCTTTTACATCAGTGTCCCCAGAGGGCCCCTTCCTTACATTAGTGTCCCCAGAAAGCCCCCCTTCTTACATCAGGGTCCCCAAACAGCTGACTCCCCCCCTTGCAGAGGTTCCCCTGTACCTGGCTGGTGGAGGTGGGAGGCGGCGATCGGCAGCTCTATGGCGTCCACAGGCAGGGGGATCTCCCTGGGGCTAGTAGTTCTATCTCTGAATGTATACAGCAGAGAGGCTAGGGGCCTCTGACTCGGGCATCAGCAACAGTGTACAAGCAGAGTGAAAGTGATACCTGCCCGGGTCAGAGGCCCCTCCCCTCTCCTCTTCACTGTATACACTGACACTCGAGAGAGTACTACAAGCCCCATGGAGATCCCACCGCCCACACAGGCACCATAGAGCTGCTGATCGCCGCCTTCCACCTCCTACCACCTCTCCACACTGCACTCTAAACGGCCATCCAGAGGTGCAGGGGGAGATGCCGGGTCTTGGGGGGGCCCCCACAGAGGTATAATGGAAGGACCCAGTCGCAAATGCATCTGCAGCGACCCCTAAAGTTCCGCCACTCCCAGGGGCGGATGCTTTTCTCAATACAGACCGGCCGGGACGACAGGATTTTTTCACCCCCCTGTTGCCACGGCGCCGCCCCTGCACCCACTGCCGCCCCGAGGCCTGGCCTCAGTGGCCTTGTCAGGAATCCGGCCCTGCCAACATTAGAAGTGGGTGGATGATGTAGGGCAGTAGATTCTAATGGTGGACATACCACACACTGTTTTTGGGCAGAGATTTCTTCATCCATTTCAATCTGTTATTTTTTTGTATGCCCAAGCATTAGAAGCATGGGGTGGTCAGTGGGTTGTAGCTCCTATGCTTTGGTGTGTACTTTTTTCTGACCAAGATTTCTTTATCCACATTGATCGATGTGAATGGAGGAATCTGTTAGGCTCTTTTTTTCGTTTATGTATGCCCAGCAATAGGAGTGTGAGGTGGTCAGCGGGTGGTAGCTCCTATGCTTCAGGATATACTTTTTCAAATTTTTTTGGCCAAGATTTTTTCATCCACAACAAAAGTTTTTAAAATATATATATATATATATATATTTTTACACAAAGTTGTCACTTTAATAAGATATTGCTAGTGTGTTGCTAGCCTCCTGCACCTACAACTCTCCAGCTGTCCACCAAGCAACTGCTGCCTGTTGTTCGCCCAGTCCAGGGTCTGCTGCTTCTGCGGCCATCTGCTGTTCTGGCCATCTGACCCACATCTGGCGACGGACGTACTACAACCACTATGATCAGTAGAACATCTTGCAGGCACTCATACCTCGCCATGCTCTTGCGTTCACTGTCGCAGCATCAGTGGTCCTTGAGCCGGGGCTGTAAGAGAGGCTCCCTCTAGACATCAGTCTCTGCTACAAGGCACGTGACAGAAAGACACATCAAGTTTGCTTTCCTTCGACATCGTAAGATTTCCAGCAGTGGCATCAATACAGATCTGGAGAAAACCAGTGGGTGGATGCAGGGCAGTAGATTCTAATGGTGGACATACCACACACTGTTTTTGGGCAGAGATTTCTTCATCCATTTCAATCGGTTATTTTTTTTGTTGTATGCCCAAGCATTAGAAGCATGGGGTGGTCAGTGGGTGGTAGCTCCTATGCTTTGGTGTGTACTTTTTTCACTTTTTTCTGACCAAGATTTATTTATCCACATTGATCGATGTGAATGGAGGAATCTGTTATGCTCTCTTTTTCGTTTATGTATGCCCAGCAATAGGAGCATGAGGTGGTCAGCGGGTGGTAGCTCCTATGCTTCAGCATATACTTTTTTCAATTTTTTTGGGCCGGGATTTTTTCATCCACATCAATTGATGTAAATGGTGAAATCTGCTTTTGTTTTTTTATTTACGCAGCCCGCAGGCTGCATAAAAAAATTAACATTATATGTATGCCCAACATCAGAAGAGTGGGTGGATGTGTGGCAGAAGCTTCTAATGTTTGCCATAAAATGTCTGGAAAGTTCAAACTACCCCCAAATGACCCCTTTTTGGAAAGTAAATACCCCAAGGTATTTTCTGAGCATTATGTTGAGTCCATGGAAGATTTCATTTTTTCCCACAAGTTTTTGAAAAAAAAAAACTTTAATAAGATATTGCTAGTATGTTGCTAGCCTCCTGCACCTACAGCTCTCCAGCTGTCCACCAAGCAACTGCTGCCTGTTGTTCGCCCAGTCCAGGGTCTGCTACTTCTGCGGCCATCTGCTGTTCTGGCCATCTGACCCACATCTGGCGACGGACGTACTGCAACCACTATGATCAGTAGAACATCTTGCAGGCACTCATACCTCACCATTTTCTTGCATTCACTGTTGCAGCATCAGTGGTCCTTGGGCCGGGGCTGTAAGAGAGGCTCTCTCTAGATGTCAGTCTCTGCTACAAGGCACGTGACAGAAAGACACATCAAGTTTACTTTCCTCCGACATCGTAAGATTTCCAGCAGTGGCATCAATACAGATCTGGAGAAAACCAGTGGGACCCAGGTACACCAATCTACTGGAAAAGTCTGGCCAGAAGGGGTCTTCATGGAAGAATTGCCACCAAAAAGCCACACCTCTGATGTGGAAACAAGGCTAAGTGACTCAACTATGCATAAAAACATAGGAACTGGGGTGCAGAAAAATGACAGCAGCTGCTCAGGACTCATGCGTCAATTTTTTTAAATATTTGGCTATAGCAGGAGGCAGCTTGTTGGCTGAAGGGTGTTAGAGCAGCACAATAATGAGTGTCTGCAGGGAACAGTGAAGCATAGTAGAGACTCCTAGAAATTTTGGGGCTGCATTTCTGCAAATGGAGTTGGAATTTATTCATCATGCCATACTATCAGGGAGGCGTGCAATTGGCCATAAATATGTTCTGCAGCAGGGCAGTGACCCCAAACATACAGCCTATGTCATTAAGAACTATCTTTAGTGTAAAGAAGAACAAGGAGTCCTGGAAGTGATGGTTTGGCCCACACAGAGCCCTGATGCTCAACATCATTGAGCCTGTCTGGGATTACATTAAGGTGTCTAAGAGCAAGGAATTTAGCTTTAGCTGTGACACTATTACAATAATGAAAGCATGCTGGACATTGCATCTGGCAGCCTTCTCCCTTTTTGGCCCTGGGGGTGATAGCAGAGGCAGGTTAAGACTGTTGTTCAGGCCTCCTGCTGTATAGGTCTGCTAGACAGGGTGTCTCTTGGATGAGACTGAAAGGTGGTGAAGATCCCTTTCTCCAGTTTCCTCTTCTTTCTTAGCTCCAGCCTGGAGGCAGAACCCCCCAGCCTCTGGGTCCCCTCCCAGGCCTCACAACTTCCAGCCTCAGCACTGTTTAAACTCACATAAATATTCAGATGCCTGCCTCTATACCTCTGCCCAGTATTTTTTAGAGGTTTCCATGGACCTCCAGAACCAGGGGGAGGTGATAGAGGCCTGATCTGCAGAGCCTTCAGGCCTGACCTCAAGCTGAACCCACAGCAATTACCCAGACTCACATAAGTTACTGTGAGACAGATTAAATTTGCTTAACTACACTAGAGGGTGCTACAAATGCATAGCTCCATCAAAATGTTTTAACATGAAGTCTGACATCATCTAGTGGCATAATTACTTTCCAAATGGTGATATGCACAAATGATAAACCTTCAAAGTCTTCTTACCTAAATTGTCATGTGCCTACATGACAATTTAGTACATCTGCATGTGGACTTATGGAGTTAAAAACAGTATACATGTTTTTGTACTAGCTGGGCTTTTGAAGGAACTAAAATATTGTTCTGATTATTGTTTTGTTCCTCATATGCAATATTTCTGGCAGCAGTTAACAACTGTGATAGCATCCAGTGCCTTAATGAGTGGACTCCTGCTGGTTTACCATGTCATTCAATTTTTTTATTTTGTTTCCTATAATGTATTGTCCCAGGAAAATAAACATTGGACTGATGCCCTGAATCCAAGTTTCAAAGCTTAATACAGTGAAATTATGAAAGACTGCTGCCTAAATTTCAAATGCTGTGCCAATGTGCTTTAGTAAAAAGGCCTGGAAAAAGAAAACATTAGCTTATTTATGAAAAAGGTGTTTCCAGGAACATGTTGGGTGGTCCCAGCCCGGGATGTGAGGCACCCCACAAAAGACATGGGGCATGTGCCCTGGGTGCCCAGACACCCTTGTTTTGGAGTATGGATTTACATTACCTTCTAGACATGTGAAGAACAAAAAAAAAAGTGTTTCGTTTTTTTTTTTTTTTTTATCGTTTTATTTAAATAATTTTGTTTAGTTAAATTTGTGTAATTCATTTTCGGAATTCATTTTGTTTCTTTGTTTTCTAAATCAATTTGAATTAGAAAAATTCCAATTGCCATTCGAATTAAAATGTATTTTATTCAAAATTCACATTTCAGAAGTTATATTCTTTCTATTCTATTCTATTCTATTGAATTCTCTTTTATTGTTTTTTTTCTATTCTATTCTTTTCTATTCTATTCTTTTCTATTCTATTCTAATCTATTCTTTTAGAATTTGAATTTATTCTATTTGAAAATTTGAGTTTCGGAAGACGGTTATATTCTTTCTATTCTATTCTATTGTTTTCTATTCTATTCTAATTGATTCTATTATTTTCTATTATTCTATTTTATTGTTTTAATTTCTATTCTTTTTTATTCTGCTCTTTTCTTTTCTAGTCTGTTCTGTTTTAACCTATTCTTTTCTATTCTATTCATTTATTTTTTATTATTTTCTATTTTTCTCCCTTATTTTCTATTCTATAATATTATATTCTTTTATTTTCTATTTTATATATCTATTCAGTTTTTTTCTATTATAGTTTATTCTATTCTTTAATTTTCTATTATAGTCTATTCTGTTCTGTTTTACTCTATTCAATTCTATTCTTTTTGATTCATATTCTAATCTATTCTTTTTGTATTCTATTCCTTTATTTTCTATTCTATTTCATTCTATTCTTGTCTTCGAATTCGATTTCAAATTCAAATTTCTTTTGTGGATTTGAGGCCGAAAAAAAATGCTCATACCTTAGATCCCTTTCGCCTCCCTATTAAGAAAAAATTATCTAAATAGTTTACTGTAGATAATTTTGTGTCCCTAATGCCCCGTACACACGATCGTTTTTAATGTCATTTTTTAAACCGACGTTTTTCTCCTCGTTTTTTTTCATGTTTCCTCTCAAGCCTGCCTTGCGTACACACCATCATTAAAAAAAACGATCAAGCAAAGTGCAGTGACGTTCAACACGTACGACGGCACTATAAAGGGGAAGTTCCGTTCGAATGACGCCACCCTTTGGGGCGCTTTTGCTAATTCCGTGTTACCGCGTGTTAGTAAAAGTTTGGTGAGAGACGATTCGCGCTTTTCAGTCTTCGTGCTTTGAAGATCGTTTTCGGGAGTTCAGTTTGCGCCTGTGGGTTCGTATCTGTTTAGCACTGCTTGTAGTCAGTTCGTATCTGTTTATTCAGTGCGGCCTGCTCTGCACGTTCGTGTTTTTCAGCTTGTTCTTCATAGGCCTTGCTGTTCTTCCGTGCGTTCTTCTAGTTCGTTCTGTTCAGCCGACCGTTATCTAGCCATGTTGCGGCTACGTACTCGTCATAGAGTTTGTGCTGTAGTTGGCGCAGGGGGTTCATGCTGTATCCCGACTCCATGCCATGAGCAGGGTCAGGAGGAGTTCATGGACCAAGAATTGGTTGCTCCAGCGGCACCAATTCTGTCACATGCCTTTGTTGCGGGAGATCAGGGAGAATAATCCTGATGATTTCAGGAATTTTCTCAGGATGTCTGACCCCGTATTTCAGCAGCTGTTGGCTTTGGTGTCCCCCTATATTACCAGGCAGGACACCGTTATGCGGGAAGCCATCAGTGCTGAGCAGAGGCTCATCGCCACGTTGCGATACCTGGCGACTGGGAGAAGCCTGCAGGACCTTAAGTTCTCCACAGGCATATCCTCCCAGGCTCTGGGGATCATTATACCAGAGACTTGTTCTGCCATCCTTCAAGTTTTGCAGGAGGACTATATTAAGGTAAGTGTTCTTCTTCAAAAATTCACATTGTATGGTTTTTATTTTTGGATACTTTTTAATTTGCTTTATTTGCAGTCCCTAATTCACATGATTCTTAGCTGCAGGGAATGTCCCCTTTCTCCCCATGTTTTATTATTTAAAGTTTGGGGTTTGAGGCCTACCTGTAAATTTGGCTTACCTAACCTCTCCAGCATGCTATCCTGGGGCCATACCTACCTTGCCTAGTCATTTCCATGCTTTTTATTCTATGTTCCATCGTAGTGCTTTACCCAAAACGCACCCTAAATTTTGCCTAGGAATGTTTCATTTTTGTTAACTTCAATACAGAGTGCTACGGCCTTCATGTGTGATATTCCCAACTCATCTTCAACCCCCCCCCCCATAATTTTTTGGTTTGTTTGTTTTTTGTTGCTTCCAATTTTTTATGTTTTGAACAGTTTCTACCAATGTTGGCCATGAATGTGTGTATGAAATCAGCTTTCAATGTTTCTGGCTCCAAGTATTAATTTATTATTTCTTTAATTCCACAGTTCCCTTCTTCGCCACATGAATGGCAGAATGTGGCTTCCGAGTTTGCCCAGCGATGAAACTTTCCGAACTGTGGAGGAGCCATCGACGGCAAACATGTTCGGGTCGTCCCACCACCCCATTCGGGATCCTTTTATTATAATTATAAGGGGTTCCACAGCGTCGTGATGATGGCAGTGGTGTCGGCCACCTACGAGTTCCTCTATGTGGACGTTGGCAAGAATGGCAGGATGTCTGATGGAGGAGTTTTTGCCCAGACGGAGTTTGGGGAACGGCTCCTTTTGGATCTGCTGGCCTTGCCACCAGCGGAGCAGAATGTGGAGGGACTACCTTTTGTCTTCGTGGCAGATGAGGCGTTTGGCCTGGGACCCCATTTGATGAGGCCATTCCCGCAACGCACCCTCACACCTGAGAGGAGGGTGTTCAATTATCGGCTGGCTAGAGCCAGAAGGGTGGTGGAAAATGCGTTTGGGATCATGGCCAGCCGATTTCGCCTCTTCCTTACCTCCATCCACCTTGCCCCATACAAATGGAACCATGTGGTTATGACGTGCTGTGTGCTGCATAATTTCCTAAGGGTGCATTCAACGAGTTATATATCTTTGAGTGGGCCTGAGGCCTCTTTAATCAATGCAGAAACTTTGGTGGCCCTGGAACCTGGCCGTCCTGGCTTGGCCCCCCCAACCGGACGTGAGGTCCGTAACCAATATGTGGACTATTTTATGGGTAGGGGGGCCATTGAAATGCCAGACAATCTTTAATAATTTTATACCAAAAAAATAAAACTTTTTCTGGAGTAAAGATTGGTTTGGATTTTTTATTGTATAATGTTTGATGTTTCTGGTAGGTTTACCTAGTGCACTTGTTTTGCCATGTGGATTAAACAATCTTAATTAGCCTTCATTGTCAGTGTAAACACCAAACATTGATTAGTTCACTCAGCACCACATTTACATAATGAAGCCACAATTATTTGTTATGTAAAAATACCTTTATTTCTTTTTTTAGGTGGGAAACTTCCTTAGAAATGTGGATGTTCCCTTAATTTCGGGTGTATTAAAACGCATGACCAGCCATGCATAAACAAACTATATTCGTCAAAATTTTGAAAAAGCTAAACATGTGCTAGTCATTAAAGGGTAAAATAACAAAAATACTTATAAAACTCTGCAAGTAAAACGTTATTTGGTGTAAAAACATTAGACACGCCCAAGCACAGCCATGATATTTTGGAGCCTTTCCTCCACCCGCTTTGTATTTGCCCTGATCTCTAGCAAGTCTCCCTTAATTTTTTCGAGGTCACGACAGCAGACCATCAGGTATTGGATCAGGATCTGGGCACTGTGATGTGTCAACTTATTGGGGTCTTCGGACAGAACTGCACCTAAATGTAAAAATAAATATGTAGGATAGAATATGTAGGCCTACATCTATTTAACATGCATGTGTCTGGTTTCTCTCTGACCTGTGGTGGTGCCACTTTCCACTTCCACAACATCACATTCCTCTCCATCCTGGGGTTCTGGGGGTATTGTTGTAGGTGTTGCAATTATCGTCTCATCTGAGGTAGCTTTTCGAATCCCTAGGGAGATTGAAATAAAAGGAATAGTTTCATTAGTAGCGACTCAATTTTGCTAAAATAAGAAACATGAAAAAATACTTTGTAATCATTCTTTTGAAGCATGCTCCATTTTAAATTTTACCCCCTGTGCCAACCGGGACAAATGATTGGATACATAGCCAAAACCAGAGCATATACATTTTGAACACAAATTTGACACATTGTAACACCTCAAAGTATCTACACAGGATCACCTGTGTGTGACACCCTCAAGCTTTTTGGCTTTAGGCCCACACTTGTACTACTGCGTTCAGATGTTTCATCAGCTGCTGAGCATTCACTCCCTTAACATTACCATGCATATCGTTTTTTCTAACGAACAAATGTCCTTTGGATTAGCACCCAAAAAATAAATGAGGCCCAAATTTACTCCCCAAATAAACCAAAATACATGGGTGTTCACACTGGATGATCCTAAAACATCGTTTGAGGAACTGTACGGAGAAAGAGGTTTAATACGTCCGTTTACTGTGCAGACGAACCTGAAAGATGGTATCTTTCAGTGTACTATATGAAAGTTAAAAATACACGACAGAATACAAGAAAATAATATGTACCATGGAAACTAAAAAAAAATTACTTACTTTTTACTATAACTTTCTTGATTCTTTTATATTGGTCGGCCTCCCGCAACTTCAGATCAGACCATCGTTTTCTGAGCTGTTCCTTCGTTCTGCACACCCCGAATTTTTTGTGAAGACTTTTGACCACTTTGCCCATAATTCTGGACTTGACCAGATTAGGCCTTTTATACGAACCATGCTTGGCATCATAATCCTCCTTCTTTAAAATGGCGACCATCTCCACCATTTCCTCGAATGACATGTTGGATGCCTTATATCTCCTGGGTCTTGATTTGGGCTCCTCTGGAATTTCATCCTCTGTAGAGGTAATCTCAGCCACCTGTGTCTCCGCCATGTTTTGTTCAGCACTACGAGCGAGAAGGGGCGGGGAAAGTACAATATCGAACGTCAGGGGCGGGGAAAGCGTGCAGAGTTTCACGCATGCGCTGTGTATATCAAGTGAAGATCCATGTCTGGGAAATACGTTCATTTGTCGGGAGAGGGAGTTAGCAACGAACGTCGTGACGAAGATACCTAACAATTTTACTTTTTGAGGTTCATCAGACGAGGAGATTTGTGTGCTCAAAATATGTAGACAATGCACAGTTGAGGAATGTTGCCTGAAATATATATTTTTTTTGGTTTCTCGCTTTTACAGATATCATGAATACTTTTAAAAACCCAGACTTCATGGGGGAGTTCATCGACAAATGGCAAGAGCTCCCTATATTATGGCAAACAAAAAGTGGCGCTAATAAAAATAAAGACGCCAGGAAAGCAGCACTGGAGAGCCTGCTTGCATTTGTGCAAACAAAGATACCCACAACAACTCTCCAAGATGTCAAAACCAAAATTGCGACCATCAGAGGGACATACAGGACCCAGAGGACTATGGTCCTGAGGTCCCAGAGGTCAGGTGCACCAGCAGATAAGGTTTATAAACCCAGTCTGTGGTACTACAGTAAGCTTGCTTTCCTGGATGACCAGCTGGAAGTGCGGGAATCTCTCTCCACCCTTCCCCCCAGAGGTCAATCCAGCCTTCCTTGTACCCAACCCTCCAGCCTTCTCTGCAGCCAGTCCTCCAGCCTTCCTGTCAACCCTGCTCTGGCTTCCTCTGAGGATCAAGATCAGGGCCTTGAGGAGGCAGATTTGGAGATATGGAGCCAGGTAAAGTATTGATATCTATATTTATATCTTACAAAATTGTAGAATTTAAATAGATGTTAGTATTGTTAAAGGTATGTACACTTCTACCAATAAAGTTTGTGAAGAGCAAGATACAGTAGTGGCCTAATTTTATGTGCACAAGACAACAAAACCAGGATGCAGAATCAATGAAAATGACATAACTTTTGGCATTGATTTCAACAATGTCTAGAGGTGAACAATGTCTGTGAATGATGATGTGGCAAAATAAATAATGTCCCTTTCTTTTTTTACAGCCAGAGCAGAGCCAGGAAGAGGGTGATGTTAGGGATCAGGAGGAGGCAGGGCCCAGTGGCACCCAGGAGGAGGCGTGGCCCAGTGGCACCCAGGAGGAGGCTGGGCCCAGCACAAGAGCCCAGATGCCTCCCCTGGTAGTTAAACCACGAGGGCCAAGGAGAGGTAGGCAGGTGGAGGAGGAAACCAGGGCCTTCCTCAGAGAGGCAACAGCGGCCCTCAGAGAGGCACCCTCTGTTGATGAGGGATTTGCCGCAGTCCTCGCCCACAAACTAGGGCAAATGGAGTTGCGGCAAAAAATTTACAGTGAGACCCTGCTATTGAAAGTCATCAATAAGGGCGTGCTGGGTGAACTCACTAGGTACACGGACATAACGGAGGTTGTCCCTACTCCTCCACCTCCTCCTCCTACTACTCCTCCTGCCACAACCTCTCCTCCTGATCCCCAGCCTCCAAGGAAGAAACCAACCAAGGCTGCAGAGAAGGCTGGAGAGAAGGCTACAAGGAAGAGGAGAAAATAATGCCTGCTGTAGTACCACAGACTGGGGACATATAGGACTTATCTGCTGTGGCTCCTGACCTCTGGGAGCTCAAGACAAGATTGGGCTCCTTTTTTTGGGGGATCTAATCTCTATTTTGGTTTTGACATCTTGGATGGTTGTTGTGGGGTCAAAGGGATGCACAAATGCAAGCAGGCTCTCCAGTGCTGCCTTCCACTTTAATTTGTTAATGTTCTGAAATAAAAAAAAATTTAGTGCCCTTAAAAAACTTGACTATGTGATTTGTATTTCAAAAGAGAGCTTGCTAGGGAGCAGGCAGGGACATCTCAAATTATATTATTGTTATTATCAGGGGACACAAACCTCCCTGAGGCCAAATGAGACACATTTGGAAGGTTGTTGTGGTAACTTTACACAAGAATAATTTAAGCCAAAATAATTAAAAAAAGGCCACAAAAAAAACACAATAGTAAAATATAATTTAAAGAAAAAAGGAGAATTACATTATTTTATTATTATTATTATTATTTATGAGGGAGGTCCGGCTTATAAATAATATTTTACTATCATTAGAGCAATTTGGAATTACTTTAGAAACAAGTTTGGCATAACTCTCAATGTCATTATCAAAAGAGGGTAATTTTAAAGCATTATCAAAAGAAGAATGGAATGCGCTGCATTAAAACGATGCTATTAATTCCACCGTGACGAATGTGCCATCTCCATTTCCAACATTAGCTTTACCAAAATGAGCGCTCCCGTCTCATAGTTGCTTCTGAGCATGCGCGTTTTTTTCCACGTCGTGAAAGCATACACACTATCGTTTTTCACGTCGTTAAAAAAAACGACATGAAAAACGACGTGAAAAAAGAGAACATGTCCGGAATTTTTAATGGCCGTTTTTCACGTCGTTAAAAATGCTCTGGAGCATACACACGATCATTTTTCAGGGCCATTTTTTAAAATGGCAGTTTTAACGGCATGAAAAATGATTGTGTGTACGGGGCATTAACAATAACTTTCATATCATTGTGTGCAATTTCTTATGATATATAGCTCTGAATATGGTATATTATTGTAGCGGGTATGTACTTATGTAAATTTGAACTTGACAGAGACATTAGTGATGTGTAATTCCCTGCAGCCCAGCAGGTGGCACTGTCGCCCTGGGCTGGGGTTGAATCATTGCTGTGTGTCGTGCCTCCTTTTTGTCCTCCCTCGGCAGCGGTATGGTGGGGCGGGGAACCCACCGTGCTTGCTGGGAGAGGGTATAAAGGGGCCGGCCATCTTTGTCACGGGGTCGGAGTCCAGGGCACCTTCAGCCTGTGGACGGTGGTTCGTGTGGGTTCTCTAGGTGGGCCTAGGCCTAGAGGACAGCCGGAGGTCGTGTTCCATCCCAGGCACCTTTAGCCTGGGGTGAGGTACTCAGATGGAGGTCCGGAGCTCAGTGCCCAACACTGAGTTCCGCGAGGGAAGGAGATCCTAGGGAACCCCGGGAGTTGGTACCCGAATCCGGAAGGCGTAATGGACCGGGGGGAGCTCCTCATTCGAAGACCTGGTGCAGCAGATTGCCAGTGACGGGTGAGTCTCTCACAGGAGACCGCTTGGAAGGAAATCCCCCCCCCTCGTTCGGAGA
This sequence comes from Rana muscosa, assembly GCA_029206835.1. Taxonomy (NCBI): domain Eukaryota; kingdom Metazoa; phylum Chordata; class Amphibia; order Anura; family Ranidae; genus Rana; species Rana muscosa. The sequence continues at coordinate 483,611,252 of CM055116.1, forward strand.
CTGCAACCCACTTTCAGGAAGGAAAGTGGAGAACACACTGTGTCTGGGCCTATTCGCATCCACACCTCCTTTTCTGTTCTGTTTCTACCAAGGGAGTTCAACTGATTGTGTTCATTCGAGAAGAATAAAGGAGTGTTGAACTTTAATGGTGTGGGGCTCATTTCCTGACAGACATTGTTCAAGGTAACTCTCGGTGGAGGCTCCAGGTGCACAACACTGACCCGAAGGTAAAAGAACTTTGCTTGTATCACACTGACACCTGTGACAAAGGCCTGGCGTAGTGTCCCCGCTCCCTTCCCCTCTAAAAGATACCCCTAGACAAGAGAGAGGCGAGCTGAAGAAAGAGAGGGGAGTGAGGAGGCCGCTACATTATAGTAGACCAGTTTGATGCATTTAAGACAGCTCTCAGTTTTATTATAATACAATGCCATATTTTTAATCAATTACTAATATAATTATTAAATAAGAAACAAAGTAGTATTTTTTTAAGCACTGTGCTTACAATTAGCATGCACAGTTTTTAATTAAATGACCATGGCTGTGCAATTTGCTTGGGTATATCCACTTGTAACTTCCATTTGTAGAGCATGTGACTCAATGACAATACAGGAGAAAATCTGAACAAGGACCTTTATGGCAGGATATCCAGATATTATTATTCACTTCCCGCTCAAGGACATCATAATACGGTCCTGGACTTTGAGTGGAGATATCTGAAGGCATCATTCAGATATCTTTTTTTTCAGCAGGTGATTCCTGTAAAAAGCCATCATAGTGGCTGTTAAGCTGCCCTCTCCCGGCTCGCCCGTACGATCAGCGAGCCAGAGAATAAATCTGCCACCGAGCTGACCGCGGACCAGATGTTTTCCGGCTGTTTCTATGACCCTTGGAGGCCGGTAGCAACATCAGGATGTCACTTCTAGCATTGGCAGATGCTGTGAAGCCTGAGATGGTTTTTTTTAATCTCAGGCTTTCCAACATAGAGGAGAGATCTGGGGACTGATAGACACCAGATCTCTCCATAAAGAGGACCTGTCATGCCCTATTGCTATTACAAGGGATGTTTACTTTTCTTGTAATAGAAATAAAAAAGATAAAAAAATTCAAGGGAAAGCGTAAAAATGTAAAAAAAAAAATAATAAAAAAAAACTATGAAATATTGTTTTTTAAAGTGCCCCCATCCCCTTGTGCTCGCACGCAGAAGTGAGCGCATGCGTATGTCGCGCCCGTATATGTAAACGGCATTCAAACCACACATGTGGCATATCGCCACGAATGTTAGAACTGGAGCAATAATTCTAGCACAAGTTCTCCTCTGTAACATTTTTAAAGCGTAGCCTATTGAGATTTTTAAGTACCGTAAGTAAGTTTGGTACCACTCCACGAGTGTGACATGTTAGGTATCTATTTACTCAGCGTAATATCATCTTTTTCATTATACAACAAATTTGGGCTAACTTTAGTGCTTTGTTTTTTTCCAAAGAAATCACATTTGAAAAATTGCTGCGCTAATACTGTGTGACATAAAAAATTGCGATGACCGCCATTTTATTCCCTAGGGTCTCTGCTAAAAAAAAAATATATATATATATATATATATATATATATATAATGTTTAGGGGTTCTTAGTCATTTTGTAGCAAAAAATTATGATTTTTACATGTAGGAGAGGACTGCCAGAATAGGCCTGGGGTGGAAGTAGTTAAAAAAAATTGAAAATTACTTTCAAAATATTACTGTAATATCTTAATGCTATGAGATTTTAGTAACTAAGTTTAGAGCATATTTACTCTGACGCTACATAGTCTACTTTCTCTACTGCTTGTAAGCCCTTTCTTTTTGTATTCTTCCATTAATTATTATTTTTGAAGGTTAGCATCCCACAAAGTTTGTGGTTACATAGTTACATAGTAAAGCCTCGTACACACGGTCGGACTTCCATCGGACTTTTCCGTGGATTTTTGTCCGAACGGAGTTGGCCGGGCACACCCATAGCATACACACCACAGGACTTTTCTGCAAACTTTCCCAAAACTTTTTGCAACATCACATGGTTTTTCTGCTCTTTTCTGCTCTTTACCGCCACCCTTTGGTCAACTTCTGCTATTGTTGGTTGATTTTAACATTAGTTGTTTTTGTCCATCGGACAAAAGTCCTATGGTTTTCTGTACACACAGTAGGACTTTGCTCCATCGGACTTTTGTTGGGCAAAATTTGTCCATTTGCAGACCCAACTTTTGTCCGATGAAAACAAAACCAAACGAAAAAAAGTTTGTCTGATGGAGCGTACACACGGTCGGATTGTTGGTCCAACTTGCTTAAAACGAAGTTTGTTGGGCAAAAGTCCGACCGTGTGTACGGGGCTTTAGTCAGATTGAAAAAAAAGACACAAGTTCATCTAGTTCATCCTATAAAAGGGGAAAAAAAATAATATATATATATATATATATATATATATATATATATATATATCATACAATCCCATATACACATTCCCATACCCACAGTTGATCCAGAGGAAGGCAAAAAACCCCAGCAAATCATGATCCAATTTACTCCAGCAGGGAACATAATTCCTTCCTGATCCCCCGAGAGGCAATATATTCACTGGATCAACTTTACCTAAAAGAGTTAGTATCCAGTTATATTATGTACATTTAGGAAAGAATCCATTGTCGTAGTCGATGACGTCACCGCGTTCTTGCCATTCAAAAGAACGGCGGTTCTTTTGAATGGCCGTGTGTACACTCGGCGAGCAAGGCAACCTTGCCGGGAATCTCGTCGGGAAAACCAACGTTTTTTTCCCGACGAGATTGCCGCCCGTGTGTACGAGGTTTCACTGTGAAGAAACCTTTCCATATTTGGAGATTAAATCTCTTTTCCTCCAGACGTAAAGAGTGCCCCCTAGTCCTCTGTGATGACCTTAAAGTGAATAACTCAACACCAAGTTCACTATATGGACAACTTATGCATTTACACATGTTGATCATATCCCCCCTTAATCTCCTCTTCTCAAGAGAGAATAAATTCAGTTTCTCTAATCATTTGGTTGCTCTTCTCTGCACCTTCTCCAGTTCCCTGATATCATTTTTGAGAACTCACGCCCAAAACTGAACTGCATATTCCAGATGAGGCCTTAATGTTTGTACAGGGGGAAAATTATATCTTTCTCTCTGGAGTCCATACCTCTCTTAGAAAGAACCGCAGCTTGGCATTGCATGCTATTATTACATTTATAATCTACCAAAACACCCAGATCCTTTCCCACCATTGATTCCCCCAGTTGTAACCCCCTAGTATGTATGATGCATGCATGTTCTTTGCCCCTAAGTGCATAACTTTACATTTATCAATATTTAACCACATTTTCTACATAGTTGCCCGATTAAACAGTACACTGAGGTCGGGTTGTAAGTTGGAGACATTCTGCAAGCACGTTATTCCACTGCATAGCTTGGTGTCATCTGCAAACACTGAAATGCTACTTTTAATCCCAGACAGTATATAATTTATAACTATATTAAAGTAAGGGTCCCAACACTGAACCTTGGGGTACACCGGGTTGCAGGTCCGTGTCTGAATGGACACAGAGTGACTCGGCTTGGGTGCCCCATAGCAAGCTGCTTGTTGTGGGGGCACTCAACAGGAGGGAGGGGCCAGGAGCACAGAAGAGGGACCTGAGAAGAGGAGGATCCAGGCTGCTCTGTGCAAAACCAACTGCATAGAGTAGGTAAGTATAACATGTTTGTTATTTAAAAAACAAAAACAAAACAAGACTTTATAATCACTTCAACCTAACACATTAGCCGTGTGCTGAGAACTGTGTCAAACACTTTTGCAAAATCCAAGTATACCACGTCCACAGCCACCCCTTTGTCCAAGACTTTACTTACCTCCTCATAAAAAGAAATCAGATTTGTCTGACAACTTTTGTTTTTCATGAATCCATGCTGTCTGTTGCTTAAAATACTTTTTTCCATCAAGAACTAATCTATGTGGTCTTTTATTAAACTCTCCAGTATCTTCCCAGCTATAAAAGTTAAACTAACAGGTCTATAGTTACTTGGTAAAGACTTTTGTTCCTTTTTAAATTTACAGTAGGCACCATGTTGATCTTATGCCAATCCAGTGGTACTATTCCAGTCAATAAAGAGTCCCTAAAAATGTGAAACAATGGCTTTGAAATGACAGAGCTCAATTCTTTTATGATCTGTGGGTGGATGCCATCTGTTCCAGGTGCTTTTTCCACTGTTATTCTGTCAAAATATTTCTGTACCATATCAGTTTTGAGCCAATGTGAATTATTTGTATCTGTGTCAGTACCATCCCCATTATGGCCATGAGTTCCCCCATGCTCCTTTGTAAACACAGAGCTGAAGAAGGTATTTAATAAATTTGCCTTCTCTTTGTCCCTAGTCACCCACTCTAGATTATTTTGTAAAGGGCCTGCATGCTCAGATCTGACCTTTTTACTATTAAAGCGGAGGTCCACCCCGAAAATTTTTTGACTTTAAAAATCCTAAAGGAAAAAAAAAAAATTAATAGAATTTTTTTTTTTTATACTCACCCGAAATGCCTGTTGCTATGCGGAAGTCCTCTAATCTGCCTTTACTGTGCCTCTTCATTGTCCTCAGATTGAGAACTTCAGTTTCCTCTTCTTGTGAATGGGGCACGCTGCCTTCTGGAAACTGTGTGTATCCCAGTAGGCAAGCCGCCCATTCACAAAGCGCCGTGCGAGTGGCGCATGCGCAGTAGGAAACGGGCAGTGAAGCCGTAAGCCTGTTTCCCTTAGTCAGGATGGAGGAGCCGTTACCTGCCAGCAGCGAACGATCGCTGTGGCCTGTTAAGTTTGCCTGAGAGCCACATAGGTTTTATTTCTAGCCTTTTAAACGTATTGCCCATCGGAATATACTTTGCAGTGTGAACACATACAGTCTTTTTGAAGAATCCCCATTTCTGTTCTGTGATCATTAATGCCAATATTCCCAGTCTTGGAGAGCAGCCCTCATCCTTGGAAAATTTGCTCTCTTAAAGTTAAGTGTTTTTATATTTCCAGTATGAGTATGTTGCATACAGTTAACATAAAATGAAATCATGTTATGGTCACTGTGTTAACGAAATCAGGCTGTACGCAGAGCCCACAGCCAGATATCGTGTCTCTTAAGCCCTGTACACATGATCGGATTTCCGATGGAATAAAATCAGATGGATTTTTCCATCGGATTTTCGATGAAGCTGGCTTCCATCAGTCTTGCCTACACACCATCAGTCAAAAATCCGACCGTCCCAAACGCTGTGACATAAAACACTCCAACGAGCGGAGAAAAATGAAGTTCAATGCTTCTGAGCATGCGTCGACTTGATTCTGAGCATGCGTGGGTTTTTTCTCCGATGGAGTTCGATGGAGACGATCGGAATTTGCTATTGTTTTTTTTTCCATCGGATAAATGTAAAACATGTTCTATTTTTAATCACCGATGGAAAAAAGACAGATGGGGCCCATACACGATCGGTTTGTCCGATGAAAAAAGTCCATTGGACTGTTTTCATCTGTAAAACCGATCGTGTGTACAGGGCTTAATAATAACACATTTTGTCTCAACGATATAATGTATCTTGGCTAAAAATTCACTCACCATTCATTCGATTTCCCATTTATTCAAGTCAAGAGACATCACCATCCTGTAAGTTCTCAGCTCCCCAGCATGACTGCCTGCCGAGCAGTTCACTGCCTCTTTTATTATGTCAAAAGATCTCACAAACAGGAAGTGATGGCTGCAGCAACCAATCACCTCCTCCATGGGACGGGACATCACAGGATGTCCCCTCCACACAGGAAATGTCCATATAAGGAGTTGACAACACAAGAAATACAGCTCAAGGATACAATACAATACAACAACACAATTCAGTACAATAATAATACAATAATCATACAATAACCAATGAACACAGCTCCTGATGAGGGAAGCTTATCTGCAGGTGTATGCTCATGTCACCACCTCAATGTTGATCAGGCATATCGAGATGACAAGAGCATACATCTGCTAAACTGATAATGCGTTTGCAGAGAGGAAACATCCCCCCCAGGCGAACATCTGTGCATCACGCAGGGGCCCTTTCGCCGGCAGGAATCCCTACTCCGCAAACAACCCTCTCCAAATGAGTAAGTTTATCTCAACCAACGTCAGTCTGTCCCAGTCCGCTCTTTAGAGCGGGCTGCGGGAGAACTAACACTGGGTGACACTATGACAATACATATTAAAATACATCTTCTTAAAACTTCCACGACAACTGCAACCCAGAGTTAAATGAACATTAGTAATAAGCTTTGCATTGTTTGATATTACCAGGTCCAGCAGAGAATCATTCCTAGTCAGGGCCTCTATAAGTTGTACTATAAAATTGTCTTACTATAGGTGTATAACATTTTGCCCTTTAGCTGTTCCAGCAGTGCTATTATTCCAGTCAATCTCCGGGTAGATAAAATCCCCCATTATCACTATCCCTGCCCTTGCAGCCCTTTTCAATATGTGCAATGAGCTGAGTCTTCACCTCCTCATTAACACTGGGAGGTCTATAACAAACTCCAATAATTACTTTTGTAGTATTCACACCCATGTGCAATTCCACCCATAATGCTTCAGACTCATCACATTCTCCATCAACTAGGCCCTCTTTCACACTTGCTTTGAGATCTCTTCTCACATAGAGACAGACAGCACCACCCCTCTGTTTTACCCTGTCTTTCTGAAAGAGAGCATAACCAAGAATATTATTAGCCACATTTTGCTGGTTGAAAGCTGAAGAGTGGTAAATTTGAGTGGAGAGTGGTAGTAACCAAAAAAAATAAAACATTAGATGACTTAGCAATCTCAGTTTTTATTATTTTGTATGAATATTATGTACATGCCCACAGTTGTGTTTCTGTTGAATGTGGCTTCTGATATGTGTATCATTTGTGTTTTTAAAAATATATTTAAGGGGTAAGTCCATGCACAATGTAAGCATACAACCAATTAAAGATATTTTAGTGTTAGTAAAACACTTACATAGGACATGTACACAGATAACATCAATCATGGCACAGGCACAATTGTTTGCCATAATTATAGATTGATACGTTTATTGCATTGTGATAATTTTGTATCAATAACAGGGTTAATGATTACATCAGTAAGAGCCCCAGGAATGAGATGGGTTTTCGGTTTGACCTTAAATACCCATTAAAGTGTCAGGAAAAATCTCACCCACCTATTTTTACTTAAACTATCTTTGGGACATCCAGTAAGCACTCATAAATTTAGAGCTCTTAGTAATTCCATCTTTAGTCTGGCAGATCAGTGTAATTTGGTTAGGATCATTAATCTTAATTGGCATGTTATTTTGCCAAAGGATTCACTGGTTTATTTACAAAATTGAGATCCTGAAAACATCCTAAGAAGCAAATAAATACTATCAAAAACAATAAATTCCATATTGAAGAAAAACTTTGAGAGGTCCAGTGCTCTCTGTCACACAGCCAAAATGATATTTAATATAGTGACATCGCACATCAAGGGAAGATTTCCTTGTTGGGAAACATTATTTTCCAAGGATTTTATTACAGTTATTCAGAGAAAAAGACAATCTTTTAAAACATTTGGCATGTGTGAACATCAGTTTTTTTACTTTTGTTAAAGTGAAACTGTAGCCTTCCTAGTGTTTTTAATCTTTGTATGAAAGTTATACTGGAGCCCATACCTTTTCTTAAGCTGGCCATACGTTGATCAGCCAGTTGGCTAATAAAAAAAAAAAAAGGATTTCCCCATCCACACAATCAAGGTGGATGAAGGAATCCTCCACGCTGCACTGTGATTGGTCACAGTACTGATTGAACAACAACATTCCTACAACTTTTCTCTAGCAGGAACATCCATAGCTGGATTGAAATTCAGAAGGTTCAGCAGGGCTTTTTGATCCATCTATGGACAGCTTTAGCAGAGAAGGGTTGGACACTGGTTTACATCTTGTTTTCATCATCTGGTTTTTATTCCTGTCTTTAGCCCCAATGGTGAGATTTCCCATTACTACCTCTTCAGTGACAACATAGGAAGTAGAAGGAAATAAATTCCTCTTATAGCACCTAAAAGGTTTCAAGTGAATAATGCAAATATAATTGATACATATATTGTACTTTACTTGTGTACTAAAACTCAAAGCCTTGTAGCATGCAAATGTATTCAAAGTATACATTGTCCCATAGTGGAACTAATTTGGTATGCCCCTCATAACCCACGTGGTCCTTCATTGCCCTCAAGATCTCCTGAAAAAGTGTGACGATAAGGCATGGTATGTTTTTGGCTAGAAGAGACTACCTAGATGACAAACACAATAATATGCCCTGATTAAAGGCCTTCTAACCAGCTAAATGTTGTAGTTGGGAGGCTATGAAGTCTGTTTAGGCATGTGGAATAGCTAGCACAGGGGTGTTTTTCCTCCAGATTTCTAAATAACGAATCTATTTAAACCATTTCTGAGTTATCCACATAGGTGAATTATGTCAAATATGTTGCAAAGTACGATTGATAGGTGCAGCTGAGTCAATTCAGATCAGACGTTGTGGAGTAACAGGAACTGGCTTCTTTATTGGAACATAACCACACTAGCAAAGATGTCACCTCACATGGTAAGAAGAACACAGATAGGAAAAAAAAAACAAGTACATCACTATGTACAGGAAATACAACACATCATAGAAAAATACATAGCATAGCAAATTACTGAGCATTAGCGACATCTTGTGTCCTTTTTCTGATCTGCAGTCAATAGGCTAAGCTAAAGGTTTGTTGTATCTCCAACACCCCTTCTCAACAACTAAGGCTTAGTCTGTTAAACCCATCTTCTTTGTAAGCCTTGAATGTCTTTCAGCGGTCAGGGGCTTTGTAAGGATGTCCACTGTCAATTCCTCGGTTGGGCAATAAAGTAGCTCAAGAAGACCTTGCTCTTGAAGATCCCTAAGAAAGTGGAACTTTACATCAATGTGCTTGGTTCTTGAATTAACTCCTTCCATGTGTGCAAGTACAATGCATCCTTGATTGTCCTCATAGATTTCTGTTGGTCCCAACTGTGGTTGACCCAAATCTGTTAATATCTGTCTCAGCCATATAACTTCTTGGCTTGCCTGCGCTTCAGCAATGTATTCTGCTTCAGTAGACGACAGTGAAAGAGAGAGTTGCTTTTTACTAGTCCAAATGATGGCACCTCCTGACAGAAAAATTAGTAGCCACTGGTAGACTCTGTCACTGGTGTCTCCTGCCCAGTCAGCATCCACATATCATGCTAAGGTGCTTTCATCACTTGCTGGTAACTTTAGTTTGTAGTGCGAAGTCCCTTTAAGATAGCGAATGATTCGCTTTACAGCATTCCAGTCCTTTTGACTTAGCATCGAAACCTTTCTGCATAGGATTCCAACAGTTGCTGCAATGTCTGGCCGGTACAGTAATTTCCCTATTGCTTTCCTGTATTGAGTATTAGTAGGTAATGGGTTATCTTGACAATTCATCTCCTTTAGGTAGTTGGTTTTAATGGGAGACTTTACTGGTTTGGCATCTTCCATTCCAAATGTTTTAATTATTTTCTTGTATTTTGTGTCTTTGGTTCAGAAGAAAGCTGCCATCTTCCTCTCTCTCGATCTGGATGCCGAGGTAATCCTTTATGTTGCCGAGGTCTTTGGTGTGAAAGTGCTGATTTAGTTTTTCCAGTATTTCTGCTTCATCCCCTTCTAGCTCAAAGCAAATCAGGATATCATCCACATAGATAAGCATATAGACCCATCTGTTTGCCAATTTCTTTGTGTATAAGCAGGGATCTGCTTTACTCCTTTGAAAGTTTTGATGTGTAAGCACTTAATTTATTTTTATATTCCACGCTCTGGCTGCTTGCTTTAGGCCATATATACTCCTGCGAAGTTTGCACACTAGGTCTGACCTTTGTTCATCTTTGAATCCTGGCGGCTGTTCCATGTAAATTTCTTCTGTTAAATCGCCATGTAGAAACGCGGTTTTCACATCAAAATTTTTCACTTGCATTTTCCTTGTGACGGCTACTGTCAGTAAAGTCCCTATTGTAGTGTGCTTGACCACTGGTGCAAACGTCTCATCATAGTCCTCTTCGTATTTTTGAGAATAGCTCTTGGCTACTAGTCTTGCTTTGTACCGTTCAATTGTGCCATCTGCATTGTATTTCACTTTAAAAGTCCATTTACAGCCTATGGCTTTCCTTCCGGGTGGTAGTTCTGTAAGTGCCCATGTTTTAGTGTCATGCATGGATTTTATCTCTTCCTCAGCAGCCTTTATCCATTTACTTGCTTCTTGTTCTGAAAGTTGAGATATGTCTTCCCAGTTTGCAGGTTCGTTGATACTGGCAGTACTTGCTTTGTATGAGAGACGTATAGGTGGTTTACCTTTGTTTTCTCTTGTTGAACGTCTCATTTTTGTGTCTGAGCCTTCTTGTGTCTGCTCTTCAGTACTGGTTGAGTCTACACTCACTTCAACTCTTTGTTCGGAAGTTACAGAGATGGGCTGGTCAATGTCAGTTTTCTCTTCTATTCTTGCTTCTACTGTTGTCATTACATTGTCTCTTAAATCTTCAACAAAAGTTATGCTAATGGTAACCTTGTCTGTTTTGGGATTTAGGATTCTGTAACCCTTGACATTGCCACTGTATCCAAGAAAGATACCTTCAAACGCTCTGTTTTGGAGTTTGGTGCGTTTTTCTTCAGGTATGTAGATGAATGCTTTGCATCCAAAAACTCTTAGGTGTTTTACACTTGGCTTCTCATTGTGCCATAGTTCATATGGGGTTTTCTCCACTGTTCTGGAAAGAAGTCTGTTCTGCAAATATGTAGCTGTCATAGCTGCCTCACCCCAGTATTTTTGTGGTAGTCCAGAATCTGTCAGCATACATCTGATCATTTCAGTCAGAGTTCTATTCTTTCTTTCAGCTACTCCATTTTGCTCTGGTGTATACGGGACTGTCTTTTGATGTTCTATTCCATGGATATGCAATTAGCGGACCTCCAGCTGTTGCCAAACTACATGTCCCATCATGCCTCTGCCTCTGGGTGTCATGCTTGCTGCTGTCAGAGTCTCGCTATGCCTCATGGAACTTGTAGTTTGGCAACAGCTGGAGGTCCGCTAATTGCATATCCCTGTTCTATTCCATTCTGTTTTAAGTACTCTTGTATCTTACCTCCTGTGAATTCACCTCCATTATCGCTCCGAAGTATGAGAGGCTTCCTCTGAAACTTGTTACTAATTTGTCGAAAACGTCACTCTTGTGTTGCATTAGGTAGGTGACTGTGTATCTTGAATAGTCATCTATGAAAGTCACTATGTACCTGTTGCCTCCAGGTGTTGGTGGGTTTAGGGGACCACACACGTCACTGTGAACTAAATCAAGTGGTCTTGAAGCTCTCTTCTGACTGACTTTGGGAAGTGTTGCTCTTGTAGCTTTGGATTTAATGCAACATTCACATTTAACAGTAACTGGACAAGGGGATACTATCAGATCCCTTGTCAGATTCCTCCTCTGTAGTTCCTGTATGCATTCTGAGTGTCTGTGACCTAGACATCTGTGTCATATACTGTATGTATACAGTCATTGTGCTTGTGTGTACATAGTCTCACCTTTTCCTTCACTGTGTCAAGGTGATATAGATGATCATCCAGCTTGGCACTTGCTATTGTCTGTTTGCCGTTTAGTATAGAACACTTGTCACCTTGGAATTTTACAGTGAGTCCTCTGGCTGTTTGACGCTTTACAGATAAGAGTCCTCCTTCTAGATTAGGAACATAAAGCACATCTTTCACTGGTATGGCTAAATTGTGTCTCACGTCATCAGGGCATACAACGGTTACATGCCCATATCCTTCTGCATGTATTTTGCTTCCAACTGCAAGATAAATAGTTTCTTTTTTGTTTAGATCAAGTTCTGTGAAGAAACTTCTATCACTCGTCATGTGACTAGTTGCCCCTGAATCGATGCACCAGCCTTGGCATTTATTGTTGCCTGTCGCTTTAAATGTCGCATTCCAGTTACCTGCCCTTGGATCATTGATTGTGGTTTTGACCTTTTGTTTAGCATAAGAGGGACACTTTCTCATTTGCTCTGCTCTCCATATAGTACAGTCTTTCTTTATGTGTCCCTGTTTGTGGCATCTGAAACACACTCTGGTCTCTTTCCTGTGTAATCTTGCGTCTGTAGCTTTAAGAGCGGTGCTGGTGTCGGTTTCTGTGGAGTCATGCACTAATTCCTTTCTTTTCTGATACTCATCTATGAGCCTGGTTTTTACAAATGCTAGCGTCAGATCTGTCTCAGGTCTTGTCTCCAGTGCATTGATTAGTGCAGTATATGTATCGGGCAAACTTCATAACAACATGGCTGCAATGTGACTGTCTGTTATATTCTCCCGATTGATCTGAGTTGCGCAATCACTTCCAGCATTGCGTTTATATGCTCCTGCATGTCCTGTTCTCTGCCAAGTCTCATTTTGTAAAGTACCGCAGCAGAAACAGCTTGCTGTTTAAACTGGATCTTTCATGCAGTCTTTTCAGTACATCCCACATGCCTTTCGCTGTGTCCTCATTGCGTATATGAATGAGCTGATCATCCTCCACTAGTAAGCTTATGGTGGCCCGTGCCTGTCTGTTTTTCTTGTTCCAGTCCTTATTATTATCCTGTGGCCTCTCTGTAATGGTAACCTCCCACAAGTCATCTTTGGATAATAGAATTTCCACTTTGAACTTCCATAGCTGATAATTGTCATTGTTCAGCTTGGCCACTGAGAGTTTAAGCTCTGAGTTTCCGGCCATTTTATCCCTCCTTTGTATATAAACAGTCTTACTTGTCTATAGGAGATGTTACTGGAAAGCTTCCTTATGTCGATCTCTGCATCAGCCACACTGTCTTCCGTTCGAGGCTTTGTTCTGCCTGGGCCGCACCTGGTCATAAGACTTTATCTGGACACTGGGCCCATAACCTGTTGCAAAGTACGATTGATAGGTGCAGCGGAGTCAATTCAGATCAGACGTTGTGGAGTAACAGGAACTGGCTTCTTTATTGGAACATAACCACATTAGCAAAGATGTCACCTCACATGGTAAGAAGAACAAAGACAGGAAAAAGAAACCAACAAGTACATCACTATGTACAGGAAATACAACACATCATAGAAAAATACATAGCATATCACTGAGCATTATGGACATCTTGTGTCCTTTTTCTGAACTGCAGTCAATAGGCTAAGCTAAAGGTTTGTTGTATCTCCAACAAAATATACTATATTTCAACTGAAGAGCCCAGGCCATTTTAATTACATTGGCCATGCTAATGAATGTAAGTGGCGGCTTACACCAGCTGCTGCTTTTGTTCTTATATTTTTCCAGGATAGGAGGAAAATGTAGTTTAAGGTACTCAGTTGGGGTGGCAGAGATGTGGATCTCCATATACTTGGAGGACTCTAATATCTTGTTTTAAAAGCAGATGATGGGATTGGTGATCATATTGCCTTGTCACAGCTAATCACAAATCAAGATGAGCCAAATATTGAAACTAATGCAATTAATGACGATCGGGTATTAGTGGCGTCACCCAGAAAAAAGGAAGGTATCATCTACACATAGTGAAACCTTATCTTCCTTCTTCCCACTCTTAAGGCCCATGACTGAAGCTGACTGTTGAATAGCTGCTGTGAGGCATTCCACCAACAGCACAAATAATAGCAGTGACAGTGGGCATCCCTGGTGTGTCCCCTGTTGCAATGTGTTATATATATATCAGCGACAGCCATATTTGTTTACTACATATGCATGCTCTACTTTATGCTTTAAAGTGCTCCATAATAATATAATTTTTTTTAGAATGCCTGACTTTCAAATGAGCATCAGATGTTACCGTGATACTTGCAAATAATCTACTATTGGGCACAACTGTGGTACTCTTCTGAAGAGGGTAGGAATAAGCATGCTCACAGAGAAGTTTCTAGGATGTTGGACGGTCTGCCTGTTCAACAATTAGTGCTTTAATCTATTATTTAATCTTATTTATTTATTTATAACAGGTACTTATATAGCACTGTCAGTTTACACAGCAGTTTCATATATATTGTACATTGACATCAGTTCCTGCCCTCAAGGAGCTTACAATTTAAAGCAGGGGTTCACCCAAAATAACATCTACATACGAGCACACTCCTTACACTACTAACATGTCCAGTAGCCACATCTCTTTTTTTTTTATGTTGTACATACTGTATTATGTAAATTTTCGGCTTCCGGATACTCACTCCCGCGGGAGTAGGCGTTTCTATTCTGAGGCGCAATGTAATCTGGGAGTTCGCCCAGATGTGACATGTCCTGCCAAAAAAGTTCCCCCGGTGGATAAGGTCCCCCCTGTATGGCGCAGGCGCCGCACGAACCTCAACGGAGTTTCCGAAAATAGCCGAACATGTAGAGCTGCGAGTCGGCTCTACACGGCGCCTGCGCAGTCAGCTCTACACGGCTCCTAGTCATTGCGCAGGCGCCGTGTAGAGCTAACTCGCATCTCTACATGTTTGGCTACTTTCGGAAACTCCGTTGAGGTTCGTGCCACGCCTGCGCAGTACAGGGGGGACCTTATCCGCCGGGGGGACCTTCTTCAGCAGAACACCGTCCACCGCTACCAGGAAGTCAGTGCTTGTGGGCTTCACAATGCCCACAAGCAAAATGGAAAATTCCTGCGGCTGATTTTAAAAGTTCATCTTTTGCCCGAAAAAAGACAGGGGAGGTTTGAAGTCACCAAACACGTGAGTACTAATTGGTGATCCAAAAATACTTTGAATGCAACCGAAAAAAAAAAAAAGATTTGCTGCGGAACCTCCGCTTTAAGGTCCCTAACTCACATTCAAACATATACTAGGTCCAACTTAGACAGGAGCCAATTAACCTACCAGCATGTCTTTGGAGTGTTGGAGAAAGCCCATGCAGGCACAGGGAGAACATGCAAACTCCATGCAGGTAGTACCATGGTTGGGATTCAAACCAATGACCCTAGTGCTGCTAGGTGGAAGTTCCTAGGAGGTCAGAAATGCCAAGAGATGTGCAACAATGTAGCTACACAAGGGACCTTTGGGACTTAAGTGGCTAATTTTTTAGTAGATTTGGTCGTGGTTGGGGCTAGGACACTCTTCTGTTGTCACATATACCAGGAAAATGCTTACTTCCAGGTTAGGTAAAACACAGGAGGCATTTTTCTTGATGGCATGATATTCAAGTGGCATTGGTCAGCCAGTATGCACCTTTGAAAGTACAGTAAGTCTGAATTGGATGTTGCCTCACATTCCTCATTTGCTTTGAAACCAGACAGTGTTAACCATGTTCTATGTGCTGAATTATTGACATATTTTACTGTTTGATGAGAAATTCAGTGTTCCATACATACATCAAAAAGAACTGTTGCAATTAGAAAGGTTTTATAAATGTCAGTTAGGGATGAGTTGAACACCCCCCCCAGTTTGGTTTGCATCAGAACATGCGAACAGGCAATACATTTGTTCGAACTTGCGTTACATCAGTAGGGGGTGGGGTCACCAGCACGTCACTGGGAAAGCCCGGGTTTCCCCTTGTGTCAGAGGGGGATGGGGTCACGTGAAGGGTGGCCCCGTCCTCAGCTACATAAGACCTGTCAGGCTGCGGCGACGATATTCCCGGAGTGTCTCCGGTGGAGACAGGATGCGCTGCGCTGGACATCTCATTGCTGGAGCCTGGACCTGGATGGAGAGGAGATCATCCACCGCTGGACCCCGGAGAGGAGAGCATCCATCGCAGGATACCGACAGCGTTGGAGTGGAGACCGAGAGTGGATTACCACCGCTGGAATCTTTTTTTTATTTTTATTTTTAATAAAGGTCTGTGTGTTTTTTAATTTTTTTTTACACTTTCTTTGTGAAATGGTAGGGGTACAATGTACCCCTTACCAATTCACATAGGGGGGGCCGGGATCTGGGGGTCCCCTTTGTTAAAGGGGTCTTCCAGATTCTGATAAGCCCCCCGCCCGCAGACCCCCACAACCACCGGGCAAGGGTTGTGGGGATGAGGCCCTTGTCCCCATCAACATGGGGATATCCTCCCCATGATGAGGGCATGTGGCCTGGTACGGTTCAGGAGGGGGGGCGCTCTCTTGTCCCCCCCTCTTTTCCTGCGGCCTGCCAGGTTGCGTGCTCGGATAAGGGTCTGGTATGGATTTTTGGGGGGACTCCACGCCATTTTTTTAAAAATTTGGGGTGGAGTTCTCCTTAAAATCCATGCCAGATCTGAAGGGCCTGGTATGGATATTTGGGGGAACCGCACGCATTTTTTTTTAAAATTTGCGGCGGGGTTCCCCTTAATATCTATACCAGACCTGAAGGGCCTGGTAATTGAATTCGTGGGGACCCCCACGCTTTATTTTTTATTTTTATCAATGACTTTTCTATGTATTGTCGGGAGCCGACAATTCATTATAACCGCGAGTGAGTTTTAAATGACTTTTTTTCCTTCAAAAATGACATTTTATGCAGGGACAGTTCTAAACACGGAAAACATGCGCCACTTTACATGCATATCATACACACCCCCTAGGTACGAAATTTAAAGGAATATTTCACTTTTATTGTTTCACTTTAAGCATTATTAAAATCACTGCTCCCAAAAAAACTGCAGTTTTTAAAACTTTTTTTTGCATTGATACATGTCCCTTGGAGCAGGACCCGGGTCCCCAAACACTTTTTATGACAATAACTTGCATATAAGCCTTTATAATTAGCACTTTAGATTTCTCCCATAGACTTTTCGAATTTGCCGCGAACACCCCAATTTGTTTGCTGTTCGGCGAACGGGCGAACAGGCAATGTTCGAGTTGAACATGAGTTTGACTCGAATTCGAAGCTCATCCCTATTAAAGAGGAAGTAAACTTGCATGGATTATTTGTACCTATAGATAAGCACATAATAAGGTTTACCCATAGGTACTGTAAATATCTCCTAAACTTGCACCGTTTAGGAGATATTTACTGCATATGCAGCTGATGACGTCATCGGCACATGAGCTCTGAAGGAACGGCCACCCGTGCCAATTCTTCAGAGCCCTGTGCCGTAACCGGTGGCTCCCGCGCGCATGCGCAGGAGTGACGTCACGCGGCTCCGGCCGTCACACAGCCAGACTCTGCGGACCAGGAAGGAAGATGGGCGAAGATGGATGGGGACTCCAGCAGTGACAACGAGGGCTTCTTTTGAAGGTAAGTTTCACATAATGTGCTAGTATGTGATGCAAAAAAAAGGAAGCACTTTACTTCTTCTTTAAGGTTAATCTGCACTGTAAAAAATACGGCCACTCACATTCTTGACCTCCTCCTAAAATGTACATTATGTAGCTGTCTCTGGCTGCGGTACTTTTTACACCAGGGCTGTCTGATGAAGTGCTTTTACTGCACGCACCCTAATGTGCATTATGTTGTATGTGAATTTGTGTTGCGTTGAGGCAGCCTACACATTTTTATTGGTCTGCCAACTTACCACAGCAGTCCGCAAAATGGAACCTGCACAAAATTAGACTAATTCAGACAGTAGCGTGTAACTGCATATTGCTCTGCATTTCAGCACAGGTACGTTGGGATGCAATTAACATTGAATCCACCAATAAGTGTAACATGCTTTTCCACACCACACTTGTGTGAATGAATCCTCAAGTGTTATTGACTCCAACTCACCGTACAAAGTCTCTTAAATTATATATTTAAAGCCCTACTTCAGGCTCATGCTATTTTATCTCCCTCCCATCCCATGCTAATAATATTTTTACCCCCTTACCTGGTGAAGGTAGATATACTTATCCAAGTACCCCATCCAGGTCTCTCACTGCTGCCAGTTCTAGTGTGGGGGACTGCTGATCTGTTGCTCTGAGGGTGCCCAGGACCACCAATACCAGTAATGGCATTTTCCTCTTCTCTCTTCTGAGTGAACCCTGCTGATGCCCATTCAAGAAAAGATGGCCCACTATGTCACTTAAACACAGGTTCAGGGAAGTTCAAAAGGGGATTTAGTTATTTATTTAATTTCTTTTTTCTACTAATGTCATCAGTATAAGGGGGTTGGGACGTGAAAAGTATCTTAAAGTGGGGCTTAAAGTGTTACTAAACCCACAACAGTAAAATCAGTGTGTATATGCAGTAAAGCATGCTTTTTATGCTCACTGTGAAACCTAAGGGGTTAATCCTTTGCATTGTGTAAAAGGGCTGTTTAATCCTGTCTTCTCTGGTCCTCTCCTTCTTCCACTGTCCCCAATCTATCTGCTGATAGGACAGAGGCTAGGGGACAAGCTGAACATGCTCAGTGTGGTGTGTATTAGACATGTGCGCCGTCAATAAATTTGTTTTGTTTCGTTCCGTTCCATTTCGTATTAGCCGTTAATTCGTATTTCGTAATTCATGTCCGAAATTCAATTTGGATTCATACGAAATACGAACTTCCGTGAGGTTCGTTAACTTTTTGTAACAATTACGAACGTTCGTTATGATGAATTTAAAAAGCAAAAAATACCTTTCTCAATATGGCAGTCGTCGACTCATTATTGGTCATTATGAGGGGCTCCCACCATCCCTGTGCTGTGCTGACTTCCTCCTGGGGCTGTACCCCTGCTGTGCTCATTATGAGGAGCTCCCACCATCCCTGTGCTGAGCTGACTTCCTGGGTTTGTACCCCCGCTGTGCTCATTATGAGGGGCTCCCACCATCCCTGTGCTGTGCTGACTTCCTGGGTTCGTACCCCTGCTGTGCTCATTATGAGGGGCTCCCACCATCCCTGTGCTGTGCTGACTTCCTGGGATTGTACCCCTGCTGTGCTCATTATGAGGGGCTCCCACCATCCCTGTGCTGTGCTGACTTCCTGGGATTGTACCCCTGCTGTGCTCATTATGAGGGGCTCCCACCATCCCTGTGCTGTGCTGACTTCCTGGGTTTGTACCCCTGCTGTGCTCATTATGAGGGGCTCCCACCATCCCTGTGCTGTGCTGACTTCCTGGGTTTTTAACTTCATCATAATGAATAATCGTAATTATTATGACAATAATAAAATGATATTAACGAACATTCTTATTTTGTCCGATTCTGACTCTCCCATCGACTACCAGTACCAGTCTCCCACTCCCATATTAAAAAAGGTAATTTTTCCAACCCTTACTCAGCAGCAGAAGAAAACCTCTGATTGGTCAACAAAACACCAATCACGTTTCCGTTGTAACGGAATTTGGATCCAAAATTCGTCAACGAAATTTTGTATTTCGTATACAATTTGGAAGCATAGAAATTTGTATTTCGGATGCTTACGAATGTACGAACTTTCGGAAATTCGTACGAAACAAACCGCACATGTCTAGTGTGTATTGCTAGAGAGTTTTTCTTTTTCTTGGGAGAGTGCATGTGATCAGCACAGGGCCAATTAGCACTGTCCAGGCAGAGGGTCAGGGGTCCTGCAGCCTGACAGGCCAGTCAGAGCAGAATGAAAACTCCTCCTACAACCTTTAACCAGACACTGATACAAGTCACAAGACAGCTCTACCTGTTGATGAGAAAAGATATTTAGCAGTTTATATTTACTAAAATTATTGCATTTCCATGTTTTGTGTATTGTGGGAGACCAGATATAGTGAATGCAGGGTCCTGGGTTTAGTATCACTTTAAATTCAGGTTATTGACAAAAAAGTATTGCAGCTAGAGTAATTAAAATAAATTGATTGTTCCTTTTTAATTTTTAAACTGATCTTTTACAGCTCATCAAATCAACAGCAATGTGAAATATTAAAGTCCTCCCAGGGGATGCTATCTCTGTAATCTCACTGATTGGGATAAATAGAGCTCAGTGGTCTGAGCAGTGGTCCTACTGACAAGACAATGATGGGAACCATTTCTCAAGCTTTCTGAGCATTTTCCAGCAAAGACATCAGGGAAGACTTTGTTGGCTCTGACTGGGCTTTAGGAGCACATGATAGGCATAAAACAAGGGAGAAATTACGGAAATTGAGGGGGTGGATTTGTTAGCAGCTGTAATGTTTATTTTAGCAGAAGATTTTCCCAAGGTGAGGTTCAGCGCCCTGACCATTTGTTAAATCAGATTTTGTAAATGCAAGAAGATACTTGTCCAATACTTAATTTACTGCCTGAATTATCCAATGTTTAGATATGCTTAGTGTTGGGTATGTTTTGAGAAAATTAACACTTTTACTCATTCACTAAAATGTCATCATTCAAGTTCTAGATACCTTCCACGCAGATGTCATGACTCATATCAGTCGTGTTTGCTAGCCGAGTCTGCTGACCACCTGCAATCAACAAAGACCTTTAACATCCGTCATAAAGTTGTGAAATTGTAATAACAAACCTATGCCACACAAGAGCAGCCACTGGTAATGAACGGCAGTTTACAAGATATCCTGTTTGGACAAATGACCTGTAACTATTTTCTCTCTTTTAATAATGGTCAGTTGGTGGGCAGATTCATTTTTATTGTAGAAATTATTTATCAGCATTTTAAAGGAACAAATAAAACTGATCTAAAGATCTGGACAAAATCCCTCTAAGAGAAACATTTCTTGTTTTGCCATTTAGCACTATGAACAAACAATGAATGATACAATACAAAGTGATGGCTTTTTCATTTTGGACAAAGTAAGGGAGGGTTAATTTTTGCCACCTTTGTGACATTGGGGAGATATACCTTCACTACCTGTCCCATAACCAAACCAGAAAGTGACAGGAAATCCCTGCAAATAAAGGGAATCTCTTGGGGACCCCCAGGTCACCAGAACTAGTGTCTATATTTGAAGATTTCCCCCTCTATTCGTTTTCTGGGGACAACCCAAACTTTGGGATTTTCTTTCAATAATAATGGTAAACAGGACAAATATGTGTGAATATTCCTAAATGGGACACAGACAGCAATACAGGCAACTGTTCTAATCCCTCTCCCTTCCATCCAAAAAAGTTTTGTCTTTAGTTATACTCTAATTAATGACACATTGTCCCCGTTTATGTATTTTCTTTTTATGTTTCAAGCAAGGGATAGAGGAGGTGTATACAGCGTAATATTGTCCATTCAAATAAGGAAAAAAGGTCAAGGGTAATCTTAATTTGATGATGTGCCCCTCAGCTTTTATGGGTGCACTCCTTGATTTGTAAGCTCCAAAGACAAGAAACAAAGGAGAAAAGGAGAAAAAAGACAATCAGAGGGAAAATAACTATTTACCAGCATCTAGTTGCCAGTATTGTCTGTAGACTCCTGAGTAGGGATGAGCTTTGAGTTCGAGTCGAACCCATGTTCGACTCGAACATCGCCTGTTCGGTTGTTCGCCGAATTGCGAACATTATGGGCCGTTCGCGCCAAGTTCGAGTGGCGTGTCACGGCCCATAATTCACTGCGGCATCGCAGTGCATTGCTGGCTGATGATTGGCCAATCTACCTGAATACAATTAGTGGTGTTCTCATAATAAAACCACAGGCAGGGAGCTGCATTAATTTCATTTAGTGTACTTCTGTCCTTTGCACAGCGTTCACTTAAAGGAACCTGAATACAATTGGTGGTGTTCTCATAATAAAACCACAGGCAGAGAGCTGCAAGTATTTTCAGTTAGTGTACTGTGTCCTCTGCACAGTGTGCACCTAACACTAACTGAAGACAATTTCTGCTTTTCTCATACTAATACCACAGCAGGCAGTTGATTCTGATAGCTGCATTATAATCAGTATAGATATATATATACATCCCACCTTTGTGCAGCTACATCTCACTGCAGGCCATTAGTATGTATTGTAAACATGATATATTAATATATATATATATATATATATATATATATATATATATATATATATATACACTATTGTGATCTATCATACATATATCTATCGCAACTATGTATTAATTGTATGTGTCCCTTGTTTGCTAGTCTTACCCATAAGAGAATTCTAGGCCTGATGGTACAATGGTATTATGAAAACAGACACAGTTGTTTAGTAAAAGAAATTAAATTTATTCCCTAAAAGTAGGAATGTTACATACTAACAACCTATATCAACAGTACTAATGAAAATGATACTTATTCTCTCCTCGAGGCAAAGTCCTGCTCGCTGAGCTCCCAGATGTAATAGAGGACTAGGCTTTTGCAGGTCACATGTCTTAGGCCCCAAAATGGCCATCAGAGCAAGGTCCTAGCAATATAACCTATGGACATCCTTATAGCAGGGGTCCTTGCAGTCAAAACAGGCAGAATTCTGTGTACGAACCCTTTTTACAAAGCAGTCACCATTCAGACTCCCTCCCTTGCCAACCCATTTTAATTTTGACCCAATCATTGCTCACAGGGCAGTCCTTCCTCCAGTAAATTACAACTTGGTCACTGGGGACAGACTTGCAGTCCATTGTCATTAAACTCTTTGAAGCTTCCAACACACCAGTGGGCCTCGAGACAAGCCTTTCTTTGCTATGCAAACTTTGGGGACGGCAAGTGCCATCTGATCTTGGTTGTAAAAACAGATGTGTAGAAATTTCAGCTTCCCAACAGTATGTCTGGAAGGCAAATAAGGAGAGGCAGACAGTCACGAGGCAATAAAAGAGGGCAAGCAGGCTCTGTGTCTAGAGGCAACAGTGCTGGTCGTGGAAACGGTGCATCCTCATCAGCACGTGGCCGTGGGACATGCGTGTCCTTCTTTTCAGCAGCTGGTCATGTTGAGCCGCAACATGCCCAAGACTTGGTAGAGTGGATGACCAAGCCATCCTCATCCTCCTCATCCTCTCTTACCAGGCTCAGGGTATTTCATCTGGCAAAGCAGCTGCCAAAGCGGCCTCTTCCCTCGGCTCAATGGCATCAGTCACTCCTTGCCTAGCCCCACCATGTCCTCCTGAGGAGTCCCCCGAACTGTTTGACCACAGTGTTGGGTACATGCTCCAGGAGGATGCCCAGCGTTTTGAAGGCTCCGATGATGGAACCCAGCTAGAGGAAGGCAGTAACGTGAGCCCAGAGAGAGGGGGTGCCCAACAAGGACAGCTATCTGGCAGTCATGTTCCCCCAGCTGCAGCATACTGCCATATTTGCTCCAGTGATGAGGAGAGAGGGGATGATGAGGTCACTGACTCCACGTGGGTGCCTGATAGGAGAGAGGAGGAGGAGGAGGCACATCTCCAACGAGGCAGGATGCCCTCCAGGGGTCAGCTTAAGGGCAGCACACCGACTGCATCACACCGCAGAGCTCCGCATGTGCAGGGTGCTGCTGTCTCTGCGCATTATTCCAAAAGTTCTTTGGTGTGGGCTTTTTTTCAGACGTGTGCAGCAGATCGCACCGTTGCCATTTGAAACATATGTCTGAAGCGTATCTCGCGTGGCCAAAACATCAGCCGCTTGGGCACCACGTGCTTGACCAGACATATGTCGACCTGCCATGCAGTTCATAAAAGACCTACACCAAAGAACAAAGCGGACCTCTCCTTGCTCCTCATCAGCTGAGATCTCCAACCCCACTATACCTTTAGTCCTCTCTGAAACCTGCACTGAGAGGAATGAAGGTGTAGAATTAGGTGTGTCACAGCCAAGTACTTGCGGGCAATCTGCTATTGGTACACCAACGTCAGATTGTACCAGGCAAATTTCCCTGCCCCAGCTGCTGCGCCGCCAAAAGAAGTTCACTCCCAGCCATCGACATGCCCAGCGGTTGAATGCTAGCTTGGCTAAATTGCTAACACTTCAACTGCTGCCCTTTCAGTTGGTAGACTCGGCCCCCTTCCGTGAGTTTGTGGAATGTGCGGTTCCTGAGTGGCAGGTTCCCAAACGCCACTTTTTCTCACGGAAGGCGATTCCGGCTCTCTACCGGCATGTGGAAGGCAAGGTCTTGGCCTCGCTGGACAGGGCGGTCAGCGGTAAGGTGCATAATACCGCTGACTCATGGTCCAGCAGGCATGGACAGGGACGTTACCTATCTTTCACGGCGCATTGGGTGACTCTGCTGGCAGCTGGGAAGGATGCAGGACAAGGTGCAGTAGTGTTGGAGGTTGTTCCACCACCACGCCTCCAAAATGTTACTACTGGTGATTCTGACACACCTCTCTCCTCCACCCCCTCCTCTTCTTCTTCCTCCATGGCCTCTACCTGTGCTTTGCCCTCGGAACCAGCGGTGCTCCGTAGGCGTTCAAAGGGCTACGCAAGTACGCAGGCAAAAAGATGCCATGTGGTGCTTGAACTGCTGTGTTTGGGGGACAGAAGCCACACTGGGGCAGAGATTCTGTCAGCTCTGCAGGGGCAGGCTTAGAGGTGGTTGACGCCACGCCAGCTTAAGCCAGGAAAGGTGGTTTGTGACAATGGCACCAACCTCCTCTCCGGCCTCCGACAGGGACAACTGACCCATGTGCCCTGTTTGGCTCACGTCCTTAACTTGGTGGTGCAGCGGTTCTTGGGCAGGTACCCAGGCTTACAGGAGCACCTGAAGCAGGCCAAGAAACTCTGTGGGCATTTCCGCCATATAATGCCAGTGGTCGTCTGGCTGACCTGCAAAAGGATTACAACCTGCCCAAGAACCGCCTAATCTGTGACATGCCCACCAGGTGGAACTCTACGTTGGCCATGCTGCAGCGGCTGCACACGTAGCAGAGGGCCATCAATGAGTATCTGTTGCAATATGGCACCAGGACATGGTCAGGGGAGCTTCGATTTTTTCCCCCACGCCAGTGTGCCATGATCAGGGATGCATGCACTGTCCTGGAACCATTTGAGGAGGCCACAAGGATGGTGAGCAGTGACAGTGCATGCATCAGTGACACTGTTCCTCTTGTCCACCTGTTGGAGCACACGCTGCGTGGAATAATGGCCAGGGCACTTGAGGCAGAACAGAGGGGGGAAGAGGAGGACTTCCTTACCTCTCAAGCCCCCTTTATCCAGACAGTGTTCCTGCTGGAACGCCTATCACACAGGAAGAGGATGAGGAGAAGGAGGATTGTGTCAGCATGGAGGTGGAGCCTAGCACTCAGCATCAGTAGCAGTCTTCAAGGGATCAATTACAGTCCCAAGACACCCATGGACTTGTACGTGGCTGGGAGGAGGTGGCTGCGGATCATGTCGTCCTGAGTGACCCAGAGGACTCTGGACCGAATGCCTCAGCAAACCTACGCTGCATGGCCTCCCTGATCCTGCAAAGCCTGCGGAAGGATCTTCTTATTCGTCCTATCAAGGAGCGTGATCATTACTGGCTGGCAAGCCTCCTTGATCCACGGTACAAGGGTAAGGTTGTGGACCTTATCTTGCCGTCGCAGAGGGACCAGAGGGAGGCCTTGCAGAAAGGTCTGTGCAACGCATTCCCAGAGACTGGGAGGTTACAAATTCCTGGTCCTGGACAACGTGTTGCTGAGGCTTCGGTCAGTCAAAGAAGGAGCGGTGAAGAAGGTGGCCGTCTGACCGATGCGTTCAGACAATTTTTTAGTCCGCAGCCCCAAGGTATGATCGGTTCAAGCAACCATCGCCAGCGTCTGGTTTACATGGTTCAGGAATACCTAGGGGCAAGATCAGACTTGGACACCTTTCCCACCGAAAATCCTCTGGGTTACTGGGTCTTGAGGATGGATCACTGGCCAGAGCTTGCACAGTATGCAATTGAGCTACTGGCCTGTCCTGCATCCAGCGTTCTTTCGGAACGTAAATTCAGTGCTGCTGGAGGCTTTGTAACCGATCACAGGGTGCGCCTGTCCACCGACTCGGTCGATCGACTGACCTTCATAAAAATGAATCAGTCTTGGATCACCACCAGCTACCAAGCACCTGATGCTGATGTAACAGTATAATTTTGAATAATCGAACTTCATTGATCTCGGCTCATTGTATGTCTTGAACGTCACCGCGTTCTTGACAGACGGAATTTGGTGTGACCGTGTGTATGCAACACAAGTTTGAGCCAACATTCCGTCGGAAAAAAATCCACGGTTTTCTTGTCAGAATTTCCGATAGTGTGCACGCGGCATAAGTTACAACCACCTTCCTGGTCTGACCTGTTTCTAGAAGATATGTACTCTCAGCTGTGACATTTTCTACATTGTAGCAAATCTTTACCTTTAGAGTTCAGATCCACTTTAAAATGTATGTCAGGGCAAGAAAAAAAAAACATCTAGTACGTGTACATTTCTCCATTGTTTGTCTCTATAAAAACACTGCAAGTAAAAATGCCTGTTCATCCTGCCAGAAATTAATTGAACTATGTACTTTCTGACAATCCTGCCAGTGCTTCACTTAGAGTGGGTCTAAACATTAAGGTTTTTTTTAAGGTTTTTTTTTTAACCTTAATGCATTCTCTGCATTGCACTGCCTGTAACCCCCTCCCTAACACTCACCTGAGTCCTTTATCGATACAGTGCTGTGCCTGACTGCAAGTCTTCTCTCCACTATTCCAGGTCTTGGCTGCTGCTGTCAATCAAATCCTGTGAGGAGGGAGCGGTGGGATGGGGCTGAACCACACTATGTGTGTGTCTATGAATGCACACAGGCCGCATGTGTGTCCCCATAGCAAGCAGCACACAAAGAGAAGGAGGGGATGACAGCGTCGGAGGGGGATCCCACAAGAGGAAGTAAGCAGCTGCTCTTTCCAATACCATTGCACAGAGCAGGTAAGTACTGTATAAACCTCTTTATTATTTTAATTATTTAAAAAAGTGACTTTACAGTCACTTTAACCACTTGTTGCCTGGGCCAATTTTGACATTCTTCACATATGTGTTAAAATCAGCATTTTCTTGCTAGAAACTGTTTTTGTGCTTCTGAAAGCAGATGCCCTAGATAATAAAATAGTGATTGTTGCAAGTTTGTATATCGCACGATATTTGCGCAGCCCTTTATCACATGCAAAGTTTCAGTAAAAAATATGCCACATGAATTTTAGTGCACACAAACACAATATAATACGCAATGTTTTTGGTAAAATATAAAGAATGATTTTGCACCAAGTAAATATATACTAAACACATCAAGACTTAAAATTCTGCACGCCAGTGAAATGGCAACAAACTGCAGTACCTAAAATTATCAATAGATGACGCTTTAAAAGACTTCACAGTTCACCAGTTTAGAGATAACATGAGCTCTGGCATTACTGAGCTCTGATACCCCACATCGGGGGTGCAATCATTGTGTATATATTTGTGTAGGACCAACATGCGCATTTGCATTTGCCCATGAGCAATGAGGAAAGGCGGAGTGCTTTAAATTTTTTATTTCTTTTGTTTAAAAATATATATATTTTCTACTACTTTTTTTATTCGACTTTATTGCTATAACAATTGCTATTGCGATAAAGGCATGAGTGCTCAACCTGTGTCCCTCCAGCTGTTGCGGAACTACAAGTCCCATGAGGCATTGCAAGGCTGACAGTTACAAGCATGACTCCCAAAGGCAGAGGCATGATGGAACTTGTAGTTCCGCAGCAGCTGGAGGGCCACAGGTTGAGCATCCATGCTATAAGGAATGAACAACATCTCTTGTGACAGCTCGGGCAGTGACAGGTCCTCTTTATGGGGAGATCTGGGGTCTATTTGAAAGCAAGGCATCTGATCAAACAGATGTAGTGCCCATCCCAAATGGTTGGGACGCTATTCAAATTTAGAGGGATATCTGAGCCAGTAAATGGGCTCTGATGGTTGATGATTATATTTAAATTCGCCTCTGTCTCAGTTATGGTTTGCCTGGTAGTGATTTCCCTTTTTGCCTGTAGGTGGCATTACCACCTCAGGCACCTGTTGGAACACGGGCAGATCATGGTGCATTGAGTGACCCTTCTCGGCAGTGGTATAGTGGGAGTGGTGAACCCGCTGTGCCTGCTGGGAGGGGATACTTAAGGGGCAGACGCCATTGTTTGGGGTCGGTTCTCGCCCCGCAGCCCTCTGGGTGCGAGGTGTGTGTGGTTCTGGTCTCGGGGCCATGTTGGCCCGAGGCTGTATCGCTACTTAATAGGCCCAGCTAGTCCGTCTGGGGCCTATATCCAGAGAAGGGATCCCAAGCTGTCCATTTAAATGGAGAGTAAATATCTTGATAGGAGACCAGGGGAGGATCTGCCCCTGAGGAGACCGGAAAAATACTGCTGTCTCGGGAGAGGCCTGGCAACTTCATTAAGGAGGGATCCATTATGCTACAAGCCCCGCAGTTCGCCAAAATGGCTTAAAAGCTCTTTAAACTGTATGGCTGGAAGTTTGGGACTTTGAAATCCTGTGGCAGAGGATTCCTGGACTATCCGTTTGCTCACTTTAAAACAAGTCTGTGGCAGAGACTTTGTGCATTTAAACAGGTATGTGGCAGAGACCTTCTTTCTCTTGGACAGTCTGTGGCAGAGACTGTCCGGTTGCTGATTCGTGAGTCATCCGGCTGCTAGGCCACGTGAAAGGGGACTATCCGGGTGATCAATACCCACTCTAACATTGAGAGTGGTAAGTGACTTTGAACTTCTACCTTTGTCAACTTTTAGTGGCGAGTGCCTGAACCTTCCCCTACTCTTCTATACCTTCTACTTCTCAACGTTTATTGCATCTAAAAAAATAAAGCCTACTGTTTGAGGTTTTACATCTGTGTGGACATTGCATTACTACAGACTTTCCTACCAGGACAACACAGCTGAAGAGGTAACGTGCAAAACCCAAAACTAATCAGCGGACCTGAAGAGGGTATTGCTACACAGAGAAAAGAACACCCCTTTCCACCATGTTATGCAGCAATTTAGCTTATTGCAGATAAACAAATGAAAGCTGAATGTATAGAGCAAACATGGATTTAATAAATGGTTTAAATTTATATTTGAAATGTACTTGTTAGTAATGTGTGAGACTAATAAGTCCCAGAGTACCTATTAATTGATAATTATTTTGTAATACAAGACAGGCGCACATAGTAACCGATTACAACACAGCCAAAAGTTCAAGCATTTGTTGCTCTACTGCTAATTCAACCACACAAGTCAATGGGCTTGAACTACAAAGATATAGTTTTATAGATGAGTTTGTTTTAAATCTCATTTGCTTCGTACACACGACCGGTTTTCCTGACATGCCAAAAACCGAAGTTTTTCCCGACGTGATTCCTCTCAAGCCTGCCTTGCATACACACGTTCAGGCAAAAAAACGCTCGACCAAAGCGCGGTGACGTACAACATGTACGACAGGACTATAAAGGGGAAGTTCCATTCAAATGGTCCCACCGTTTGGGCTGCTTTTGCTGATCCTCGTGTTAGTAAAAGTTTGGTGAGAGACGATTTGCGCTTTTCAGCCTCGTGCTTTTCAGTCCGTTACAGCATGACGCATGTGCTATCTCCATTACGAATGCTAGTTTTACCAGAACGAGCACTGCCATCTCATACTTGATTCTGAGCATGCACATTTTTTTTCCCCTCGGAAAAGCATACACACGAGCGGTTTTCGCAACGAGAAAAAGACTGACGGGAAACACGACTGGAAAAAATAGAGCAGGTTCTAATTTTTTTGTGGGCAGTTTTCTCGTCGGGAAAACTGCTATGGAGCATACACTCGACCGGTTTTCCCGACCAATCTAAAAAATGTCAGTTTTCTCGTCGGGAAAACCGTTCGTGTGTACGAGGCATGACTGTTGTAATTATCTGGAAAACTGACACTAGGGATGAGCTTAGAGTTCGAGTCGAACTCATGTTCGACTTGAACATTGCCTGTTCGCCCGTTCGCCGAACAGCGAACAATTTGATGTGTTTGTGGCAAATTCGAAAAGCCGCGGAACACCCTGTAAAAGTCTATGGGAGAAAAAATGTTTGGGGACCCGGGTCCTGCCCCAGGGGACATGTATCAATGCAAAAAAAGTTTTAAAAACTGACATTTTTTCGGGAGCAGTGATTTTAATAATGCTTAAAGTGAAACAATAAAAGTGAAATGCTCCTTTAAATTTCGTACCTAGGGGGTGTGTATAGTATGCCTGTAAAGTAGCCCTTGTTTCCCGTGCTTAGAACTGTCCCTGCACAAAGTGTCATTTCTGAAGGAAAAAAAGTAATTTAAAAGTACAATGAATTGTCGGCTCCCGGCAATACAGAGAAAAGTAATTGAAAGTCATTGATAAAAAAAAAAATGCGTGGGGGTTCCCCCAAATACAATTATCAGGCCCTTCAGGTTTGGTATGGATATTAAGGGGAACTCCACCCCAAATAAAAAAAAAACGGCATGGAGTTCCCCCCCAAAATCCATACCAGACCCTTTATCCAAGCACGCAACCTGGCAGGCCGCAGGAAAAGAGGGGGGGACAAGAAAGCGCCCCCCTCCTGAACCGTACCAGGCCACATGCCCTCAACATGGGGAGGATGCTTTGGGGATCTGTGACTCCTCAAAGCACCATGTCCCCATGTTGATGGGGACAAGGGCCTCATCCCCACAACCCTTGCCCGGTGGTTGTTGGGGTCTGCGGGCGGGGGGCTTATTGGAATCTGGAAGACCCCTTTAACAACCCCTTTAACTTCTTCCGCAGTCTATTACATGTATAGACCCGCCCCTTCTAAAGTTCCCCATCAGGTCCGCTCAGCCAATGACTAGGTGTAAGGCTGAGGACCTGATGCGGAACAGGACAAGGGGCGGGTCTATTCATGTGAAGGAAGTTCCCCATCAGGTCCGCCCCCTTGGTATGTCAGACCGCGCCTACGTCATTGGCAGCGGACCTGATGGGGAACTTCCTTCACTGTAAATTACACAGTGAAGGAAGTTCCCCGCTCAGGCCAATGACGTAGGCGGGGTCTGACATACTGAGGGGGCGGACCTGATGGGGAACTTCCTTCACTGTGTCATTCATGAATAGACCCGCCCCTTCTCATGTTCCGCATCAGGTCCTCAGCCTTACACCTAGGAAGTTCCCCATCAGGTCCGCTCAGGCTCAGCCAATGACGGACAGCGCTGGACATCGGATCGCCACGGGACACTGGATTTCACGGCTGGAATGTTTTTTTTTTGTTTTTTTTTAATAAAGGACTTTTCCAAGGTGTTGGTGTGTGTTTTTTTTTAAAAATTTACACTTTATTCGTGAAATGGTAGGGGTACAATGTACCCCTTACCAATTCACATGGGGGGGCCGGGATCTGGGGGTCCCCTTTGTTAAAAGGGTCTTCCAGATTCCGATAAGCCCCCTGCCCGCAGACCCCCACAACCACCGGGCAAGGGTTGTGGGGATGAGGCCCTTGTCCCCATCAACATGGGGACATCCTCCCCATGTTGAGGGCATGTGGCCTGGTACGGTTCAGGAGGGGGGGGCGCTCTCTCGTCCCCCCTCTTTTCCTGCGGCCTGCCAGGTTGCGTGCTCGGATAAGGGTCTGGTATGGATTTTTGGGGGACTCCACGCCATTTTTATTTTATTTGGGGTGGAGTTCCCCTTAAAATCCATGCCAGATCTGAAGGGCCTTGTATGGATATTTTGGGGAACCGCACGCATTTTTTTTAAAATTTGCGGTGGGGTTCCCCTTAATATCTATACCAGACCTGAAGGGCCTGGCAATTGAATTTGGGGGGACCCCACGCTTTATTTTTTATTTTTATCAATGACTTTTCTATGTATTGCCGGGAGCCGACAATTCATTAATAGCCGCGAGTGAGTTTTAAATGACTTTTTTTCCTTCAAAAATGACATTTTATGCAGGGACAGTTCTAAGCACGGGAAACATGCACCACTTTACATGCATATCATACACACCCCCCAGGTACAAAATTTAAAGGAATATTTCACTTTTATTTTTTCATTTTAAGCATTATTAAAATCACTGCTCCCGAAAAAACTGCAGTTTTTAAAACTTCTTTTTGCATTGATACATGTCCCCTGGAGCAGGACCCGGGTCCCCAATCCCTTTTTAGGACAATAACTTGCATATAAGCCTTTATAATTAGCACTTTAGATTTCGAACGTTCGAGTCCATTGTATTTAATACGGTTCTAAAGTTCACGCGAACATTCTGGCTGTTCGCAGATTCTAGTGCGAACCGAACAGGGGGGTGTTCGGCTCATCCCTGCTCTTTAAGAGTCGGTAGGTGTCTACAGCAGTCTGACCCATGAAAATTTATAAAAAAAGTGCATACAGACTAAACTCATGTCTAGAGTAAGTGTTTTTCTTTCTTTTTCAAATATTTTATTGTAGATAATAATACATATTTTATACATAAATTTTTTGTATAATAGTGATATATCGTATATTATGTTTTTAATTCTGGAATAAAATAAGATGAACATAAGACATCTAATGCCGCGTACACACGACCGCTTTTCTCGGCGAGAAAAACTGCATTTTTTTTTCGCCGAGAAAAACGATTGTCTGTGGGCTTTATGTCGTTTTTCTCGTCTAGAAAAACGGCATAAAAAACGACGAGAAAATTTAGAACATTTAAATTTTCTCATCGTTTTTTCCAGCATTTTTTTCCGTAGGGAAACACTGCCGCGGAGCCCACAGACGGTCGTTTTTCTCGTCAAGACAAAAAATGACGGGAAAAACGACCGTGTGTAGGGAACCAAGCGGTTCCCTCGTTTTTCCTGTCATTATTCACGGCGGTTTTTTAACCGCCGTGAATAATGATCGTGTGTACGCGGCATAAGAGCTTCTCAAAAATGTCACAAAAATTTAGCAAAAGTAACATTTGATTTTTCAATAAGCATGGATTAAAAGTTTGTGGCAAATAAAAGGTAACATAAGCGGTGTTCATATTGTTGTTAAATTATATATTTCTAACAGGGGCCAAGATCCTGCTTTGTGGCTTAGCGTGTCCTGTTGATGGGGGAAAAAGAAAAAAAAAATGGAACCAGACATAAAAATAATCTTATTACTCCTAAAATCAGCTTATAGAGAGAATAACTATTTGTATAGTAGTAATGTGTGTAGCGGGCATACACTTTTCCAGTGTATTTAAAACCAGCAGAGACACCAGTAAAGTGCAGTTCCCTGCAGCCCAGCGGGTGGCGCTGTTGCCTTGGGCTGGGGTTGAACCATTGCTGTGTGCCGTACCCCTTTTTGTCCTCTCTCAGCGGTTGTATGGTGGGGCGGGGAACCCGCCGTGCTTGCTGGGAGAGGGCATAAAGGGGCCGGCCATCTTGGTCATGGGGTCGAGTCCCAGGCACCTTCAGCCTGAGGGCGGTGGTTCGTGTCTGGAGTCTAGGCGGCCTAGGCCTAGAGGACGTTTGGAGGTCGTGTTCCATCCCAGGCACCTTTAGCCTGGGGTGAGGTACTCGGAATGGGGGTCTGGGGCCCAGTGTCCTTCGCTGGGTTTCGCGAGGGATGGATTTCCTATGGGGACCCCGGGAGTGGGCTCCCCGAATCCAGTGGCGTAAGGGACCGGAGGGAGTACTCGCCTGAAGACCTGGTGCAGCATATTGCCAGTGACGGGTGAGCCTCCGGAGACCGCCCGGAGGGATATCTCCCTCGCCAAGGGACCGCAATACACTTTTAGAAGGAAAGAAGAAGAGTTCATTGTGTCTGGGCCTACTCGTATCCACACCCCCCCTGTCTGTTCTACTCGTTGAGGGAGTCCAGTTGACTGTGTTTTACTCTGATATTGGAAGAATAAAGGAGTGTTGGACTTTAAGGGTGGGGGGCTCATTTTCTGGCAGACACTGTGCAAAAGGAGGAGGAGGCTCTGATGCAGAACACCGACCCAAAGGTAAAGAGGATCTTCTCACACCACACACACATCTGTGGTGGGAACTTGGCGTGGTGACCCCGCACTCTCTCAACCAAGGTACCCCTAGACAAAAGCCAGAGACAGATGATGTGATATCAGGGAGAGAGAGTGGAGGTCGCTACATGTGTATAACAATAAAGGGAGTAAAGGGGGGGGGGAGGGAGAAGGGAATCTCCAGAGGGGATCAGGAGGTTCATGAGATTATGATATAGCAAAATTAATAATAAACACAGTAGTAGGATATTTTAGGATAGTACAAAGGAGTTGTCAAACCTTGGCGGCAGGTGATGATTTATCCAAGGAAGCCAGAGGGCTTTGAATTTCGGGATTTTATTTAAATAGATGGCTTCAGTTTTGGCATGAATCATCGCCTGCGTTACCCGGTGTTTAGTTGAAATTATACATAAAGTAGATGTTTTCCAAGCTTAAGCTATGGTTTGTTTGGCAGCCGTAGTGACATATAGTAGAAGTTGGAATTGACGTTGTGAGATATTTTGTGGTTTGTTATTTAGGAGTGCTACAGTTGGGTCAGGTACAATGGTATTGAACATGATGGATAGTGGGTTAAATATTTGCTACAGAAAGTCTTAACTTTAGGGCAGGTCCATTATGTGAAGATGCGTACCTATATCTATACAGTCTCTGAAACATTGGGCAGGGTATTGAGGGAGAAATTTGGATATTCTTGCTGGCACAAGGTACCATCTGGTGAGTACCTTGTAGTTAGTTTCTAATGCAGCAATATTTGGGGTAGCTGATGTTGTGGCTTGCCAAATTTGAGTCCAATTTATATCATCTGATTGGAGATTCAGGTCTGTCTCCCATTTGGTAGGTTGGGGGAGTTGAAGTTGTATGAGACAGTAATTGATTGTATATTTCCGAGATTAGACCACGTTTGTGTGGGTCAGAGATGCAGGTTTGTTCAAATGTTGTACGATTAGGCATTGTAGAATTCAGGGAATCATTCTGCTGTAGGAATTGTTTGATTTGTAGATACCTGAAGGTTTCTGTTTGTGGAATTTCTTTTGTATCACAGAGTTTGGGAAAGGGCGTGATGGTGTTGGATTCAAAGAAATGGTATGCTCTAGTTAGATCTGCTTTTGACCATGCTGAGAAGGAAGAAAGGGAAGCCCAAGCTGGGTAAAAGGAGGGGTTGTTTAGGAAGGAGAGGAGAGGATTATGTGGAGATTGAAGTCCAAATCGTGTTCTAAGCCTATCCCAAATGGATAAATTATGTCTAGTAATAGGATTAGAAATCGTACGGCGTAAAGTTGGAGTGAGCCACAGAAGATTTGCTAAAGAAAGTGGATCGCAATCAACTGATTCAATCGCGACCCAGAGGGGAATCTCTTTGGTAGCGTGATATTTAGGGAGTTGAGCCAATTGGGCAGCATAATAATATTTAGTGAAATCTGGAACACTTAGTCCACCACGTATACGGGGGGTATATAGAGTAGCTTGTGGTAAACAGGGTTTAAGTTTGCCCCATATGAATTGCAGAGTTTTGCGTTGGAGAATACGAAGGAAGTATGCTGGGACCTGAATTGGGAGTACTCGGAAGAGATATAGGATTTTGGGTAAAATTTACATCTTGATGACTGTAAAGCCCTGTACACACGATCGGTTTTACCGATGAAAACAGTCCGATGGACTTTTTTCATCGGACAAACCGATCGTGTATGGGACCCATCGGTCTTTTTTCCATCGGTTTTATAAAATAGAACATGTTTTAAATTTTTCCGATGGATCAAAAACCGATAGCAAATTCCGATCGTCTATGGGCAAGTCCATCGGATAAAAAACCCACGCATGCTCAGAATCAAGTCGACGCATGCTCAGAAGCATTGAACTTAATTTTTCTCGGCTCATCTGAGTGTTTTACGTCACCACGTTTGGAACGGTCGTTTTTTTGACTGATGGTGTGTAGGCAAGACTGATGGAAGTCAGCTTCATCGGATTTCCGATGGACAAAACCATCGGATTAGAATCCATAGGATATCCGATCGTGTGTACGAGGCTATATTCTACCCATCCATGCCAACGGTAGAGAAGACCAATTTTTCATTAGTGCGTTTAATTGTTTCATCAATGGTAGGTAATTTGCCCTATATAGTTCTGCTGGGTTTGCGTTAGAGAGATACCTAGGTATGTGATATGTGAAGTTGACCAGCTAAAGGGGAGGGAGTCCTGTAAATGTGTTTGCAATTCCAATGGGAGAGAGATGTTTAGTGCTTTAGATTTTTGAGAGTTTATTTTAAGACCAGATATAGCTCCAAATTTAGTATTGGTGCTGATGTTAAAGGTGAAGTGAGAAAAACTAAGACATCATCTGCGAACAGACATAGCTTGTGTTGATGGCCCCCGTGTTCAAGACCTTTAATATTAATATTAGAGCAAATTAATTGGGCCAGGGGTTCTATTGCTAGAACAAAGAGTAGGGGGGATAATGGGCATCCCTGCCTGGTTCCTCTTTCAATAATAAATAGGTCAGATCTGTAACCTGAGTAAGTTATATACGCTTTCGGTTTGTCATATAGAGAAGTTATCCACTGTAGAAAGTTGTTTCCAAAACTCCATCTACCGAGGATAGAGTGAAGATAATGCCAAGATAAGGAATCAAATGCTTTCCGTATATCAATAGAGAGGAAGCAGGCAGGGATGCGACGTGTTCGTGCCATATGAGCAAGGAGAAGTGCTCAACGAATGTTATCACCAATTTGTCTGGATGGGATAAAGCCTGTCTGATCTTTATGTATAAGGTTGCCTATGATTGGATTTAGTCGATTGGAGAGGATTTTAGCTAGTAGCTTGATATCTAAATTAAGAATAGAGATTGGTCTATAGTTAGACCATAAAGTGTCGTCTGAATTTGATTTGGGGATCATAGAAATGGAAGCTAAAAGGGATTCTGGACGGAAGGAATGTCTAGTTAGAAGTGAATTGAAGGCTTCCATTAATAAAGGAGAAAGTAGTGTTTGGAAGTGTTTATAGCAGGGATATGCAATTAGCGGACCTCCAGCTGTTGCAAGACTACAAGTCCCATCATGCCTCTGCCTCTGGGTGTCATACTTGCTGCTGTCAGTGTCTCGCTTTGCCTCATGGGACTTGTAGTTTGGCAACAGCTGGAGGTCCGCTAATTGCATATCCCTGGTTTATAGTATGTGGCTGAAAAACCATCGGGTCCTGGGCATTTGTGTGGCTTTAAAGTTTTGATTGCTGTTTGAATTTTAAGAGATGTAATAGTTTTTTCAAGGGTTTCTAATTGGGTTGCAGAAAGGGAGGGAAGTTTAATATCAGCTAATAGCGAATCGAGGCGTAATTGTTCAAAAGTTTGAGTCTCTTGGTATAAATGGGATAATTTTCTACCAAATTCATTCACTATTTTTTGAGGGTTACTGGAGAAGGTGTTTTTTTATATTTTTAATCTAATTGGCTTCCGTGAGTGGTCTGATTTACGGAGAGAAAGGGCTAAAAAGGTTGTAGGTTTGTTGGCTTTCATATAGAGAGTGTGTTAGGTTTTGCGGAGAATCTGTTCTGCTTAATCTGTTAGAAAAAGGTCGAGTTCTAGTTTGGCTTTATCATAGACTAGTTTGTTAGAGGGAGAAGGGTTGCTTTGAAAGTTTTCTGAAGCCTTATAAAATGCTTCATCTAGTTGCTTTTGTATTATTTTGTTTGCGTAGGTAAGATGCTTTACTTATACAGATTCCTCTGATGACTGGTTTCAGGGCTTCCCAATAAGTTAGGGGATTTGGCTTTTTCTATATCTTGTCGGTATTTAGGGATCGCTAGCAAGTTGTCATTTATGTACCATGTACGCAGATTAGGTTTTGGAATAAGAGAAGAAAAGGAAGTCAGTACTGCATTGTGGTCAGACCATGCACAAGGGATGATTTGTGAATTGAGTATTAGTGGAGAAGAATTGATGTTTACTAATAAATGTTCTATTCGAGAAAATTGTTTATGGGGATGAGAGTAGTGAGTATATTGTTTTTTCCTAGGATGTTGTTCACGCCATGTATCAATAAGGGAATGTTGGTTTAAAAGTTGTTGGTATTTAGGGCGGTGAATAGTTGCGGGTGTTGGGGAGTTGTCTAAAATTGGGTATATTACCTGGTTAGAGTCTCCGCATATTATAAGAGTACCCTTTTTGTGAGAGTCTATTACACTGAATAAGTGAGAGAGAAAAGATAATGGATTTTTGTTGGGGGCATAATATGATACAACCGTGATTTCGTTGTCAAGTAATAAACCATTTAGTATTATATAGCGACTAGGGATGAGCTTCGAGTTCGAGTCGAACTCATGTTCGACTCGAACATTGCCTGTTCGCCCGTTCGCCGAACAACGAACAATTTGGGGTGTTCGCGGCAAATTCGAAAGTCTATGGGAGAAATCTAAAGTGCTAATTATAAAGGCTTATATGCAAGTTATTGTCCTAAAAAGTGTTTGGGGACCTGGTTCCTGCCCCAGGGGACATATATCAATGCAAAAAAAAGTTTTAAAAACGGCCGTTTTTTTAGGAGCAGTGATTTTAATAATGCTTAAAGTGAAACAATAAAAGTGAAATATTCCTTTAAATTTCGTACCTGGGGGGTGTGTATGATATGCATGTAAAGTGGCGCATGTTTCCCGTGCTTAGAACTGTCCCTGCACAAAGTGTCATTTTTGAAGGAAAAAAAGTAATTTAAAACTCACTCGCGGCTATTATTGAATTGTCGGCTTTTATCAATACATAAAAAAGTCATTGATAAAAAAAAAAAAAGCGTGGGGTTTCCCCCAAATTCAATTACCAGGCCCTTTAGGTCTGGAATGGATATTAAGGGGAACCCTGCCGCAAATGTAAAAAAAAATGGCGTGGGGTTCCCCCTAAATATCCATACCAGGCCCTTGAGATCTGGCATGGATTTTAAGGGGAACTCCACCCCAAATAAAAAAAAATGGCGTGGAGTCCCCCCAAAAATCCATACCAAACCCTTATCCGAGCACGCAACCTGGCCGGCCGCAGGGGAAGAGGGGGGGACGAGAGAGTGGCCCCCCCTCCCTCCTGAACCGTACCAGGCCACATGCCCTCAACATGGGGAGGATGTCCCCATGTTGATGGGGACAAGGGCCTCATCCCCACAACCCTTGCCCGGTGGTTGTGGGGGTCTGCGGGCAGGGGGCTTATCGGAATCTGGAAGACCCCTTTAACAAAGGGGACCCCCAGATCCCGGCCCCCCCCCTATGTGAATTGGTAAGGGGTACATTGTACCCCTACCATTTCACAAAGAAAGTGTAAAAAAATGTAAATAAAAACACACACACCTTGGAAAAGTCCTTTATTAAAAAATAAAAAAATAATAATAAAAAAAAACATTCCAGCGATGAAATCCAGTGTCCCGCGGCGATCCGATGTCCAGCGCTGTCCGTCATTGGTTGTGCCTGTGCGGACCTGATGGGGAACTTCCTCCGCTGTGTTTTAAATGTATAGACCCGCCCCTTCTAAAGTTCACAGCGAATGAAGTTCCCCATCAGGTCCGCCCCCTCGGTATGTCGGACCCCGCCTACGTCATTGGCATGAGCGGGAAACTTCCTTCACTGTGTAATTTAAATTTACACAGTGAAGGAAGTTTCCCGCTCAGGCCAATGACGTAGGCGGGGTCCGACATACCGAGGGGGCGGACCTGATGGGGAACTTTGTTCGCTGTGTAATACATGAATAGACCCGCCCCTTCTCTCGTTCCCCATCAGGTCCACTCAGCGGACCATATGCTGAACATGAGAAGGGGCAGGTCTATACATGTATTACAAAGTGAGAGAAGTTCCACATCAGGTCCGCCCCCTCGGTATGTCGGACCCCGCCTACGTCATTGGCCTGAGCGGGAAACTTCCTTCACTGTGTAAATTAAAATTACACAGTGAAGGAAGTTTCCCGCTCATGCCAATGACGTAGGCGGGGTCCGACATACCGAGGGGGCGGACCTGATGGGGAACTTCATTCGCTGTGTAATACATGTATAGACCCGCCCCTTCTCATGTTCCGCATCTGGTCCGCTGAGTCTATACATTTAAAACACAGCGAGGAAGTTCCCCATCAGGTCCGCACAGGCACAACCAATTACGGACAGCGCTGGACATCGGGATCGCCGCGGGACAGTGGATTTCATCGCTGGAATGTTTTTTTTATATTATAATTTTTTTTTTAAATAAAGGACTTTTTCAAGGTGTTTGTGTGTTTTTATTTAAATTTTTTGACACTTTCTTCGTTAAATGGTAGGGGTACAATGTACCCCTTACCAATTCACATAGAGGGGGGCCGGGATCTGGGGTCCCCTTTGTTAAAGGGGTCTTCCAGATTCCGATAAGCCCCCCGCCCCCAGACCCCCACAACCACCGGGGCAAGGGTTGTGGGGATGAGGCCCTTGTCCCCATCAACATGGGGACATCCTCCCCATGTTGAGGGCATGTGGCCTGGTACGGTTCAGGAGGGAGGGGGGGCGCTCTCTCGTCCCCCCTCTTCCCCTGCGGCCGGCCAGGTTGCGTGCTCGGATAAGGGTCTGGTATGGATTTTTGGGGGGACTCCACGCCATTTTTTTTTATTTGGGATGGAGTTCCCCTTAAAATCCATGCCAGATCTCAAGGGCCTGGTATGGATATTTAGGGGGAACCCCACGCCATTTTTTTTTAATTTGCCGCAGGGTTCCCCTTAATATCCATTCCAGACCTAAAGGGCCTGGTAAATGAATTTGGGGGAACCCCCACGCTTTTTTTTATTTTTTTATCAATTACTTTTTTATGTATTGATAAAAGCCGACAATTCATTAATAGCCGCGAGTGAGTTTTAAATGACTTTTTTTCCTTCAAAAATTACACTTTGTGCAGGGACAGTTCTAAGCACGGGAAACATGCGCCACTTTACATGCATATCATACACACACCCCAGGTACGAAATTTAAAGGAATATTTCACTTTTATTTTTTCATTTTAAGCATTATTAAAATCACTGCTCCCGTAAAAACGGCTATTTTTTAAACCTTTTTTTGCATTGATACATGTCCCCTGGGGCAGGACCCGGGTCCCCAAACACTTTTTAGGACAATAAATTGCATATTAGCCTTTATAATTAGCACTTTAGATTTCGAACGTTCGAGTCCATTGTATTTAATAGGGTTCTAAAGTTCACACGAACATTCTGTCTGTTCGCAGGTTCTGGTGTGAACCGAACAGGGGGGTGTTCGGCTCATCCCTGATAGCGACCTTCAGGGTCATTAATCTCTGAGTGTAGGGTAAAAGGTGTAGTGTGGTGGAAAGCAATCAAAACTCCTCTCTGTTTGGTGGAGGCTGAGGCTTTGTATACTTGAGGATATTGGCGGCTGCAAAACTTAGGGGAGGATTGGGAAGAAAAGTGTGTCTCTTGTAGACAAACCACATGAGCTGGGATAGATGAGAAAAAGTGGAAAGCTTTTGTGCGTTTAGGAGGGGAATTAAGACCTTGTACATTGAGTGTAAGTATATTGAGCCACGTCATATCAATATCTATTAATAATCAAAAAATTATAAACTTTGTTATTAGATATATGTGATCGTAGTATGGAGGAGGAAAAGGAAAATAAATCAAATAAGGGAGGACAAAGTAAAGAGAAGGAAGAGGGGAAAAGGGGGGGGGGAGGGGGGGTAAAGTTGGAAAAGTGTTACAAAGAGAAAAAAAAGAATAAAAAAAAAAAGAGAAGCTTTTATAACGGTGTTAAATAAATGGCTCCTAACTGGAGCTAGTATCCAGTGGGTGGCAAGAAATTACCAGCGAGTGGGTACAATTATCCAAAGAGTGTTTGGTAGACTCACCAGGCACTTAAAGCGGAGTTCCACCCTTTTTTTATGTTTATTAAAAGTCAGCAGCTACAAAAAGTGTAGCTGCTGGCTTTTAATAAACATACACTTACCTGCTCCACTGTCCAGCGACGCTCCTCTCCCCCCTCCTCCGCCGGCGCGTCCATTCACAGTATGGGCACCCGGCTGTGACAGCTTTCGGCTTCACGGCCGGGCACTCACTGCGCATGCGCGAACGGCGCAGCGCTCTGTGAGTGGACAGGTGATCGCCTTGGACCTGTCACGTCCCAGGTGATCGCCTACAGGGAGGAGCCGCCACAAGGCGATATGACGTATCGCCTAGGCGGCACCAGGGCGGAAGGAGGAAGTGGGACAGGAAGTCCCACTCCTACTGAAGCCCCCACTCCCCCCCAAAAAAACTTACATGCCAAATGTGGCATGTAAGGGGGTGAGGAGTGGAATAAAAAAAAGTAAAAAAATTGGGTGGAACTCCACTTTAAGGATTAAGTTGGAGGTGCAGTGAGCAGTCTCCGAGACAATATCAGCCAATATAAACTTTAAAACACATAAACTTATCAAGTCACTATTTAAATAAAATAATGAGTAAAACAATTCTGTTATATATTCTATCGGGTTGTCCGTGTATGAGACATAAGATCAATGTCCTGCATACGAGCTAGAGAAGGAAGAAGCATAGAGAGAGCTATTCCAAAAAAGGGAGAGTTATATGATAGTAGACAGAGAAATTGAGTATAGTGAATAATCTAGCCCATAGGCAGGAAAACTTAAATGATTTTGGAATGAACATAAAAATAAAACTTGCTGTGAAACTATTCATTGTTGTTTAAACAACATTACTATCTGTTATCTGTTCTATCAAAATAGAGAATCAGTTATAGGGTTGTTCAAACGAAGAGGTTTAAGAGTGATTATTATCACTGTTAACAATATATGTAGGAAGTCCTAAAGAAAAAAAAAAAAAGGTGAATGACAACAGAATAAGAGTGTATGGTCTGTCTCTGTATGTGGTATCTCTTAGGGTCTTAAAAGAGTGGTTCTATTATTTCAAAAATCGTAAAGAATCATATCACCATATTGACAGTTTCAGTCCATGTGATCAGTGGCAGTTGACGGGGGTGAGTCATGGCGACTGCTTTTGTGGGTACTGGAGTGGGCTTGAGGAGATGAATCTTCATGTTGGTTTGCTGGGGAGCCTGAAGAGGCTCTGCGTTTGGCTCCTTCTGCGGAATTTTCCGGCATTGAAAGATGAAGATCTTGTAGTGTGGTGAGAAGGTCATCCATTGATTTGCAGGTATATGTAGTTTCTTTGTAGGAGAATGGAAGGGCAAAAGGGAAACACCAACGATATGTGATGTGATGGAATTGGAGAATCTGCAGCTGTGGTTTCATCATTTTCCTTTTGATTAGGGTCTGCTCCGAAAGGTCTTGGAAAATCTGGTAACGTTGACCCTGGAAAGTCAGTGCTTCTTTATTGCGAGCTGCTTCTAGGATATGCTCTTTGGAGCGAAAGTAGTGGAATTTGATTACACTGTCTCTGGGTGGTCCTTCATCTTTGCGAGGGGCTAATGATCTGTGGATCCTATCCATCTCCAAGCGCACTATTGGAATTGATAGAGTGAGTAATTGAAGAAGGGCTGTTACAGTGGAGTTTAAATCAATTATGGATTTTGGGATGCCGCGGATACGGATGTTGGATCTTCTTGCTCTATTCTCAAATTCCTCGACACGGTTGTTGAACGAGGTATTTTCCTCTTTAAGTGCTTCTAATTCATCAGCATTATTAGTAGAAATTCCATCCAGCTCATCCATCCTTTGTTCTAGAACAGATGTTCTGTGGCCCACCTCACGAATTTCCTGCGTCAATTTGTCTGTAATGCTGTCTGAGGTGGTTTGAAGTGCTTTTGTAAGAGGGCTTTCACACTGGAGCGGTGCGCTAACAGGACGTGACCCTCGGGGTAAGACCGCACTATATTAAGATACCTC
Organism: Rana muscosa; assembly: GCA_029206835.1. Lineage (NCBI taxonomy): Eukaryota > Metazoa > Chordata > Amphibia > Anura > Ranidae > Rana > Rana muscosa. The sequence continues at coordinate 483,654,782 of CM055116.1, forward strand.
TCAACTCAACTCAAATCAAAAAAAGTCCTGCTAGCCGCATCTTTGGAGCGGTGAGAGGAGCGGTGTGTTTACCGCTCCTCCACCGCTCCTTCCCATTGAAAGCAATGGGAAACCGCGGTAATACCGTCAGCAATGCGCCTCTGCAGAGGCGCATTGCCGGCGGTATTAACCCTTTTTCGGCCGCTAGCGTGGGTTAAAACCGCACCGCTAGCGGCCGAATACCTACGCAATTCGGACGGTATAGTGCCGCTAAAAATAGCGGCGCTATACCGCCACCGCACCCACCGCCCCAGTGTAAAACCAGCCAAATTGTGTCAAAAGGTCAGTTCCTGGTGAAATGTTTTGTATAATATTAGGGGTCATTCCAAGTTCACAGTCAGAGTCAGGCTCATTAAGAAGATACTGAGGTGAGTTCTTATTCTTTTTATTTTAGCTGAGGTAAAGCTGAGAGGGATGATGGTGCTGCTGTCATCTTAGCTGTGGTTCTAGTCAGAACGTCCTGACCCTTTGTTGCTTTTAGTTTAGATTTCCTCCCGCTATACATAGTATCTTTTTGATCACTGAAGTTTCCGGTAGCTGTTAGTTACCTTGTTAACGGTTTTTGAGGTGGTGACTCGTTTTATCTCGGCTTTTTAGTCACGGAAGATGCAGAGCTTCAGGCAGCCATAACCTACCAGTCAGCCTTGCGCATGCACCTCCTAGAGTAAGTGTTTTTACAAAGTAAATACAATGCACATGCCATGCTTATTACTCAGAAACAAAGATATTTATAGGCTAACAGAGCAATCAGGCAGTGTGTGTGGTTCAAAAGACTGCAGGAGACCTGGATGAATACTGCAATCAGGCAAAAAGAAGATTAACGTTTAGCTAAGCTTCCTATGGTTTCCATTTAAACATGCACAGATAAGCTCAGAGGCTTGAGTGGTATTATTTCCATATTACATGCATGCTTGGAGGGGTTTAGGCACATTGAAAGAAGAAACAATTTTACTTATGGAAAAGTTAAACTTGCTTCAGAAAAGTTAGAAAGGCTTTCTGGTGAGAGATATTGGAGTCACAAAAGACAAAAGCTGGCCATACAATGAGAGCTCTTTTTTTGTTCAGGCGGATGGATGAACCTGCAGTGCTGGCTATTGTATTCTGGCAGCCAGCGGCCTGTGAGAATACCTGAACAGCAGTTGCATCTACTTAGATGCAGCCTCTGTTCGACCGTCATTTGGCCCTTGTTTTTCAATTGGAGGATGTTGAGAGGGAGGGTACTGACAGGGCCACCCACAAATGAAACTGAATAGCCAGATAAAGATATTTTATATGCAAGTTGTATAATCACACTTTACCCAAAATTGAAGTAATGTTTTTGGATGAAGCTCTCTTCTTGTTAAAGCTGAACTCAGCCTTACCATAATTATTGCACACTTGTACAGGCTCCTCTGCTGTACTGTAGTTGCCCACCCCATTCATTTGTTGAGATCTTCTTGCAAGGTTTGCACATCTTGCAGAGAAGTTATTGACCTGCTTAGCTTAGTATTGTCCGCAAATACAGAGATTGAACTGTTTATCCCATCCTCCAGGTGGTTTATGAACAAATAAAATAGGATTGGTCCCAGCACAGAAAACTGGGGGACCCCACTTTCCACCCCTGACCATTCCGAGTACTTTCCATTTATCACCACCCTCTGAACTCGCCCTTGTAGCCAGTTTTCAATCTACTCACCCTATGGTCAATGGCAACGGACCTTACTTTGTACAGTAAACGTTTATGGGGAACTGTGTCAAATGCTTTTGCAAAATCCAGATACACCACGTCTACGGGCCTTCCTTTATCTAGATGGTAGCTCACCTCTTCATAGAATGTTAATAGATTGGTTTGGCAAGAATGATTCTTCATGAATCCATGCTGATTACTGCTAATGATACAGTTGTCATTACTAAAATCTTGTATATAGTCCCTTTTCATCCCCTCCAAGAGCTTGCATACTATTGATGCTAGGCTAACTGCTCTGTAATTCCCAGGGATGTATTTTGGCCCTTTTTTAAATATTGGAGCTACATTGGTTTTTCTCCAATCAGCTGGTACCATTCATGGAGGCTCAGCAACACATGTGGGCATTACCTAGGGTAGTCTGCATTCAAATGCCTTCTGTCTAGGAATGCCCTCTCCTCCCGACTAACACCTGCACATCAGGCCATTTAATATTTTCAAAACGCCTCTCATTAGGTGAACCACTGTTAGAATCGGAGTTGAGGGCTCTTGAAGGGATTACTAATGCCCGGTACACAAGGGCTGTATATCAGCCGAAAAAGGTCAGTTCGGCAGGAACAAGCTGTGTGTATAGCTCCCTATCTGACAGAAACCACGCTCACCACCGGCTTCTGTCGAACGGGCATGCTGGAAAATCTGTGTGTTTTTGCGCGGGGAAGCGTTCAGTCCCGCTGTCAGAAAACAATTGTACAGCGGAGGAGATCAATGTACTAACATCCCTTGTATTAGTACAGCGATCTGTCAGTTTTTTTGTTCCACCCATGGGTGTGCTGTAATATTTTGAGGATACAGTATGTACAACACCCTGTTTGATCTGCTGGAATTTTATATATAAGCACAGAGACCCAGTTTAAAATAAGGTATGCAAAAAAAAAAACAGAAAGCTTTATTTAAAAATGTCATTAGTACTTTAATGAGGGGGGAAGAAGGAAATAGGGCAGGCAAAATATAAGCAGATTAAACATCAACTTTAACTATGTTATCAGCATAGTTATATGCATTTTCATATCGTTATCCACGGTCTCTTAATGTGCATCCAGAATTACTCTGCTGCACAATGCATTTTGGCAAACACTGTAGCAGGAGTGTACAGAATGCTGTGTGGATCACACCTCTCTGCACCCATGGGAAGGCTTCAGTTCAGACAGTTAAGTCAGATTCTGTAACATAATTCTTTCATTCAGCTTTTTACATATTTTACAAAAGTGTGCTACGAGTGTGGACATAGCTATTTTTAGAGGCACATGATGCACAATAGTCAAAGACAGTATTAGTGATATAAGTGTATATATCCAAAGATTTCATTACTAGAAGATTTTTTTTTTCTTCATAGTGATGTGAGCGTTTTGTAGGAAAGGGAAGGAGAACATTGATTTCAATGAAGGTAGTTACTCCTGTGGACACAACATGGGGAGGTCCAAGATCTTTAAAGTGGAGATGACCCATAAAGTTTCCTTACTGTTTCCTATTACTTATGTAGCTGTTAAAACACAGGAGTCACACATCACATCTTTCTGATGTCAGTTTACAGCTAGAACTACGTGACATTAATTACATCCCCATGACCAACACATGCACTGCATACACTAATACTTAACTAGCTAGTACACATCTGAATCTGCTGAATACCAGCTTTATCTGCTGGACTAATACAGGTATGTGGAATGCCTTTGTATTTGAATACCATTTCAGCTACATCCATAGAGGTACTTTTTGCTATTTTAACCTCCGCTAAAAAAGATTGCTTTACTGAGGGCAATATTCAAATGCCTTTGTTTACACATACATATCTCCTTAGTTTCACTGTTGCTTTATATATAAAATGTAGTTTTCACATATTATTGTACAAGTATTTTATTATATCAATTCATAGCCTTCATTTTATAGTCTTTATTTTTGTTCCAATAGAAAATAAATATATATATATAATTTGTTTTAAGTGACAATTCACAACAAACTGATAATATATTGGAAAATGCCTAAGTGTTTACATGTTAAATTTTTAACCTCTTGCTTACTGGGCACTTATACCACCTTCCTGTCCAGGCCAATTTTCAGCTTTCAGCGCTCTCATGCCTTGAATGACAATTGCGTGCAACACTGTACCCATATGACATGTTTTTCATTTTTTCACACAAATAGAGCTTTCTTTTGGTGGTATGTAATCACCACTGACCGCAAAAAAGACCGTACATTTTGAAAAGAAAACAAAACGTTTTTCACATTTATTATAAAATGTTGCAAACAGGTAATTTTTCTCCTTCACTAATGTGTGCTGATGGGGGTGACACTGATGGGCACTGATAGGCTGCACTGATGGGCACTGATAGGCTCCACTGGTGGGCACTGATGAAGCTGCATTGATGGGTGGCACTGATGAGCACTGATAGGCGATACTGATAGGCGACACTGATAGGCGACACGGAGAGGTGGTACTGATAGGTGGCACTAATGGGCACTGATTGGTGGCACTGATGGGCACTGATAGGTAGCACTGATAGGCAGCACTGATGGGCACTGATAGGCTCTGGTAGGTGACACTAATACTCAGCACTGATAAGTGACACTGACTATGAGGCACTGATGGGCACTGATTGGCAGCACTGATGGGCAATGATATATAGAAATATAATGCAGCGCTCAAACTCAAGAGTTGCTGAAGGCACCACTGATGTGTGAATAACTAATAAACCACTCTGGGTTAGTGATAAATTATATAAAGTTCATGGACAGTCTGTTCCAATGGATGATTTCACATATGAGATGACATCCATGAAGACTGAAAAACGTGACCCCTCTGGGTGAATAAAGTTATTCAAAAAAGTCCAAACAGCATATGTGTAGTAAGAATGAATGTCTTTTCATGGACACCGCCGCCACAGCATAAATGACTGGAAGACCTCAATATATCAGATGGAAATCAACAGTAAGACACGAAAGGTGAGATTGGATACTCTTACCGGATACGGTGGACCCACCTGTCGTATGACAGTGGGTCAAACGAGCTTGATGGTTGCCATGACCAGAAGTAAGGGGAACTGGATGTCCAGAATGCCTCAGACCGACTTCCACGGGGTAGTAGATGACCAACTCACTCGATGGACACTCCTCCGGTCATACAGGCTCCAAAACAGTTCAAGGTGGATACAAGGGTGAAAAAAGAAAAGAAAAACTCCAGATGGTGCAGGTCAATATAACCATGAACGGTTTATTGAATGAATTTTGTCTTGTTTAAATATAGACAAAAAAATATAAAAGTGATCATGAAATAAAATATTAAAAGCAATGTGGGGTGCAGCATAAGCAGGCCCTACGCGTTTCGACTACAGAAGTCTTCAACAGGGCAAAGTGCTGTACCCCCCACATTGCTAGCATTAAATAAGGTCTGAAATGAATCTGACCCGCCCTAAAAGGGGCGGAGTCAAAACCGGAAGTAATGAACTGTTCCACACCAGACTCACATCAATAAAAGATATAACCTGAACTGAAGAATCATTACATTCAAATAATATAAATAAATATAAAACAACAGTATGTAATCCTAGTATGAGGATATACAGCCTAAATAACATGTGAGTCACATAAAAAACATATAAAACAAATTTTCCCGCCAAAGATTATACCCCAATCATGTTGGGAGACAGATGGAACCATCTGTGCTGATAGCTTAGTTATCTAGATGTTATTGTCCCCACCTGAACTTACCGCCAGTAGAGGGTGTCTAATTATCCTGCTAAATGGTGGCGGGTACACAAATAATAATCATCTTGCAGCAACATCTCTCAGATGTTGCTGCAATATTGATTGGGGACACCATTGTAGCGTGGCGTCGCGGGCGTCTAGTGCGCGCCGTGCACGTGAACGTCACGCGCGCGCACCCAGAGCTAATAATATGGCTAGAGGACGCCGTTGTAGCGTGGCGCCGCGGGCGTCTGGTGCGTACCGTGCACGTGAACATCACGCGCGCGCACCCAAACCAGTTATCCTGATATTGGTCACATGGTGCGCGCCGCTCACGTGAACCTCACGCGTACACTCAGGGACAACGTCATGACGTAATCACGTCATGGCGTCTCCTCTTTCCTAACATATAATAGGGAAAGGACATCAGCTACCCTCGGACGGCAGTATCTCACTGCCAAAGGACGCAATGGCTCCATGGCAACATCAGACGCCATGGAGCCAGCGCCATCTAATGGAGGGAAAGCAAAATGAATGAAAACAAAAACAAAAACTGTATGAATCAACTGATGAGCGTTTATACTATATATAGCCCAAAAAAACGCCATGAGTGAATTCCAGATAGCAAACCCTTCTAACAAAAAAGGGCAAACCATACATCAGGCTAAAATTCTGATACAAGGAAGGAACCCAGCTTCCTCATTATATCACGACAAAATGTGGTGATTCAAACATCTGAAACACAACACATCATGTCACCCCATCAGCAACAGAATATACACAGCGAATATTCCTATATTAATGCCAAAAAGGCGACACTGAAGGTATACTAAGGTCCACATATAACACAACAACCACGCCTGTCACCTGAGCAGGTGCACAGGGGTGATGAATTGTGACAAAGATTTAGTACGGACCATCTATCCAGACTAAAAGTGACACACGAGCTCAGGGTACTCACGCCCGGTTGATGAAACAATTAATGTCCCATTCAATATTCATACCATGGGGTGAGTAACACCTGAGCTTGTGTATCCAGTAAGTCTCTAACCTAGAGACACCCCGCAGAGAGGAGTCCCCCCTCCAATGGGGGACAAACCTATCTATCACCTGAAATTGGGTGCCTCTAGGATCCTTGGCATGATGTTCTAAATAATGCCGCGAAAGAGTGTGCTTGTCACAACCTTTACGAATTTTGGCTAAATGTTCGTTAACCCGAATGGAAAAATTCCTGATTGTGCGCCCTACGTATTGAAGTTTGCATGGGCATGTAATTAGGTACACGACGAACCTGGTGACGCAGGTAGTGAATTGCTTCATGGTATAACTGCGTCCCGTGACACTAGAACTGAACGTGTCCGTTCTACGTCTACCCAGCACATTGACCATGCAAACATTGCATTTTCTACACGGGTAGTAGCCATTAGCCTCTGGAAAGAAGGAAATCTTAGTAGGAGGGTCTAATATGTTATGGGCTATTTCACCCTGAATGGAGCGGGCACCCCTATAGATCACACCTGCCCGTTCAGGGAGAGAAGGTCCAAGTATTCTATCGCTTAACAACACTTTCCAATGCCTGTTTAAAATCTTTTTGATTTCATGATGTTGGGTGGAATAAGAAGTGAAGAAGGACCATTTAAATCTATCCTCTCTAGCATTTCTCTGTTTATCAGTGAGAAGAGAAGACCTCTCAATTTCCAATACAGAGGAAATGTCTGTATCTAACCCAATGGATGAATAACCCCTGTCCAGGAATCTTTCCTTGAGGGTATTGGATTGAGCCACAAAGTCATCATCACGGGTGCAGTTCCTCCTGAGATGGAGGAACTGTCCCCGTGGTATGGACCTCAACCACTGGTCATGGTGACAGCTGTCGACCGGGATATACCCATTTCTGTCAGTAGACTTGAAATAAGTTTTAAATTCAAGGTGATTACTGACAGCCAAGATTTCCAAGTCAAGGAAGTGTATGGACGAGGAACTAGCCTCATACGTTAACACAATTCCCCGATCGTTGTCGTTAAGAGCTGCCATGAAGATGTCTAAAGATTCTCTCGTGCCCCTCCATAGGAGGAGGATGTCGTCTATATATCTAGCCCACAGAACTAATTCAGGTCTGTTAAGGGCATAGACGACATCCTCCTCCCACTGGGCCATAAAGGGATTGGCAAGACTGGGGGCGTATTTAGCCCCCATTGCCACACCCTTAATTTGGGAGAAGAATGTTCCCTGGAACCAAAAATAATTATGCCGTGTAGCAAAATCCAATAACTCCATGATGAAATTTCTCTGTATCAAGGATAGTGATGAGTTTCTGGTCAGAAACAACTCCACTGCCTCAAGACCCAAATGATGTGGGATACAGGTGTATAGTGCAGACACATCTGCAGTCACTAAAATCAAATCTCCCTGATGCCGCGTACACACGACCGTTTTTCTCGACGAGAAAAACGCCATTTTTTCCTTTCGCCGAGAAAAACGATCGTCTGTGGGCTGAAAACGGCATTAAAAACGACGAGAAAAATTAGAATCTGCTCTAATTTTTCTCGCCGTTTTGCACGTTGTCGTTTTTCTCGTCATGAAAAATGATCGTGTGTAGGCTTTAACGACGTGAAAAAAGCGCGCATGATCAGAAGCAAGTGAGGAGAAGGGAGCGCTCGTTCTGGTAAAACTACTGTTCTGAATGGAGATGGCACATTCGTCATGCATGAAATTATTACATCGTTTAATGCAGCGCATTCTTTTCTTCGTTCTAATGCTGCAATCCAATTCTCTTGCTGCTGATATTCTCCCAGAGTTATGAAAAAGTTTGGTCTTTAGTATTTATTGTTTTATCATGATTAATCTATATTTTTTGTAAGCCAGATCTCCCTAAATACCCTAAAATTTGGACTTTACATTTTTTTGTGCCTTTTTTTAATTTAACATTTTTGGTATTAGATTTTAGACTGTTTTTCTATATTATTTGCTATTTTGGAGTGTGTCAAGTTACCACAACATTATTATTTATTCTAATTTACCCTCAATGAGGTTAGTGTCCCTTGTTAATTTCACAATTTTTTAGCCACTGTCCCTGCCTACTCACTACCAAACTGGCTATTTAGAATAAAAACACATGTTAATTTTGTATCTTCAAACAAAAATTCAATTTATTATGGCCTAAAAACAAATTAAAAGGTAAGCCAAAACAAAACCATATGTAAAGTAAAAATAAAGAAGCCAGGAAGACAGCACTGGAGACCCTGCTGAAATTAGTGCAGACCCAGATCACCACAGCAAACACCAAAGGATGTGAAGACGAAAATTGGGCCCATCTGAGGCACATATCCTGGGCTCATTTGCTGTTTTTTTTTTACCTTCCCTGCAGCCTTCCTTGGAGGCTGTGTCCATGGAGGAGGGACTGGAGCAGGAGCAGGGACTGGTACAGGAGCAGGGACTGGTACAGGAGCAGGGACTGGGACAGGAGCAGGGACTGGGACAGGAGCATGGAGAGGGGCAGGAGCATGGAGTGGGGCAGGAACTTGAGCAAACAAATATGAAAGGTCCACAACATCGGTGAAATCCTTCAGTTTGCCCAACATGCCCATATTTACCACCTTCAATATCAGTGTCTCACTTTTAAGCCTCTGGTCCAGTTCCATTTGGGGCAGTTTCTCCCCAATAAGGGCAGCAAATCCCTCTGCAGCGGTGGGGGGCTCTCTGAGTGCCACAGTAGCCTCCCTAATTAGGGCCTGGGTCTCCTCCTCCATTTGAAGCAGCCTCCTTGACCTTTTTTGCTGGAATCCGCAGCGGAGGGATCTGGGGCCTGGTGTTGTGCTGGGTCCCACTGGGGCTTGCCTCTTCCTGGGTCCCACTGGGGCCTGCCTCCTCCTGGCTTCCAGTGGCACCTGCCTCCTCGTGGGTCCCACTGGGGCCTGCCTCCTCCTGGGTTCCACTGGGGCCTGCCTCCTCATCCTGTTAAAAAAAGGTACATAGAGTTATTTTCGCCTTCATCTTTCACACACATTTGTCACCTCATGACATTTGCTAATTGAATGCTACTAAATATTAAAGTTAATCATTCTGACACCAGCATTTTTCTTTTTTGTGCCCTTAATTTTTGGCCACTGCTGTCTATTGATATGTCAGACACTTTGGTTTAACTGGTAACATTTTTCACACATTTTTTTAAACTTTGACAACATTCAACTTTTATTACTCTAAATATTCTGTGAAATATTATACCTGGCTCCAAATATTTAAATCAGGCTCCTCCAGGAGTTGAGGTTGTTCCTCCAAAGAGACCTCAACTTGGCTGGAGGCTTGGCTGCAGGGAATGCTGGAGGGAAGGCTGGAGGGTTGGCTGCAGGGAAGGCTGGAGGTCGTTCTGGGTGGAAGGGTGGAAAGGGATTCCCTGGATTCCAGGTGTTCATCGAGGAAACTCAGGTGCTGGTAGCACCACAGATTAGGGATGTATCGGTCCTCTGCACCTGCTCCTGACCGCAGCGATTTTTGGACTTTATTACGTTGAGCCCGGTATGTGCCCCTAATGGTCCCAATTTTATTCTTCACATCCTGTAGTGTTGCTGTGGGGATCTGAGTTTGCACAAATTCCAGCAAGGTCTCCAGTGCTCTCTTCCTGGCTGCTTTATTTTTATTTTGTTTATTTTTTGTCTCCCAAAAAATTGGAAGATTCTTCCATCTTTGCAGGAATTCAAGCATAAACTCCGGGTCCTTAAATACCTTCATTTTCTCTGCAATTCAAAACCAAAATAAAAAAAAAGGAATGTCAGTCAGGACTACTCCAAATCTTTCTCACCATATATAGGCCACTAACGTAGCAATTGATCAGTCATCATAGAGTTGAGTGAACACCTGTATGTTTGTGTTGAACTCTTTTTTGCCAACTTTGTAAAAAGCTAGAGTTCGTGACCTGACTGTACCCGAACTTGACCCCGAACCCAAACCCCATTGAAGTAAATGTTGCCCTGAAAATCTGGGGACTAAAAGGACTCCCCAAAAATAAAGGAGTACCTCGAACTGTCCCTGCACCAAGTGTCATTTGTGTTTATTCAAAATTAACACAAAATTCACTCCTGGGTATAATGAATTGTTGTCTCCTGTCAAATGCAATACATAGAAAAGTCATTGATACAAACATTGGGTAAGCATTGTGGTTCCCCCAAATATCCATACCAGGCCCTTCAGGTCTGGCAAGGATTTTAAGGGGAACTCCACCACAAATTCTGGGAAAAAATGGCGTGGAGTCCCCCCCCAAAATCCATAACAGACCCTTATCCGAGCACGCAACCTGGCCGGCCACAGGGGAAGAGGGGGGGACGAGAGAGCGGCCCCCCTCCCTCCTGAACCGTACCAGGCCACATGCCCTCAACATGGGGAGGATGTCCCCATGTTGATGGGGACAAGGGCCTCATCCCCACAACCCTTGCCCGGTGGTTGTGGGGGTCTGCGGGCGGGGGGCTTATCGGAATCTGGAAGACCCCTTTAACAAAGGGGACCCCCAGATCCCGCCCCCCCATGTGAAATGGTAATGGGGTACATTGTACCCCTACCATTTCACCACAAAACTTGGCAATATCTAAAAAATGACAATAGACGTTTTTGGACAATTCATTTATTATTGGTTTGGTTTTTCTTCCATCTTCTTCCTTCTTCTTTTCTGCATTCGAGTTTCTTCCTCCATCTTCCTCTTCATCTTCATCTCCATCTTCATCTTCCTTCTTGCTTCGGGCTTCTCGTCCGCAGCTTGCTTCGGCTTCTTCTTTGTTCTCCCGCCGCTCCGTTTGAATTGGAGTTTCCCGCTGTGTGACGCTTAAGTTATGCAGTTCTCCTCTAGGTCCGCTGCGAGCCGGTGGACCCGCCCCCCTCTGACAGCACGGGGAAAGTACCTGTGAAATCTATGTGCGTCAGAGGGGGGGCGGGGTCACCGGACCAAGAGGAGAACTGATGAACTGAAGCGTCACACAGCGGGAACCTCCAATTCAAACGGAGCGGCCGGAGAAAGAAGAAGCCGGAGCAAGATGCGGACGAGAACACCGAAGGAAGAAGGAAGATGAAGAGGAAGAGGAAGATGAATGAAGAAACACGAAGCGAGAAAAGAAGAAGGAAGAAGATGGAAGAAAGCCAAACTCAAAAATAAAGGAATGGTCAAAAACTGACTCTTGTCATTTTTTCACATTTTGTACACTTTCTTCGTGAAATGGTAGAGGTACAATGTACCCCTTACCAATTCACATAGGGGGGGCAGGGATCTGGGGGTCCCCTTTGTTAAAGGGGTCTTCCAGATTCCGATAAGCCCCCCGCCCGCAGACTCCCACAACCACCGGGCAAGGGTTGTGGGGATGAGGCCCTTGTCCCCATCAACATGGGGACATCCTCCCCATGTTGAAGGAATGTGGCCTGGTATGGTTCAGGAGGGAGGGGGGGCCGCTCTCTCGTCCCCCCCCTCTTCCCCTGCGGCCGGCCAGGTTGCGTGCTCGGATAAAGGGTCTGGTCTGGATTTTTGGGGGGACTCCACGCCATTTTTTTTCAGAATTGGGGGCGGAGTTCCCCTTAAAATCCTTGACAGACCTGAAGGGCCTGCAACTCGAATTTGGGGGGACACGTTTTTTGTTTTTAGGTAAAAATGAATTTTCAATGTCTTGCCATTTGCCGGGAGCCAAGAATTCATTATAGCCGCGATTGACTTTTAAATGTTTTTTCAAAACTTCAAAAATGACACTTTGTGCACGGCCAGTACTAACAGCACGGGAAGCAAGCGCCAAGTTACATGCATATTGCCCAACCCCGGCCCCGAACATACAGTGAATGTTTAGGTTTATGCTCCTGGACACAGGCAAAATAAAAGGTCTGTACGGTCACTAAATTTGCTGTTCGGGGCCGCTCAACCCTCGACATATCAAGTATGAAAAATGTTACGTACCCGCGATCTACACGTTCGTTGCTTCCGACCTTCTTCCACTCACTGAACGTCGCTTTCAACTATGTTTTTTGGAGTTATATACAGTGCGCATGAGTGATGCTCCGCACGCTTTCCCGCCCCTGACGTTCGTTAGACTACTTTCCCCGCCCCTTCTCGCTCGTCCTTAATGACGGAGAGTGAAAACATGGCGGAGAATCAATGACATGAAGTGGAAAGTGGGGAAGGAAGCAGGCCCAGACCCAGAAGGTATAAAGCCACTATTGCTCAGGGAGGATTATGATGCGAAACATGGGCCCTACAAAAAGCCAAATCAAGTGAAAGCCAAGATCATGGATAAAGTGGTCAAAACGCTCTTCCATAAATTTGGTGTTCGCAGGTCGAAGGAACAGATCCGCAAACGATGGTCAGACATTAAGTTGCGTGAGCCGGAGCAATCTAAAAAAAATTTAAAAAGTCATCAGAAAAAGTAAGTAGATTTACATTAACTCTGATTTTTGGGAATACCGTGGTGCTGCATGTGCTTTTTATATAATGTATGTAGTACAGTTCAAGATGTCCTGTTTCATGTTTTTCGACACACGAATCGATCGTAGAAATGGTCGTTCAAACGTTCACTAAATCACAAGCTTTTGGTCCGATTCATTGTTTGAACGAAGAAAGAAAGAAAGGTCTTCTGGACGCAGCACTCCGGTTAAAAAGCCTTTATTCCAAAAAAAGGTTCAGGAAACCAAGAACACACTGCACAACACAGCAAACTGATCACATCTGGCTAACGCGTTTCACACTATTAAAGTGCTTACTCATAGCTATGAGTAAGCACTTTAATAGAGTGAAACGCGTTAGCCAGATGTGATCAGTTTGCTGTGTTGTGCAGTGTGTTCTTGGTTTCCTGAACCTTTTTTTGGAATAAAGGCTTTTTAACCGGAGTGCTGCGTCCAGAAGACCTTTCTTTCTTTCTTCAATTGCATTTGCATTTGCCTGCACCCTTGGTTGCTGGGAGGAGGTAATTTCAGGGACTTCCACACCTGAGCGGCTTCCTTTCTCCCGTCATTGTTTGAACGACATTTGATCATTCGTAATAATAGGCATGTTCAAATGTAGTTAGCAATGTATTCCACCAAAACATCGTTTGGGTGGTATTGAACGAGGATTTCAACGTTGGATTCTTGTGCCCAAGAACATGAAACAGGACATCTTGAACAGTAAAAGATGTCCTGTTTCATGTTTTTCGACACACGAATCGATCGTAGAAATGGTCGTTCAAACGTTCACTAAATCACAAGCTTTTGGTCCGATTCATTGTTTGAACGACATTTGATCATTCGTAATAATAGGCATGTTCAAATGTAGTTAGCAATGTATTCCACCAAAACATCGTTTGGGTGGTATTGAACGAGGATTTCAACGTTGGATTCTTGTGCCCAAGAACATGAAACAGGACATCATGAAATGTTGATGTGAGAATTAATTAGAAACATGTTTGTGTAGGTGTTGGTAATTATATTTAACTAATGTAACTAGATTCAGTGTACGTTTACGAGAGTATGCTCAGCAGCTGCTTACACATCTGGACTCATTAGCACAAGTGTGGGCCACAAGAACAACCTTTTGATGGTGTCACACACAGGTGATCCAGTGGATACCTGGTGTGTTTCCATGTGTGAAACATGACCAAAAGAGATTAATCTACCATCTTGGGAAATGGATACAATCATGTGTTCATCTTCTAAAAAAAATTCCTAAATACAATTGTAACACACTTCCCAAGAATGAGTAATATTCCTCTTTCAGGCCTAAATATATTTAGTTACACAAGTCTACCTTTGGGTTATATCTCCTAGGGCTTCAAAGAGCTAAGAGACAGGAGGCTGCAAACCCCGAACCACCAACTCAAGACCCACAACCGCAGGATGTGGCTGAAGAGGGAAATGGCAACTCACCAGGTCAGTGTCATACACCACAGCCTCAGGTAATAGATGTAGGCCTGTATATTTAGTAAGACGTTTTTTTGTTTCCAATTAAAGGGACTTTAATGCCTGCGGCCCCAGCAACCTTCACCCGACCCACTGCCCAGATGTTGAGGAAAGAAGTGAGGGTCTGCTCTCGGGAGGTTGAAAACATAAAAGCCAACCTGTTCCAGATGTGCCAAACAACCAAACTCATGGAGAAAAGACTGAAAAAAAATTGAACATATTCTTGGGAGGGTTTAAAACTTGTAGATATTTGAAAAAAGTTTTGTTTAGTTTTTTTGGGGGGGGGGGGGAATCTTTTATTTCTAAAGTTATATTGTACGTGTTGTACATTTTTGTACAGAGTTTTATAAAACAAACAAAAAATTAAAATCCCAAAAAAATATTTAACATTTTTTATACAAACCAGAAAAATGTTATACTCCTATAAAAAAAATTGAAAACTAAACAATGTGTGGCTTCTTATATCAATGTTGCCCCCCCCCCCCTAAAAAAATGTGTGTGTTTACACTCTATAAATTATGGTAATTTACTTGTTAGGAAAAAACATGGCACTACAACTGCACTAGTATAACCTAGGACAGTGATGGTGAACCTTGGCACCACAGATGGTTTGGAACTACATTTCTAATGTTGCTCAGGCACTCTGCAGTGGAGTTGAGCATCATGGGAAATGGAGTTGCAAAACATCTGGAGTGCCAAGGTTCACCATCACTGACTAGGAGAAAGAACAAATACAACAAAAGAAAAGCAAACAAGATGTTTTCATTATATTTTTTTTTTATTATGACAATAATTTAGTTAAAAATGATCAGGCATTGCAATGGCCCCCCTACCCATAAAATATTCAAGATAGCGTTGCCGCACATCACGGCCGCTTTGGGGGGCCAAGCCTGTAGGGCCAGCTAACTGGGCTGCCAATGGTCCATCCAAGCACTGTGTGCCCTGAAGGGCAACTGTAGATAGATAATTGTTCGAGTTTTTTATTAAAAAATTGTGGAGTATGCAACAGCACATGATCAAATGGTTCCATTTATACTCCGCCATGTTTATAGCAGTCTGGAAAATGCGGAACCGACTGGCCATGATGCCAAAGGCATTTTCGACCACCCTTCGCTCTCTGGCCAGCCGATAATTAAAGACCCTCCTCTCAGGGGTGAGGGACCTTTGTGGAAAAGGCCTCATCAAATGGGGTCCAAGCGCAAACGCCTCATCTGCCAGGAAAACAAACGGGAGGCCATGTTCATTTTCTACAGCAGGTGGCAATGCCAGGTCCTCTGAAAGAAGCCGGTCAGCAAACTCGGTCTGGGCGAAAACACCACCGTCAGACATCCGCCCATTTTTCCCAACATCAACATAGAGAAACTCATGGTTGGCAGACACCACCGCCATGAGCACAATACTGTGGAAGCCTTTATAATTGTAAAAAAAGGATCCAGAATTGGGTGGTGGCACGATGCGGACGTGCTTGCCATCAATGGCTCCTCCACAGTTGGGAAAGTTCCACCGCTGAGAAAACTCAGATGCCACATTCTGCCATTCCTGTGGCGTCGATGGTAACTGTGGAGTCAAAGCAAAAAAAAAAAATTATATACTTTGCTACATAAACATTGCAAGCATGTTAGCACAAAACACTCTGGGCAAAACATCAGTATAGCATTAATTTGGAAGGAGGATTTTAGAGCGGAGCTACGCAGGCAAAATAATAACAAATTACACAGCAGCTCCAGCTACAGCAGCTGCAGAGGTTTGCTAATTGTACACTTACCGGTCCTGGAGTCCAGCAACGTCCGCAGCAGAGGACGAACAATCGCTCGTCACTCTGCTGCCCCCTCTGCCATCCTCGGTGAGGGAACCAGGAAGAGAAGCCTTGCGGCTTCACTGCCCGGTTCCCAAATGCACATGCACGAGAAGCGCTGCGCAGTTCTGACTGGTCTTCCTGTGTTCTGTGAGACAAGTGTTTCCAAGAACACTACGGGTATTCTGCGTGAAGTGACTTGGCTCCGGCAGATTTGCCGCAGAGATGACTCCCGGATGTGGGTGAAAATACTTGTCTTAAACAGGTATCTTCACCCCCTCCCCCCTGAAAGGTGACAATTTTGACACCGGGGGAGGGTTGCGATGAGCGGACCAAAAAAATTTAGGATGGAGCTCCGCTTTAATAAGAGCTAAAAATGAGCACAAAAAACATCACCCACTCTGATGGACCTGTGAAATTCTTATAGGGTGGGGGGGTTGAGATGAGTTGGGGACATCATAAATAAAAGCTCTAGTACTATGTAATTTATTTGGGTAGATTAGACAAAAGAAAATAATTAGGGGGGGGGGGGATTCAGGCAATCTAAGCACTACAATGGAGCGGCCCAAAAAAAATGGGGAGTGACTAGGCTAGGTGTGTTTGGGCCCAGGATATAATGCTGGAGAGCTTTTTAAAAAAAAATATGCATGTAGGCCAAAAAAATGGAACATTCAAAGCTTACAACATGCAGGGGGACAAAGGGGACATTCACAGCATATTCAAATCATGGTAATTAGAGACAGTCCAAAAAATACTATACATTAGCAAGCATACAAAAACATAGATTGTGATGTTTATAAAGGAGAAAACTTACCTTAATATAGTCCTCCTGAAGGACCTGGATAATGGCAGAGCAGGTCTCAGGGATAATGACGCCCAGAGCCTGGGGGGAGATGCCTGTCGAGAACTTGAGGTCCTGCAAGCTTCTCCCAGTCGCAAGGTATCGCAACGTGGCGATGAGCCTCTGCTCAGCAGTAATGGCTTCCCGCATAATGGTGTCCTGCCTGGTGATATAGGGGGACACCAAAGCCAAGAGCTGCTGAAAAACGGGGTCAGACATCCTAAGAAAATTCCTGAAGTCATCAGGGTTATTCTCCCGGATCTCCCGCAGCAGAGGCATATGACATAATTGGTCCCGCTGGAGCAACCAATTCTTGGTCCAAGAACTCCTCTCTGCCAAGAGAGTTCATCAAGATCCAACCATTGCGGCAGGTTTGAAAACCCTGTGCCTTAATAAAAACCTGTTCATGGACTGGATCTGGGACATAGCAACAAGCCCAGCAGCAAGCACAGCACGATCTCGGCGACAAGAACGTACCCGCAACATGGCTTCAAAACGGTCTTCTAATCAGAACGAACTAAAAGAACGCACTGAAGAACAGCAAGGCCTCTGAAGAACGAGCTGAAAAACAGTAACGAGCGGACAAGAACGCACTGCAAAAACAGATACGAACTCACTACACGCACTCAAAGCCAGATACGAACCCACAAGCACAAACTGAACTCCCGAAAACGATCTTTAAAGCACGAAGACTGAAAAGCGCGAATCGTCTCTTCCCAAACTTTTACTAACACACGGTAACACGAAATCAGCAAAAGCAGCCAAAAGGGTGGCGCGAACAGAATGAAACTTCCCCTTTATAGTGCCGTCGTACGTGTTGGACGTCACCACGCTTTGCTAGATCATTTTTTTTCACGATCGTGTGTAGGCAAGGCAGGCTTGAGAGGAAACACGAAAAATAACGTTGAGAAAAACGACGTTTTTTTTCATGACATGAAAAACGGTCGTGTGTACGCGGCATGATGGTGTACCTTCTCTAGTAAATTGATGGTATCCTTGGTATCCCTCAAGTAAGAGGGTACCGATTTTACCAAAGGCTGGAGAAAGATTTCAATATACTTCCCAATTCGTGACGTGACAGAGTCGATCCCACTTACAATGGGACGCCCAGGGGGAATCGACTGGGTTCTTGTGCACCTTTGGGAGGTAATAAATAACAGGAATACGAGGCGCCAAAGGAACCAAGTATTCCTGTTCTTTCTTATTGAGGATGTTCAAAGAAAAGCCTTCATTAATAATATCTACCAGGGCTTTCTTATATTTCAAAGTAGGATCACCTGGCAGAGGACTATAAGTGGCTCTATCCTCTAAGAGTCTGCACATCTCCTTGACGTAGTTTTCCTTGTCAAGCACCACTATCCCCCCGCCTTTGTCCGCCGGACGGATGATAAGGTTTTTATTAAGGCACAGGGTTTTCAAACCTGCCGCAATGGTTGGATCTTGATGAACTCTCTTGGCAGGTAGTTCATCTAAATCCTTCAATACAAGGGTACGAAACACATTAATAGATGGAGCTGAATGTGCTGGGGGGTTAAACAAGGAGGGGTTAGATAACCCTGAATGTATACTGGTGGAAACACCACCAGACTGGGTAAAAGAAGTGGATCCCAAGGGCACTATAGACATCCCATTGTTGTTTTGGGCATCAACTGTTGGGAGGGCTAAAAAATGCCTCTGGATGTTCAGTTTCCTTATATACTTCTGGATATCTATAAAGGTGGAAAATTTGTTCAGTTTCCGTGGAGGAACAAATTTCAGACCTTTGTGCAATGATAGATGGCACTGATTAGCAGCACTGCAGGGCGCTGATTAGCATAACTGGTGGGCACTAAGGGGACCGATGTCCCTCTAACAGAAGCTGGTTAATGGCTTTCTTCTTTTCCTTACACAGACAGACTGATTGGCTGACAGCTGTGATCAGCCAAGCACCAAGGACTCAGCAATTACAGAGCGCGGTGCGCGAGCATCACGAGAATGAAAGGATGTCCATGTATGCCCCCCCAAGCATTTTAATCATGCGCTGTAGCCATCTTTCGGCTATAGCATGGGCACCAAGTGGTTAATATTCTTTAAATATAAGAGTATGATTCTCTCAAACAGCGCCAGCGGCACCATATTCTGGCATCACATAATTTGCATAAGTAATACTTTTTTTAACTTGACATTATTAATTGGCTTTAATATAGCAGGAGCCGCATCTCAATCAAATTCATAATTACTATGGAAAAACTTAGCTTTTTTAGATAGTTCCAACTATCTGATTTTTTCAGCCAGCAGTGACAGGTATGAAATGACTGGTGGGAGTATCAGCCACAACAAATCAAAAAAATAAAGGAAATTTTATTCTTAAAAAATAAAGCTTTAGCCCTCAATTGCATGAAGTGTGTCCAGTGGACCTACAGTTCAATAGTATATATGAAAAAAGAGAGGAATTGGAATTTTAAAGGTGCAGTAACACAACAAAATATATGAAAAATATTGATTTATTTAGAAAAGATTAAAAAATACAGAATATAAAAATTCATCCATTATTACAATACAGTTGCGTGTGCAGTCTGAGAAATTCTCTCTACATGTTTCGCCAAGATTTTTGGCTTATTCAGGAGAATAAATTTGTCAGGCACGGTCTACTGAAAATAGAAAAGCACAACATAAATATAAATACAGTACAGAGAATACACAATTTCAAAAATAATACACATATACAGTGGGTACGGAAAGTATTCAGACCCCCTTAAAATTTTCACTCTTTGTTATATTGCAGCCATTTGCTAAAATCATTTAAGTTCATTTTTTCCTCATTAATGTACACACAGCACCCCATATTGACAGAAAAACACAGAATTGTTGACATTTTTGTATATTTATTAAAAAAGAAAAACTGATGTGATATTTCAGTTTTTCTTTTTTAATAAATCTGCAAAAATGTCAACAATTCTGTGTTTTTCTGTCAATATGGGGTGCTGTGTGTACAATAATGAGGAAAAAAATGAACTTAAATGATTTTAGCAAATTGCTGCAATATAACAAAGAGTGAAAAATTTAAGGGGGTCTGAATACTTTCTGTACCCACTGTAAATATTCCCAAATTGGCTGAGACCAGAATAAAAGACCTTAAAGGAAGGGACAATTACCTGTATCATAGAGTTAATCTAAATATGGATGGAAATGGGCCGGAAGATCAAAAGAGAACCACTAACATGTTGGATCATCTTGTGTAACCACAGAGGCCGGTAAGTGAATGAAAAGCCCACCATTAGCCAGATCAATGGCCTGTCTAGATATCTAGGGGTAAGAAGAAAATCAATACCACCAAAAAATTTAATATAAGGAAAGTATTCAAAATAGTTACTGCAACTACCTTCAATGAAGAAAGGAGGGCAGAAGTGATCCCAACCCAATCAGAAAGACGTATGGCGTTGACCAATGACGCCCAAGTTGGCGACACTGGAAGAACACCCTGGGCATCCATGTGGTCACCTGATCCAGAAATGAAAGAAGTAAAAAATAGGAATATTATATTTTAAAGACTTGGCATCGGAATAACCAACTCCCACTTGCCGAAGCAGTTCGGATACCCCCTGCGAGGGATTCCCCTGAGCCAACTTCCGTCTTGGATACTCCCAAGCCAAACACTCGCTCACAAACCCCTCGAGCTGAGGAAACAGATGTCTCTGAACTAAGTGAAGAAGAGGGAGAGGAACTTGAATGACTATGGCCTTCCCAGGCCCCAGAAACTTCTGCTATAGATCTTCCACCTACTGAAGACACCATAGACAGTACACTGAATGCAGAAGCTACTGAGTTCATCCCATCCAGTCCCTTAACAGATTCTTGGGAAGATGCCTGTGACTCACTCTCAGAGGAGGATCCAAGAGACTCTATGTATCTCCCTCATCCTGAGTCAAGTGCTCCAGAACCAGTGGAAACCGCCAAGTCTGTTCCAAGAGAGGAACATGCAGTATCTGAACCAGACATTCCAAGAGAACAAAGGATGAGAATGACCATAAGGCCTCCCTGAAGATTGACTTACCCACAAATGGGGGAGAGCTCAGAAGACACTGTGGTCACTGCCAGGAGAAGTCTGGAAGACCCTGATCCCTCCACTGTTCATTTAGTGGAGGGCAACCCCAACTCACCCTCTGGCACAGTTAGGCAGGTCGCTTATGACAGTGTGACCTGTGGGCGAGGAAGTTCACCCTCTCGTTTTTGGTGGGAACTTCCCCTGCCGACATCATACGCCGCTTTGTCAAATGTTGTGCGTAGTATTTGTTAATAGTTATCTTTGGGGACCAAAGAGTTTAAGTGGGGGGAGTGTGTAGAGGGGTCTTCTTTAAGGCCCTATGGACTACATTACCCAGAACCCTGTTTGGCACCCAGGGTGCATTTGGCCACCGCAGAGACTCATGGGGGAAGCTATAAAAGAAAAGGGCGAGGCTAGGTTCGGCCTTTTTGGACACCACGCTGCAATCAACAGGTCTCCCTGTGCGGATCTGTTGCAGTGCAAGGCCCGAGTCCTGGGCCTTGCATACCTTCCGAAGAGCCTTCCACCCCACTGCTGAGCCTGGGTGGTACCTGATTTCCTGTCGAGTTTGCTGACATCAGTAGGACCAGAGACCCTGCCGTTGCGGACACTGTGGGTGGAAACACAGTGGTGGAAGCCCCGGACTGGGATCGCGTCTGGAGGGGTGAGCGAGCATCTGCTCACTTATTTAACTTGTACTTTGATTAGACCTAGTGACTGCCTTGGCCCATCGTGCTGTAGTTATTATCCCGCCGGAGACTAGTGGCGGAACTGAGTTGTGTAGTCTCTGGTGAAGTGTTCCTCTTTTACTAACCGTTAATGGATTACAAATACTGTTCCTGAATGTGCACCACCGTTCATTTGCATGCGAAGAGTTGTTTTCACAGAGACTGAGCTTTATCTGAGTCAGGCCTGACCAGAGGTTTAAAACTTTGTTGGTGCGCCACATTGCGCATAGAGAAGATAGCTGCACGTGGCGTGTGATCACTCTGCACTATCACTGATTAGTAGGTTTATTGCTGCAGGGCTCTGCATGTATGCTATGTGTTATGTTCAACCTATACCCTTTATACTTAAGTAAATCAGATATAGTTTACCACTCCTGAATCAGTGTTTATTATTGCATATTATCTGCCTATCCTGCTATGAGATTGTGTATAACCAGGTATAGAATTATATGAAGGAAACATTCCCTAGACTAACTGTGCCATAGAGGGTTGAGTAGATTGCTGGGGGTTGGCGGTGCTGTATACAGGGCCCGAACTAACTGAAAACCAAAAGCTCTCTTAACTGGGGGTATTGCTACATACACATTAACCACTTGGCAACCAGCCACAGTACATATAATGCGGCAGGTCGGCTCTATTGCGCAAAACAACGTACCTGCACGTTGTTTCTGTTGGCGGGTGCGCCCCTGGAGGCTCACGATCTCAGCATAGAAAGGCAGAACGGGGATCTGCCTATGTAAAAAAGAATATAAAACAAAAAACATCAGCGCTAAAACCCACAGCAGAACTAGTCACAATTATGGTGGAGTGGGAAGGAAGGGAAAGAGGGGAGGGGGAGGGGGAGGAAAATTTCATGAGGAATGATCAAAATGCCCAGTGCTGCATGGAACCTATGGCTGGAGCACAAACATGAATAAATAAAACTAAAAACCAGCGCTCAATGGACAAAGATCAGATAATAAAAATTCAATTGATAAAAATGCCTTTTAATTAGAGTTCATAAGGCAAAAATAATAGCAAGATCAATAGTTCATACACGGTGACATATAAAACCAGGGAAAGGTCAATAATAATAATCATAGAACCTGACATCCATGGAGGTGGGAGCTGAATCCAGGTTGCAGAGTGTAATGAAGAGAGGGCTCAGCCTTCTGACTCGCTGGGACTCGAATGAGCCAATGGGCAGTAGTCCGGCAGAAGGGAGGACTTCCCAATGATGTATAATGCGTTAGGGAAGGCGGATGGCCTTTGGTGAGGAAAAGGCAATGGAAGAATCCAATCCGACAGACCGCGCTAAGTGCTGGGGATAGCGACAGGCTGCAGCTTCTGAATCCTCCTGTGATGAGAACAGCACGGAGGGGAACCGCCGCTATGATGAGGTCACTACACTAGCACTTCCGCTGGTCAAAACAACCAGCTGTGTGACCGGCGGCTGAAAACAAAGGGGCGGGTCTGAAACAGCAACTCGGTGACCCCAGCAGAGGGAAAGTCCTTCTTCCGGAGGGCACAGATTCAATGGTGGGGGGACAATATTGCCCAGGTGATATAGCTTCCTAAGAAAATTCTCAAAGGATCTAGTGCCGTACTGCAGATCATTAAAGCTCAGCCAGAGCTGCAATTACTGGAAATAATTTCAATGCGATATGGCTCCACTGAAAAATGGGATGAAATAGAAAGGAAATTTGGGGGTCCTGAGTGGCTCTGACTACGCGTTTCGCGCATCAAGCGCTTTGTCACAGTCACTGATGAGTTGTACCCAGGAAGTTTAAATAGGAACCAATAAAGAAAGGGGAGGAGAAGGGAGAGGAAGGAGAAAACCAGGGGAGGACTGGGAGGGGGGGAACAGTTCCACCAAAAATCGCAGATCGCTGCCATTACTAGAAAAAATATATATAAAAGTCCATAAATCTATAACTTTTGTACAAACCAATCAATATATGCTTAGTGTGATTTTTTGTTTTTTATCAAAAATATGTAGCAGAATACATATTGGCCTAAACTGATGAATAATTATTATTTTTTGGATATGTATTATAGTAGAATGTAAAAAATATATTTTTTTTTTTCAAAATTGCCAGTCTTTTTTTGTTCATAGTGCAAAGAATAAAAACCACAGAGGTGATCAAATACCAGCAAAAGAAAACCCTATTTGTGGGGAAAAAAAAGGACATAAATTTTATTTGGGTATGTCACACGACCACGCAAAATTGACAGTTATGGCGACACAATGCCGTATCGCAAAAAATGGCCTGGTCATTAGGGGGGTAAATCCTTGCGTGGCTGAAGTGGTAAAAAAAGTGCAGCAAACAAAAAACAGCTTTGCCTGTGTCAGGAACAAGTAGCGGTCCAATGGCAACTTGTGTGAGGGCAGTCAGCCTTTGACCTTTGGTTTTCTTCCTGCAGCTATGCCACCAGTGCATTGGAGACAGACACCAGATTTACAGTAATATATGTAATTAAATCTATGGAAAACATAAGGGACGAAAGTGCAGGTGATTTGGGCACACCTCTTTTGCACAGAAGTGTGCAGTGGTGTGCCACACAGAAAGGGTAGCTTTGCCTGTTTTAGCAACAAGTATGATAACAAGGCCACCTTGTCAGACGGCTGTAATACAGTGATAGGATCCCTAATGGTTTTCTAGTAATATACCTGTCATTTTAGGCCTCTGAGTTTAGTAAACACAATGGATGTAAACAGAGTGGAGTGAGGCATTGTGTGATTGATATATGCCTTGTCCCAGGAAAAGGTAAAATTGAGTGCCTTGTTTTACACCTATGAGCTTTGCCTGGGTAACTGGGATTTAGGGGCCCTGTGAGATGTGTGTAGCAGAAACCAGAAGAAATCAGCCTATAAACTTTGTGACTCTCCTCAAAAGGCTGTGCCTGTGATAGTCACAAGTTGAGTTCTCTAACCACTTGCGTTGCTCCCAACTGTCCCTGATTTTGAGGGACAGTCTCTGATTTGGAACAAAGTCCCCCTGTCCCTCTTTCCTCCTCATTTGTCCCTCATTTTGGTCTGATCTATATAGTTTTATATACAATTCACTTTTTATCTTTCATAAAAGTGTTTCTAAAAGTTCTAAATTGCTGCATTTGTAAATTTCAAAAGCTAGTATAAAGGAATAATAGTGGTAAAAAAAGCACTTGTGGGTTTAACTAATATTTTTTTCTTCGTATAATTATTCTTTAAGGGGGAATGGCAGGGGGTGTGCCCTATGCCTACATACTTTTGACAGTAGGTGTCCCTTCAAAAAGTCGAGAGGTATGCACTTGTAACTCAGAAGAGCCTTGAAGTCTCTGGGGGCGTAACCACCAGCCCTGAGCTTTTGGGAAAAAGCGGGTGCCTGGCCTGCCACCTATGTTCAAGGCAACCTACCTTTTCCCATTAGCTGTTATCCCTTTACAAAAGCTTACAACCACCACCAGAATATGTGGCAAAAGAGGTTCTTTTTAGTGATATCTTGGATTTACCGATTGAATGATAGAAGGGTGAAAATCCCACTTCTAGCACCAAAATCTTCCTTCTCATCACCAACACCCCAACCCTCCTCCCCCTTACTGCCAGCACTCCAACCTCATTCCTCGTACTCCTCACCTGCCTCCTGCTGCCTCACAGGGATGGAGGCATTGGGAAACCAACCCTGCTGGGCTTGAGTCCTCCACTTTTTGCTTCTGCTGTGCCTCCAGTCTACTACACCATGCATTGTGTGCTCATGTGGGAACACCAGAAGGATTGTGATAATATTTTCAGCTCACTATTCTTTCTGTTTTTGAATGGTGACAAGATGTTATTTGTGTCTTGAATCAGAAACAACTGACATGGTGATGGTCTGGTGCAGCATGGCCAACTTGAAGTTTTGGCACGTGGGTGTATTGCATATCAGGCGGTTGACAGCTAACTTGTGTTGCCACTGCATTTCATCCAGCCAACTACATAAAGGGAATGACAACCACTGGCCTGCTGCTGTACATATTGAAAGCCAGTGTACCTAAACATGAATCGATGCCTAGCCAGATAAGGTACATGTGTGAGCTTCTCAATCCAAAAGGGTGGCCGGTAGGTTGATGCGGTTGTCACACATCACCTGGCCTGGCACAAGATGGCGTGAGGTCAGCCACATCTCAGCCTGCCTGTCGCTGAAGAGCTTCCAGTGTCTCTGTCCCAGTGTGGCTCCTGTCCCCAAGCATATAAGCCGCAAAATAGTGTGGCACTATTTTGCCTAGGCCGTTACATGAGGCTCTGGGGCAAACTGCTGGTTATATACTGTATAGTATATACATAGGTAATCTGGTTGTAAAAAGACACAAGTCCATCCAGTTCAACCAATAGAGAAAACAATATAAACGTCACCACCTAAGACCATGGAGGAGAAAAGGGGGGGGGGGAGAAGTGACTGTGCTATCACCATCACCAAGGTGCAGATGATGGTGAAATGCTGCACAACAGCATTTTGCACAAAGATTGGGTTTAGGTAACATTGGGGTTGTGGTTTTGAAGTGTTTTGGTGCAGTCTGTTTTGACATTTTATTGAACTTTTAAGACAATGCAATGATGTACTCTGAAAAAAAGAAACACATAAACTATACTATTGAACTGAGAAAATTGTTAACTCATCGTCTGCATTGGTCAGCACCACAGCCCTTTTATATAATAAATATGAAAGAAGAGAGGAATTGGGATTTTAAAGGTGCAGTAACACAACAAAATATATGAAAAATATTGATTTATTTAGAAAAGATTAAAAAATACAGAATATAAAAATTCACCCAGTATTACAATACAGTTTATACGTGTGCAGTCTGAGAAATTCTCTCTACATGGCTTCTTCAGGAGAATAAATTTGTCAGGCACTGTCTACGGAAAATAGAAAAGCACAACATACACATATAAATATTCCCAAGATGGCTGAGACCAGAATAAGAGACCTAAAAGGAAGGGACAATTACCTGTATCATAGAGTTAATCTAAATATGGATGGAAATAGGCCGGAAGATCAAAAGAGAACCATTAACATGTTGGATCATCTGGTGTAACCACAGAGGCCGGTAAGTGAATGAAAAGCCCACCATTAGCCAGATCAATAGCCTGTCTAGATATCTAGGGGTAAGAAGAAAAATCAATACCGCCAAAAAAAAAAATATAAGGAAAGTATTCAAAATAGTTACTGCAACTACCTTCAATGATGGTGAAAAAATTCCAAAATAGAAGTGGAAATAAGTCCAAAGTTATGCTGATAACTGGTGCTTCAAAGATCTTCATAAGAACATCACCATGATCTAAAAGATAGTACAAATCAGAACCACTAAATGAGTCCCAGATAGTTAGGGAGTTCATAGAGAGGATCTAGAGATGACTGTAGGGTTGATAGATGCAATGAAGTTCAAAAACGAAAAAGCAAATATGGAATGATTCTGATATCTCCCAGTCAAAGGATAGACCACCAAGATCTGAAGATATGTGTAAGGAATCAATTAGGAAGTGAATAAAATAAAAAATGTATTCCCAAACAAATTGAAGATATTCACCTAGGTAGTAGCTTCCATAGAATACATCTTCCTCCTTTGATGTTCTGGCCATAATGAAATCCTCCAATAGAGGGTTTAAATACCGGCCTCCACCTTCCCATTGGGCATCAGATTGGCGCCAAACAGATGGGGAGGAGCGGACATTTGCAGTTACGCCCGACCACGTGGCTAAATGAAAGGGGATCACCGCTCTGAAGCCTCTGGATCCATGTAATGCTTCCGCCCCACTCTAAGCACACGCAGGTGCTGGCTCTGCACAATATAGGTGATAAAGAAAAAAATCCTGGATGGCCGCACTCTGCAAAAGGATGCTGGTTTATTTCATAAAATCCACAAAGTACAGCAAAAACACCCAAAAGTGAACACAGGGATTGTCTAACACGTTTCACATCATAAGATGCTTACTCAAGCTATGAGTAAGCATCTTATGATGTGAAACGCGTTAGCCAATCCCTGTGTTCACTTTTGGGTGTTTTTGCTGTACTTTGTGGATTTTATGAAATAAACCAGCATCCTTTTGCAGAGTGCGGCCGTCCAGGATTTTTTTCTTTACGACCACGTGGCTAGTCGCTCCGGAAGTGATGCAATCACGCCATGATGGAAACCAGAAATGGCGCAGCGGGATGACGAGGCGCACCGGAAGTGATGAAAATCACAAGACCAGTGAGCCTGAAGCAACCGTCAGCACAGAACAGCAGCGGAAGTGCTCAGAGGCAAATACCGCAATAGTTGTAAAATCCTATCAGGCTAATGGATGTTAATGGTCACTGTGGTTGATAATAGGAGCGTTCAAGCTGACCCAGATTTCTATCATAGAAAAAAAGGGAGAACCCTTCGACACTCAGACAGAAAGGGGGGCAGAAGTGATCTCAACCCAATCGGAAGGACGTATGGCGTCGACCAATGACGCCCAAGTTGGCGACACTGGAAGAACGCCCTGGGCGTCCATGTGGTCACCTGATCCAGAAATGAAAGAAGTAAAAAATAGAAATATTATATTTTGAATACCGTCTATAACAGATCCCAAATTTTTTCTAAAATAAGTAACAAAAAAAGAGATCTGCAGCCTAATAGAAAGATATTAGTAAAAAATATATACAGTAGATCCTATATTCCCGTAGGTCAATATGAATTCGGGGCTCAGCCATAGCAAGGGTCACATCCAACAATCGAAAAACGCAGAACCAAAATAAGGCAAAAATAATATGACCAAATTAAAAGGTCAAGAAAATGAACATTTGCATAATGGCTTATTTTTTCTAACCTAATTAGAGGAACGGTTTGTAGCTGATGGATTCATTCAAACCTGGATAAGATGTAGCTGCCAGGGAATGGATCCATCTAGTTTCTCTCTGAAGGGGACTTTTGTCCACATCTCCCCCTCTCTCATGTATGGGTAAATGTTCTAGAGAGAAAATTTTCATTTTAGATAGTTGAAAAGAATGATATTAGCCTATATGTCGGCTAATGGGGGTTTCCATTTTTATAAGGGAAACATGGTCCCTTATTCTGTGAAAAAATGGCCTTTTGGTCTTCCCTACATAAAAAGCGTGACATTCACACTTCATGTAATAGACTACCCCCGATAGACTGACAATTTACAAAAAAATTTGGTTTATAAATGTTTCCATTAGGAAGACTTCTTTCAGAAGAAATCATAAGAAACATACAAAATTCATTTGATTTTCTATACGTGATCTGAGGAAAGGGTTTGACGTATTTTGAAATAACCTCGTCTGTAGCTAATAATGAGCAGTATTTATTGATGATTTGGCGTACCTTCCCATGTTCAGCTGAATATCTGGTTATCAGTCGCACCTGATGGTCTGTCTTGTGTGTTTTTTTGGAAAGTATAAAATCAGCTCGATTTTTTTGCTTAGCCCGATTGTATGCCTTTTTTAAGATTGAACGACTATAGCTCCTGTCCAACATGCGAAATTGAAGTGCCTTGGCCTCTGACTCAAAATCTTGGTCCAAGCTGCAGTTTCTCCTTATACGGAGATACTGGCTGTAGGGTATGCTCTGCACAAGAGGCTTGGGATGAAAGCTAGCAGCATGTAATATCGTATTACCTACCGATGGCTTTCTAAACAATGAAGAGCCGATTGTACGATCGGAGTTTATGTAAATCGAGATGTCCAAAAAATGTATTGCTTTAAGATCACAAGACAGAGTAAACTTCAGGTTGTAGCGATTGTTTTCCAGTTTGGCTATAAATAGGAAAATTTCCTCTCTGGCTCCGGTCCAGACGACAAAAATGTTGTCTATGAAACGATGCCAGATGAGCACTTTATCAAAAAAGTCCTGATAT
Source organism: Rana muscosa (assembly GCA_029206835.1). Classification (NCBI taxonomy): domain Eukaryota; kingdom Metazoa; phylum Chordata; class Amphibia; order Anura; family Ranidae; genus Rana; species Rana muscosa. The sequence continues at coordinate 483,684,345 of CM055116.1, forward strand.
TCACCAGATGAGAAAATCTCCCACTCCCACCCCCCCAGGTACAGATTCGCGTACGATGGGGCACATTTAGTCCCCATCGCAACACCCTGTACCTGGAGGTAGTGGGAGCGGTCAAATACAAAAATGTTGTTGGTCAAAATAAAGGACAGCAGGTCCAAAATTAACCTGTTGTACGACCAGGAGGGGATTGTATGTTTTTATGTATCTTGGGTAGGGCATAAAGCGTAGGTAATCTAGGTGTCTCCACAGTTAAAAATGTGCATGTTTTCTTGTCAATCAGGCTCTCAAAGAAAGCCTTAGTGATAAGAATGCGATATTTGGTTTCAGCGTATTTTACCTGGGCTAAAGGTATAGAACGGTACCCGTTACGATTCAGCAGAAGATCTATAACCATTTTTTTATATTGATCCAAATCCATTACCACAATATTCCCCCCTTTATCAGAGGGTTTTATAATAATGTGGTCATTTTGTTTTAAAGAAGACAGCGCTTTGCGTTGTACCGAATTTTAATTGGATTGACTGCTAATTCTCTTCCATTTGGTAGCCTGTATTTCTTTAGTCACCCGTTGTGTAAAAGCCTAGATATTAGGGTTGCCCTGTAGGATAGGAAAAGATCTGGATTTAGGCTTGTAGAGGTTGGGAGGGAGAAATAGTCTCTCAGTAGAGGGAGTTTGAGATGGATTTGGGGGAGGTTCCTCAAGAGGGTCAAAGGGGTTACCTTCCTCCCACAATTCCATCAAATCGTTAAGGGCTTTAACCTCATTGATTGTTTTATCTTTCCAGATGTCCTCCGAGACAAGACTGCTCGGAGCACTCTTGTTGTCTTTGTCATAAATGATTTTGAACATTAGTTTTCTAGAAAAAAGATTGATATCCTTAATTATTTTGAAAGGATCTGCTTCTTGATCAGAACAGAAGGTCAGTCCCAGGCCAAGGACCTGGGTCTGATCTTCGGTTAGTGTATATGATGATAAATTTATCAATTGGAAGCTATTTTGGCTGTCCCTTTGAGTGTTGTAGGAATGTTTGGTGCCTTTTTGGGCTCCAAACTTGGTGGAGGAGAAAAAATTGGTGCAGTGCGGAGGTCCCCCAAACTGGGGGTAGCCTGTGAGTCCCGCAAAATAGTATTACCAGTTGCCTGGCTTACCTTTTGTGTTGATAAAGGAATAGGTGCAGAATAGGGATGAGCTTCGAGTTCGAGTCGAACTCATGTTCGACTCGAACATTGCCTGTTCGCCCGTTCGCCGAACAGCGAACAAATTGGGGTGTTCGCGGCAAATTCGAAAAATCTATGGGAGAAATCTAAAGTGCTAATTATAAAGGCTTGTATGCAAGTTATTGTCCTAAAAAGTGTTTGGGGACCTGGGTCCTGCCCCAGGGGATATGTATCAATGCAAAAAGAAGTTTTAAAAACGGCAGTTTTTTCGGGAGCAGTGATTTTAATAATGCTTAAAGTGAAACAATAAAAGTGAAATATTCCTTTAAATTTCGTACCTAGGGGGTGTGTATGATATGCATGTAAAGTGGCGCATGTTTCCCGTGCTTAGAACTGTCCCTGCACAAAGTGTCATTTTTGAAGGAAAAAAAGTCATTTAAAACTCACTCGCGGCTATTAATGAATTGTCAGCTCCCGACAATACATACAAAAGTCATTGATAAAAAAAAAAAAGCGTGGGGGTCCCCCAGAATTCAATTACCAGGCCCTTCAGGTCTGGAATGGATATTAAGGGGAACCCCACCGCAAATTTTAAAAAAAATTACGTGGGGTTCCCCCAAATATCCATACCAGGCCCTTCAGATCTGGCATGGATTTTAAGGGGAACTCCACCCCAAATTTTTAAAAAAATGGCGTGGAGTCCCCCCAAAAATCCATACCAGACCCTTATCCGAGCACACAACCTGGCCGGCCGCAGGGGAAGAGGGGGGGACGAGAGAGCGGCCACCCCTCCTGAACCGTACCAGGCCACATGCCCTCAACATGGGGAGGATGTCCCCATGTTGATGGGGACAAGGGCCTCATCCCCACAACCCTTGCCCGGTGGTTGTGGGGGTCTGCGGGCGGGGGGCTTATCGGAATCTGGAAGACCCCTTTAACAAAGGAGACCCCCAGATCCCGGCCCCCCCTATGTGAATTGGTAAGGGGTACATTGTACCCCTACCATTTCACGAAGAAAGCGTAAAAAAATGTTAAGAAAAACACACAAACACCTTGAAAAAGTCCTTTATTAAAAAAAAAAAAAAAACATTCCAGCGGTGAAATCCAGTGTCCCGCGGCGATCCCAATGTCCAGCGCTGTCCGTCATTGGTTGTGCCTGAGCGGACCTGATGAGGAACTTCCTCCTCAGTGTTTTAAATGTATAGACCCGCCCCTTCTAAAGTTCCCCATCAGGTCCGCTCAGCGGACCAGATGCGGAACATGACAAGGGGCGGGTCTATACATGTATTACCAAAGTGAGGGAAGTTCCCCATCAGGTCCGCCCCCTCGGTATGTCGGACCCGCCTACATCATTGGCCTGAGCGGGGAACTTCCTTCACTGTGTAATTTAAATTTACACAGTGAAGGAAGTTTCCCCGCTCAGGCCAATGACGTAGGCGGGGTCCGACATACCGAGGGGGCGGACCTGATGGGGAACTTCCTTCACTGTGTAATACATGTATAGACTCTATACATGTATTGCACAGTGAAGGAAGTTCCCCATCAGGTCCGCCCCCTCGGTATGTCGGACCCCGCCTACTTCATTGGCCTGAGCGGGGAAACTTCCTTCACTGTGTAAATTTAAATTACACAGTGAAGGAAGTTCCCCGCTCAGGCCAATGACGTAGGTGGGTCCGACATACCGAGGGGGCGGACCTGATGGGGAACTTCTCTCACTTTGGTAATACATGTATAGACCCGCCCCTTGTCATGTTCCGCATCTGGTCCGCTGAGCGGACCTGATGGGGAACTTTAGAAGGGGCGGGTCTATACATTTAAAACACTGAGGAGGAAGTTCCCCATCAGGTCCGCTCAGGCACAACCAATGACGGACAGCGCTGGACATCGGGATCGCCGCGGGACACTGGATTTCACCGCTGGAATGTTTTTTTTTTTTTTTTTTAATAAAGGACTTTTTCAAGGTGTGTGTGTGTGTTTTTTTTAACATTTTTTTACGCTTTCTTCGTGAAATGGTAGTGGTTCAATGTACCCCTTACCAATTCACATTGGGGGGGGCCGGGATCTGGGGGTCCCCTTTGTTAAAGGGGTCTTCCAGATTCCGATAAGCCCCCCGCCCGCAGACCCCCACAACCACCGGGCAAGGGTGGTGGGGATGAGGCCCTTGTCCCCATCAACATGGGGACATCCTCCCCATGTTGAGGGCATGTGGCCTGGTACGGTTCAGGAGGGAGGGGGGCCGCTCTCTCATCCCCCCCTCTTCCCCTGCGGCCGGCCAGGTTGCGTGCTCGGATAAGGGTCTGGTATGGATTTTTAGGGGGACTCCACGCCATTTTTTTTTACATTTGGGGTGGAGTTCCCCTTAAAATCCATGCCAGATCTGAAGGGCCTGGTATGGATATTTGGGGGAACCCCACGTCATTTTTTTTTTAAATTTGCGGCGGGGTTCCCCTTAATATCCATTCCAGACCTGAAGGGCCTGGTAATTGAATTCTGGGGGACCCCCACGCTTTTTTTTTTTTATCAATGACTTTTGTATGTATTGCCGGGAGCCGACAATTCATTAATAGCCGCGAGTGAGTTTTAAATGACTTTTTTTCTTTCAAAAATGACATTTTTTGCAGGGACAGTTCTAAGCACGGGAAACATGCGCCACTTTACATGCATATCATACACACCCCCTAGGTACGAAATTTAAAGGAATATTTCACTTTTATTGTTTCATTTTAAGCATTATTAAAATCACTGCTCCCGAAAAAACTGTAGTTTTTAAAACTTTTTTTTGCATTGATACATGTCCCCTGGGGCAGGACCCGGGTCCCCAAACACTTTTTAGGACAATAACTTGCATATTAGCCTTTATAATTAGCACTTTAGATTTCAAACGTTCGAGTCCATTGTATTTAATAGGGTTCTAAAGTTCACACAAACATTTTGTCTGTTCGCAGGTTCTGGTGCGAACCGAACAGGGGCTTGTTCGGCTCATCCCTGGTGCAGAATTAGAGGAAATAGAGTGACCATCACCAAGGGAAGAAAGCAGTGCACTTTTTGTTTGTGATCGAAGACCAGGACGAGTGTTGTCCTGGATACGTTTGGAAGCCGATGCTGTCGATACTGGTCGATCTACTTTGCGTTTTAGCAAACCAGTTGTCATTCTGGAGTTTACACCTGCTATGGATGAAGAGACAGAAGACAATGAGGATTCATCGGAATCGGTGGGATCCGGATTGGAATTCGTTTTCTGCGGGGGAAAGATTTGTTTCTTTTTATAAGATTGTCAGAAGACCATTTATAGGCAGTATTGGTCTCATAGGCCATTCTGTCTCTATTTTTTTTTATCTCAAAACAAATGTTTTATTGAAATAAAAAAGTACATTACATCCATTATTGGCATCAGAGCACCACAATACATTAAACCTGTACCATGCTTAGTTTCAGAAAATACTGCACAGTTCGCACAAACATGTACATTGTATGCATCTTCACACTCAAAGCAATGAACAATAACCTGAGACAGTAGTGCTGCTATCTAATCTGAGTCCCTGCTAAAAATACAGTGACACAAGGAGATTCACAACAATCTATCCAATACCATCTCCACCGGAGCCAACCCAGGCACACACTTAACCATGGATCCCAGAGTTTGGAAAATTTTGCCGTGCTGCCTCTATGTTGGTAGATAGGTTTTTCCAATTTCAAAGTGTTACCCATTTGTTTTATTCACTCCTTTACAGTAGGGGGTTCTGTTGACTTCCAGTGCTGTAAGATCGGCATCCGGGCCTGAAAGAGGGCCGTTGCTATCGCCTGTCTGGGCACCTCCTCAAGTGTGTCACCCTCAACCATACCTAACAAGCAAGGTTTGGGCTCTTTTGCAATTTGAACCTGGAAGGTTCGGTTAATGACCTCTATTACCTCCGTCCAGTAAGCATGAAATTTGAGGCATCGCCACAGCAAGTGTATCAAGTCGCCGTGATCCTGCATGCAACGTGCAGCTGCGACAAGTGCTGGGCAACATTCAGTGAACACTGAGAGACTGCCAAAAGTGCCTCCTCCCATTGTTCCTCCTCAAAAGGCCCAACGTCTCCCTCCCATTGGGCTATCACCTTACGGGTCAGATCAGGCAGAAACAAATTAAGGAGCATAGCATAACTACAAGATATGAAGCCTTTATATGATGACACCTTCGCCATATAGTTAAAAATTGGAGCGTTAGTCTGAACCCAGGCATCTACATCATTTTCGGCCCTTACCGCATGCTGGAGTTGGATGTAGTAGAATTGCATGGAACTGGGAAGCTGAAATTCCTCCTGGAGAGCGGTAAAAGTACGCAGCTCTCCATTTCGGAATATTTGATACAGGTAGTTAATACCATACTTCTGCCACCTTTTACTGTATTGTAGTTTCCCCATCTCCATGTATCGTTCATTGTGCCATATAGGACTGAATTTAGTAAAACCCTTGACCTGCTGTAGTGTTCTGACTTTATTCCAAATTTTTTGCATTAGGTTATACGTGGTGTACAGTTTATTTGATTTACCCATCTGCAAAGCTTCCAACCCCTTAGCTACCCCCTGTCCAATTGTGAATTTGAGTGAAGTGGTAGAGTCTACCAGGTTCAACTCCAGGTCGGGGGCTGGGTTGAGTGATCTAGCTATTTGCTGTAGCTGGGAGGCCAAGTAGTACAGCCAAGGATTTGGCAGTGCCAGTCCTCCTGCCTCCTTAAGTCATTGAATCTGTTCCAATCTCACCCTAGCCGGAGAAGAATGCCAGATAAGGGAGCGGAACATAGAGTTAATGATTCGGAACTGTTTTAATGGGATTACGAGAGGCGAGTTGTGTAACACGTAAAGAATTTGTGGCATAAGAATCATTTTTATTAGGTTGATCCTACCCACTGGCAACATTTTCAATCTGGACCAAACCTTGATTCTATCACGACTGCGATTTAACAAAGGAGTGAGATTTAGCCTAAGATAATCCAAAGGGTCGGAGATGACAGGTTCACGTCAAGAAACATGAGTGAGGATTTAGTCCAATTCACTACCAACCCTGAATAAAAACCAAAGGTTTTCATCACCCTCATAGCTTCATTCAGTGACCCCTTGGTATCCCCTAGAAGTATAATAGTATCATCCGCATACAACATTAACTTTTCCTGTAGGTCCCCGTATTGAAAGCCTCGGATATCATTGTTAGAGCGGATGAGAGCCGCGAGGGGCTCAATGGCCAGGGCAAATAGAAGTGGAGACAGGGGGCATCCCTGTCTAGTGCCCCTATCCCAAAGGGACACTCTGCCTGCCTCCCTGATGGCAGCCTTTGGGGTGTGGTATAACAGCTGAACCCAGGAGATAAATTCCTCCCCAAACCCACATTTTCTAAAAGTGTCCCACAAGAATGCCGATTCAATACTGTTGAACGCCTCTGACTGCATATTAAGAAAAAGCCAACATAAATTTATTGCCGTAGATTTTTGGGGCATGAACCCTGCCCGATCAGAGTGTATAATAGTGGATATCACCCCATTCATGCGCACCGCCAGGACTTTTGCTAAAATCTTCACATCATTCTGTAGGAGGGATATTGGTCTATAGGAGCCCAGATCCAACGGATCCTTGCCCGGTTTCAGTAGCAGCACGATAATGGCTTTGGTCATAGACATTGGAAGGCTCTTGTTTGCCTTAGCGGCTTTGAACATATTAAGTAGTTTGGGTAGCATACCCCCAGCATATTGTTTGTACACTTCAATCGGGATACCGTCCTCCCCCGGAGCTTTAGAGTTAGGGAACATCCCGATCGCCGTCTGGAGCTCCTCCAAAGTAAGAGGGGCATCCAGTTGCTGCCTAGCAGCCTCAGATAATTTGGGCAGGTCTACGGATTCTAGGTATGTCTGTAGGGAACTCTCAGAGTATGTCTGTTTAGACTGATATAGGTTGGAGTAATAAGAGACCAATTCAGCCATAATAAGATCTGGGGCATTGGGCACTACACCCGCCTGAGTTCTAAGTGCACCAATGGAGGGTGACCTCTGTTGCGCATTGGCAATTTTGGCTAGCAGGCAACCGGTTTTCTCTCCCTCCTGATAGTATGCTAGTTTATTAAAAAAGCGTTTCCTTTCTGCCGCTGAGGTACTGTAGAACAACAGCTGAGTGCCTCACTGGCAGCCAACCATGAGTTTTTGCCTTCCTCTGTGGGGTCTGATATAAATTTCGCCTCCAGGTTAGTTTTATCCCTTGGTCCTCCCAGAATTCCCCAATTTTGCCCGCTATCTCAGCATGTGATGAAAACAAATTAAGCCAGAAGGCATTCAATTTCCATGGGATCTTGGTCATATTCGATAGGGGCCTCACCTCCAAATTAGTAATCACCGGCGAGTGATCAGATATGCTGCGAACAGCATATGTGATCTCCGATATGAACCGGGTGGCCACAGTAGAGCAAATAGTCAGATCAATCCGGGATAGGGATATATATGATTTAGAAAAACAGGAGAAACTTTTGTTCCCTGGGTGCCTATCGCGCCAGGGATCAGTCCAGCCCACCTCATCAATAAACTTTTTCAAAGGTGTGCGATACGAACCCCTCGTCGCATTCACCCGTGGGTGTTTATCAAGTTCCGGGTCCAAAAAGCAGTTGAAATCCCCCATGATGTATATGGGGACATCTTGGTGACACAACTGGTATTCTAACACTGTCAGGAGCACCTAGTGATTGTATGGAGGCGGAATGTACACAAAAGCAAGAATACATTTCAAGGTAAAAATGTGACACAGCAATATTACATATCTTCCCTCTGCATCTTTGACACTTTCTAGCTCCTGGTAGTCTAAGGAGCTATGAATCAGTACACTCACACCTCTCGAATAGGAGGTGTGTGTGGCGTGATATGACCACCCCATCCAGGACAACTTTAAACATGAGACCGAGTCAGATGTTAGGCGAGTCTCTTGCAGTGAACAAATGGCAGGCATATACTTTCGAAGGGAAGTATATATCATGGTACGCTTCAGGGAATCATGTATCCCCCTAACATTCCATGAGACTACCGGAACTGTGGCCATTGTAGAGTCGTATGTCTATTCATATCAGTGTAAATAGGAAGCACATTGTCCCACATCAAACCAACTAGATTTAGAAGATGCACATATATAACCGTTAGCTCTGTATAAATGTCTTGTAAAAGAGGTAATGCTCTGATAAACTGGAAACAATAAAAAATCAAAAAGAACAACAAAATTGAAAAGTGGTGTATCACCACAACCTCACAGGAATGAGCCCAAGGCACACGTCCAGCAAGCTGAGCATGCCCCCCAGGCCGCCAGTCACTGTCCCCGATGCACAGAGAGGGGTCTCATGTACAGTCCCTGTGGCAGTGTGTGGCACTACCGATACAGTGGTGGGACACCAGGTCCTCTCCGTCCAACGTACAACGTAGGGTCCAACAGGGACCCAAGTACAGTCTTGCAGATGAATAGAAAATAGGAATAAAACATTCCACTGGGAAAAGAAAAACATATTTTTTTGCAGAAAACGCTCTTGTTGAACAAAAAAGTATGCATGTTCCCGTCTCCTCACTTAGGCACTGTGGCAACACTGTGTATTAAGGCCCCGCTGGATCTCCTGGGAAACTGCAATGTAACAGAGGCTGACTCAACCTTCTTCCTCCACCTGCCTTCTGACCCGAGGGAAAGGCGTTTTCATTGGCATCCAGCCAGGCAGATGCATCCGCTGCGTTTTCAAAGAAATGTGCTTGCCCCCGAGCTGTGATCCAGAGCCTGGCAGGTTATAGCATAGCATATGGGGCCTGCAGCTTTTGCAACCGCCTTTTGACTTCTGCACATCAGATGAAAAGTCAGGGTAAAAGGAGATCCGCACGCCATTAAACTGAATATTCTGCTTTTCCCTGGCCAGCCGCAGGATAATCTTCCTGTCCTGATAATGTAGTAGCCGGGCCAGCATAGGTCTTGGTGGGTGACCCGGTGGGAGGGTCCGCATTGGGACTCTATGCGCCATTTCAATAGCATACAGGGTGGTGAAAGCCTTCTTCCCAAAAATGTCCACGAGCCACTGCTCCACAAAGTCTGTCTCCACCTTCTCCGGAAGACCGATGATGCACACATTATTGCGTCTCATTCTATTTTCGAGATTGTCAGCCTGCATATCGACCGTTTTAATCAGTCTGGTATTAGTCTGTGTTTCCCTGATCAGGGAAGGGAGCTCGTCCTCCGTGTCACTGATCCTGCTCTCAGCTGCAGTTGTTCTCTCCCTGATTTTTTGCATATCTTGTCTGATCAGGATCACTGCCTCTTCAAGCCCTCAAAACCTAGCCTCTAATGCATTCACTGAAGCAGTGCATTTGGAAACAGCCCGCAATATAGAAGCAAAGGTCGGTTGTTCAGTGTCCTCATCCTCTGGCTCTGATATCTCATGCTGCTCAGCAATGGCTGCCTGTGTCAGGTCACCATCCCCCTCCTCATGCTCCATGTCCTCTCCCTCTGCCACCACCTTAGACACAGTCCTATCAGCCTGTTCAGCCTGCCCTGCAAGTTTCTGGGCATAGTACCTCATGTCCCTAAGCTGGTCGCTGGCTGCCGTTTTAGAGAACTTGGGTAGATTACTCACTGTGTCCTTCTTCTCAGTGCCGCGCTGGCAGAGGCGTATCTAGCAAAAATGACGCCTACGGCAAGCACTGAAACTGCGCCCCTTTTAAAACATTTGAAACCCAACTTTCAGATAATGCTGTCAGTATATACAGTTATATAGGGAGAATAGTAGGTTAGTGGTTGGCACTTGCCTCACTTGGTTTGAATCTGGGCCAGGAAGCTATCTGCATAGAGTTTGCATGTTCTCTTTGTGTGGGCATCCTCCAGGTACTCCAGTTTCCTGGCACATTCCAAAGCCATGTTGGTAGGTGATGGTCCCCTGTCTGTATGAAGTGGCAATGTACATGGCCAATCACATTCTGCATGCCACCCCCATGTCCGAAAAATGATTTAAGATGATCGCTGGCCCAAAATCTGCCAAGAGCTGGACAGGACTGAATGGAAGTATACATAGATATGTGTAGGGTCCTCTATGATTGTAGGGTCAGTGTAGAATGTGATCAGCCATGTACACTGCCAGTCTGTACACAGGGTACAATTCACCTACCTGCATGTGTTTGGAGTGGGAGAGGAACCCCACAGGGAGAACACGTAAACTCCATGCAGCTAGTGTCCTGGGCAGGAGTGAAGCCTTATATATATATATATATATATATATATATATATATATATATATATATAGAGCATGTAGAGTCCAGAGGCATGCCCAGGATGCAGGCCAACCATAAAATGTCAAGGACAACATAAAGCAGACAGGCAGTGTCAGCAGGCATGGCCGGCCACCTATCCCCCATGTAAGTGTAGAAATGGAAGGAGAGGCACTTACCTAGGAGGAGCTGTCTATGGGTCTGCTTGTACTCCCTCTTCTGCTCCTTCAGTACCCGATCAATGCTCTTGCTGACTTTCTTGGCCTCCTTCTCCTCCAGTCAGAGTTTGTCCCATCCCTTCTGCAGAGAATGTTGCTGTTGATGGTGCACCTGCTGGCCCTTGCTGGGCTTGTGCTGCTGCTTATTGCTGTCCCCAGTGCCGCTGGTGCTACCTCCCCAGTTCTGCAGTAGTAGAAGCAGCCCGTCTGGAACTTTCCCCTCTCTAGTCGGTTTGCAGAGCTCCCCCCCCTGAGCTGCTGCTGTGATCCTCAGGTCCCTGGCTCTCATAGGCACTAACAGCTCCAGGGGGCTGCTCGGTGTCCGAGTTGGTGGGGGCATTGGAGATGGAGCCGCTAGGATCACCGAACAGCCGTGGTCGGAGGCTGTAGCAGAGGCCCATGGCTCCGGAGATGTACACGTGCTGGAGCTCGGCAATCAATCAAGGGATCCTCCTCAGCGACAGCGACCTCACCTCACGTGACGTCACCGACCCGCTCGCGCTTGGGGAGAAGATGGAAGCAGGCAGGGAGGGCTGGCAGCCTTAGGCCTGGGGGGCAAGTTCAGTCAAGTGCCCCATTAAACCATCAATGCAGCCTGATCAGTGCCCATTAACGTAGCCTCACCAGTGCAGACAGTACCCATCAGTGCAGCCTGAATTGTGCCCACCAGGGCAGACAGTGCCCATCAGTGCAGCCTGATCAGTGCCCATGGGATGTGGGGGGTCAGCTGGAGGTGTCAGGGTCTGTCTCACCTTGGTAGGTCCTTGCACCGTGCACGCCCTCTTCGAGGGGGTTATGACAACTTCCAAGCTGCCTCTCTGCTTGTCTCTTGTTCAAAGACTCCGGGAGTATAGTGGAGAGAGGTAAGCTCAGCTGCCTGCTCATCTCACTCAAAGTAGTGAGATGAGCAGGCAGTGCTGCTCTCTCAGACATGTCTTCTCTCTCATTTAAGAGGGTAAATTATATTATATAAAGAGAAAAATTAAAATGGAAAATGTTGGCCTATGTAGCCCAATACAACTAAACACCCTCTGTGTGTGGGTGCTACTGGAGGTCCAGAACTATTTTCCAATTGCCCATTAATGCAGCCTGATCAGTGTCCATCAATGCAGCCTCACCGGTGCAGACAGTGCCCATCAGTGCAGCCTGATCAGTGCAGCCTCACCAGTGCAGACAGTGCCCATCAGTGCAGCCTGATCAGTGCAGACAGTGCCCATCAGTGCAGCCTCACCAGTGCAGACAGTGCCCATCAGTGCAGCCTCACCAGTGCAGACAGTGCCCATCAGTGCAGCCTTATCAGAGCCCATCAATGCAGCCTCACCAGTGCAGACAGTGCCCATCGGTGCAGACTGATCAGTGCCCATCAATGCAGCCTCACCAGTGCAGACAGTGCCCATCGGTGCAGGCTGATCAGTGCCCATCAATGCAGCCTCACCAGTGCCCATCATTGCAGCCTCATGAGTGCCCATCAATGCAGCCTCATGAGTGCCCATCAATGCAGCCTCACCAATGCCCATCAATGCAGCCTCACCAATGCCCATCAATGCGGCCTCACCAATGCCCATCATAGCAGCCTCACCAATGCCCATCATAGCAGCCTCACTGGTGCCCATCAATGCAGCCTCATTGGTACCCATAAATGCAGCCTCACCAGTGCCCATTAGTGCAGTCTCACCAGTACCCATCAGCACAGCCTCACCAGTGCCCGACAATGCAGCCTCACCATTGCCTATCAATGCAGCCTCACCGGTGCAGCTTATCAGTGGCCAACAGTGCGGCCTCATCAGTGCCCATCAGTGTAGCATATCAGTGCAGCTTAAGGCTACTTTCACACTGAGGCGCTTTGCAGGTGCTATAGCGCTAAAAATAGCACCTGCAAAGTGCCCTGAAAGAGCCTCTCCTTTCACGCCAGTGTGAGAGCCCGAAGGTTTTCACACTGGAGCGGTGCACTGGCAGGACGGTAAAAAAATCCTGCAAGCCGCATCTTTAAGGGACTGTAGGAGCGGTGTATACACCGCTACTACAGCGCCCCTGCACATTGGAATCAATGGGCAGCGCTGCCAAGCCGCCAACAAAGAGTCGCTGCATCGGCGCTTTGCAGGCGGTTTTAACCCTTTTTTGGCCGCTAGCGGGGGTTAAAAGCACCCTGCTAGCAGCCAAATAGTGCCGCAAAAACGACAGTAAAGCGCCGCTAAAGATAGCAGTGTTTTACCGCTGATGCCTCAGTGTGAAAGTAGCCTTAGAGTGCCGCCTAATCAGTGGCAATAAGTGCAGCCTCAACCTCCTTAATGAGTTTGCATTGATTTCAGCATGCATGGAACACTCTGCACATGCTGAAATCAATGCAAACTCGTTAAACAGACAACATTCATTGAAAGTTCATTAATATACAGATTATGATTTTGCAATAAAGTGATCCATGCTGCAAACTCATTAAACAGTCCACCTTCAGTGAAAGTTCATGTACTGCAAAGTTTGCAAAACATGAACTTTCACTGAAGGGAGACTGTTGAGTTTGCAGCATGGATCACTTTATTGCAAAATCATGATCTGACTGTATATCATCATAAGAGTAATTTATTACATTTTACCTTCTGTCCTTGCCAGGGGGTTCTCCTCGTGCTTCTCTCTCTCCTCCTCCTCCTGTCATCAGACAGACCCCTCCCCAAGAGAGGATGCAGTGAACAACAGCCGCACGGAGAGGGTGGGCGGAGCTATAGGCTCCGCCTCCGCCAGTCCAATATGTCGGCTGCTTATGGAGGAGGCCGCTCCGTACTACCCCCCGCCCTCGGCCCCGCCCCCCGCCATACACGCCGCATACACATTTACAATACTTGCAACTAATACCGCCGCACTGCACAGCCACAGACAGAAAAAAAAAAAAGTAAAAACGGGCTAAGGCAGCGTGGCCGTTTTATCAATAAGGTAGGTGGCCTGGGGGGAAATCTCCACCCATCCCCCCGCCCAGTCCGCCCTGCGCAGAGGAGGAAAGCTCCGCCTCCGCCAGTTAGCCGAATGACGGTCTGGAAACACAGTGGACGGTCCCACTCATCAATAAGCAGGGGGACGCCGCGCCTTTCACTCTCCTACACACTGCCATCCAGATCCAGCCAAGTAAGAGTGAAGTGCTGTGCCACCGCCGGGGGCTATAGTGCGGCCCGCAGGAGGACAGGTGCGGGTGGGATTTTTTTTTTTTTAGTTTATTTTGCTGCCCCCCCCCCAGGGCGCCCATGGCACTTGCCATGGAGTGCCATACCCTGGATACGCCACTGCGCGTTGGCCACGCTGCTGTGGGGTCCCGGTGGCGCCATTTTGGATTTCAGGCCGGTCCGGTCCTTCCTTGTTTTTGCGTGTAACCATCATCTCTGTCGGGCTCACGACGGGTCAGGCTGCTCACCGGTGGTTCTGTTACCGATCTGTTCCGTCGGATCGGTTCGAGGAAGCCAGGAACTTTATCAATACAGGGTTACTGGTGGGAGCTCTTTGAAAAGTGGCTGCTCACATGCCGATCCTGGCCACGCCCCCCCCCCCATTCTGTCTCTATAATATTTTTTGTCTTTAGTTTTTAAAATATCTGTGACAAAAGTTTCAAGATATTTTTCTAGACTTGCTTCCCTATCTATAAAAGTGTCATCAGAAATTAAACCACTGTTGTCTGCGTATAGTTTTTCAATTTCACAGCTTATAATCTCAAGTTCCTTGATATAGTTTTGACAGAGAGCATCCATCATCTTAAAGGAACATGTTTGGAGATTTAACTCCCAATCAGTTATAGGCTTATATCATTCTTTTCAACTTTCTAAAATGAATTTTTTCGTTCTAGAACATTTACCCACACATGAGAGAGGGGGAGATGTGGACAAAAGTCTCCTTCAGAGAGAAACTAGATGGATCAATTAGGACCTACTGTATATATATTTTTTACGAATATCTTTCTATTAGGCTGCAGATCTCTTTTTTTGTTACTTATCTTTGAATAATTTTGGGATCTGTTATAGACGGTATTTAACCACTTAAGCCCCGGACCATTTCGGGCCATTAGGACCAGGCCTGTTTTTGGGATTCGGCACTGCGCTGTTTAACTGTAAATTGTGCGGACATGCAATGTTGTACCCAAATGAAATTTGCGTCCTTTTCTTCCCACAAATAGAGCTTTCTTTTAATGGTATTTGATTGCCTCTGCGATTTTTATTTTTTGCGATATAAACAGAAAAAGACCGAAAATTTTTTAAAAAAATTATATTTTCTACTTTTTGTTATAAGAAAAATCGAATAAACTCAATTTTAGTCATACATTTAGGCCAAAATGTATTCAGCCACATGTCTTTAGTAAAAAAAATGTCAATAAGCGTATATTTATTGGTTTGCGCAAAAGTTATAGCGTTTACAAACTAGGGTACATTTTCTGAAATTTACACAGCTTTAAATTTATGACTGCCTATCTCATTTCTTGAGGTGCTAAAATGGCAGGGCAGTACAAACCCCCCCCCCCCAATGACCCCATTTTGGAAAGTAGACACCCCAAGGAAATTGCTGAGAGGCATTATGAGCCCATTGAATATTTTTTTTTTTTGTCCCAAGTGATTGAATAATGACAAAAAAAAAAAAAATGACAAAAAGTTGTCACTAAATGATATATTGCTCACACATGCCATGGTTATATGTGGAATTGCACCCCAAAATACATTCTGCTGCTTCTCCTGAGTACGGGGATACCACATGTGTGGGACTTTTTGGGAGCCTAGCCGCGTACAGGGCCCCAAAAACCAAGCACCGCCTTCAGGATTTCTAAGGGCGTAAATTTTTGATTTCACTCCTCACTACCTATCACAGTTTCGAAGGCCATAAAATGCCAAAATAGCACAAACCCCCCCAAATTACCCCATTTTGGAAAGTAGACACCCCAAGCTATTTGCTGAGAGGCATGTTGAGTCCATGGAATATTTTATATTTTGCCACAGGTTGCGGGAATATGACAAACTTTTTTTTTTTTGCACAAAGTTGTCACTAAATGATATATTGCTCACACATGCCATGGGCATATGTGAAATTACACCCCAAAATACATTCTGCTGCTTCTCCTGAGTACGGGGATACCACATGTGTGGGACTTTTTGGGAGCCTAGCCGCGTACGGGATCCCAAAAACCAAGCACCGCCTTCAAGGTTTCTAAGGGCATAAATTTTTGATTTCACTCCTCACTACCTATCACAGTTTTGAAGGCCATAAAATGCCAAGATGGCACAAAACCCCCCCAAATGACCCCATTTTGGAAAGTAGACACCCCAAGCTATTTGCTGAGAGGCATGTTGACCCCATTGAATATTTTTTTTTTTTTTGTCCCAAATGATTGAATAATGACAAAAAGAAAAATAAAATGTACAAAAAGTTGTCACTAAATGATATATTGCTCACACATGCCATGGTTATATGTGGAATTGCACCCCAAAATACATTCTGCTGCTTTTCCTGAGTACGGGGATACCACATGTGTGGGACTTTTTGGGAGCCTAGCCGCGTACAGGGCCCCAAAAACCAAGCACCGCCTTCAGGATTTCTAAGGGCGTAAATTTTTGATTTCACTCCTCACTACCTATCACAGTTTCGAAGGCCATAAAATGCCAAAATAGCACAAAACCCCCCCAAATTACCCCATTTTGGAAAGTAGACACCCCAAGCTATTTGCTGAGAGGCATGTTGAGTCCATGGAATATTTTATATTTTGCCACAGGTTGCGGGAATATGACAAACTTTTTTTTTTTTTGCACAAAGTTGTCACTAAATGATATATTGCTCACACATGCCATGGGCATATGTGAAATTACACCCCAAAATACATTCTGCTGCTTCTCCTGAGTACGGGGATACCACATGTGTGGGACTTTTTGGGAGCCTAGCCGCGTACAGGGCCCCAAAAACCAAGCACCGCCTTCAGGATTTCTAAGGGCGTAAATTTTTGATTTCACTCCTCACTACCTATCACAGTTTCGAAGGCCATAAAATGCCAAAATAGCACAAAACCCCCCCAAATTACCCCATTTTGGAAAGTAGACACCCCAAGCTATTTGCTGAGAGGCATGTTGAGTCCATGGAATATTTTATATTTTGCCACAGGTTGCGGGAATATGACAAACTTTTTTTTTTTTGTACAAAGTTGTCACTAAATGATATATTGCTCACACATGCCATGGGCATATGTGAAATTACACCCCAAAATACATTCTGCTGCTTCTCCTGAGTACGGGGATACCACATGTGTGGGACTTTTTGGGAGCCTAGCCGCGTACGGGACCCCAAAAACCAAGCACCGCCTTCAAGGTTTCTAAGGGCATAAATTTTTGATTTCGCTCCTCACTACCTATCACAGTTTTGAAGGCCATAAAATGCCAAGATGGCACAAAACCCCCCCAAATGACCCCATTTTGGAAAGTAGACACCCCAAGCTATTTGCTGAGAGGCATGTTGAGCCCATTGAATATTTTTTTTTGTCCCAAATGATTGAATAATGACAAAAAGAAAAAAAAAATGTACAAAAAGTTGTCACTAAATGATATATTGCTCACACATGCCATGGTTATATGTGAAATTACACCCCAAAATACATTCTGCTGCTTCTCCTGAGTACGGGGATACCACATGTGTGGGACTTTTTGGGAGCCTAGCCGCGTACGGGACCCCAAAAACCAAGCACCGCCTTCAAGGTTTCTAAGGGCATAAATTTTTGATTTCACTCCTCACTACCTATCACAGTTTTGAAGGCCATAAAATGTCAAAATAGCCCAAAACCCCCACAAATGACCCCATTTTGGAAAGTAGACACCCCAAGCTATTTGCTGAGAGGCATGGTGAGTATTTTACAGCTCTCATTTGTTTTTGAAAATTAAGAAAGACATTTTTTTTTCTTTTTTTTTTCTTTTTTTACATTTTCAAAACTTTGTGACAAAAAGCGAGATCTGCAAAATACTCAACATACCTCTCAGCAAATAGCTTGGGGTGTCTACTTTCCAAAATGGGGTCATTTGGGGGGGTTTTGTGCCATCTGGGCATTTCATGGCCTCCGAAACTGTGATAGGCAGTGAGGAGTGAAATCAAAAATTTACACCCATAGAAATCCTGAAGGCGGTGCTTGGTTTTTGGGGTCCCGTACGCGACTAGGCTCCCAAAAAGTCCCACACATGTGGTATCCCCGTACTCAGGAGAAGCAACAGAATGTATTTTGGGGTGTAATTCCACATATGCCCATGGCATGTTTGAGCAATATATAATTTAGTGACAACTTTTTGTACATTTTTTTTTTTTTTGGTCATTATTCAATCACTTGGGACAAAAAAAAAATATTCAATGGGCTCAACATGCCTCTCAGCAAATAGCTTGAGGTGTCTACTTTACAAAATGGGGTCATTTGGGGGGGTTTTGAACTGTCCTGGCATTTTATGCACAACATTAGGAAGCTTATGTCACACATCATCCACTCTTCTAACCACTTGAAGACAAAGCCCTTTCTGACACTTTTTGTTTACATGAAAAAAAAAATTTTTTTGCAAGAAAATTATGTTGAACCCCCAAACATTATATATTTTTTTAAAGCAAAGGCCCTACAGATTAAAATAGTGGGTGTTGCATTTTTTTTTTCCACACAGTATTTGCGCAGCGATTTTTCAAACGCATTTTTTGGGGGAAAAACACACTTTTTTTATTTTTAATGCACTAAAAAACACTATATTGCCCAAATGTTTGATGAAATAAAAAAGATGATCATAGGCCGAGTACATGGATACCAAACATGACATGCTTTAAAATTGCGCACAAACGCGCAGCGGCGACAAACTACATTCATTTTTAAAAGCATTTAAAAGCCTTTACAGGTTACCACGTTAGATTTACAGAGGAGGTCTACTGCTAAAATGACTGCCCTCGATCTGACCTTCGCGGTGATACCTCACATGCATGATGCAATTGCTGTTTACATATGACGCTAGACCGACGCTTGCGTTCGCCTTTGCGCAAGAGCAGGGGGGGACAGCGGTGCTTTTTTTTTTTTATTATTTATTTGGCTTTTTTATTTTATTTTTAAACTGTGCCTTCCATATTTTATTTTTTTACCATTTTTATCGTTATCTCAGGGAATGTAAATATCCCCTATGATAGCAATGGGTAGTGACAGGTACTCTTTTTTTGAAAAAAATTGGGGGGTTAGACCCTAGATCTTTCCTCTGCCCTCAAAGCATCTGACCACACCAAGATCGGTGTGATAAAATGCTTTCCCAATTTCCCAATGGCGCTTTTTATATCTGGGGGGGGGGGACATTCCCTCCCACTGCTTGTAAAATCAGTCTAGAGGCTAATTATCTGCTAGAATTGCTTTTACATGAAAGCCGGCCGCTGGCTGAAAAGAATGATACCAAGATGATACCTAAACCCACAGGCATCATTCTGGTATAAACATTCAAAGTCCAGCAACATACCAGTACGTTGCTGGTCCTTGTTGGACATGTATTGTAATCTTTTTTTTCATACAGCCTATTGGCTGAACGAAAAAAAGAGATTGATTGGTGGGTATGCCCACCATTAGAATACCTCCCTTCATCCACCCACTTCTAATGATGGGCATATATGCCGAAGCATGGGGGCATCCTCCCGCAAAAAAGTTATGCCGCGTACACACGGTCAAGCCTTCGTCGGAATTTCGACCGTATGTACGCGGCATAAAAGGTTATGCCGCGTACACACGGTCGGACTTTTCCACGGGCAAGCCTCCGTTGGAATTTCGACCGTATATACGCGGCATTAGGAGCAAAATCGCTCCTCCGCCCCTGCTGCCCCCATGCTTCGGCATATATGCTCTTTTTTTTAACTGTGGTGGTGAAATCACCTCCTACAGCGTTGGAGTCACGGCTTTATGTATCGTGGGAGCAAACGCTGTTGCTGTCAAGATAAATAGATCCGCGCTGCAACTGAATGGCGTACCTGCTAAGCAAATGGTGGTTAACATTAAAACAAAGTAACATTACAGTACAACAGTAAGACCTTACCATGCCATACCTGCAAAGCAAATACCAAAACAAAACCTAGTAAAAAATAAAAAAAATGTTTTAACGCAACCTGTGCCTAAAATATATATATGCCGAAGCATGGGGGCATCCTCCCGCAAAAAAGTTATGCCGCGTACACACGGTCGGAATTTTCCACGGGCAGGCCTCCGTCGGAATTTCGACCGTATGTACGCGGCATTAGGAGAAAAATCGCTCCTCCGCCCCTGCTGCCCCCATGCTTCGGCATATATGCTCTTTTTTTTAACCACTTAACGACCGCCCACCGCCGATTTACGTCGGCAGAATGGCACGGACAGGCAGAATCACGTAGATCTACGTGATCGCATTTGTGCAGTTGGGGGGTCCATCCGGACCCCCCTTCACTGCAGTGAGCGGCCGTTAAGTGTTCGGGAGCGATCAGGCATGAGGGGGCGGCCGCTCGATTCCGCCCCCCCCCTCGCGATCGCTCCCGGCCAATGAAAATGCTTCCTCCGCCATGTGATGTAAACACAGGCTGGAGGAAGTGATGTCATCTCCCTCGCCGCGGTCTTTTCGTTCCCGGCGCCGAGGAGAGAAGACAGAGGTTAGTGCTCCAACAGTCCACTGACACGTAGGTACACATAGGCACACAAATCACCCCCCAATCACCCCCAGATCACCCCCCAGGTCACCCCAAAGCCCCCAATCACAGTGTCACTGATTGCAGTGATCATTTATTTTACTGATCACTGCATTTAGTGTCATCTGTGATTGTAAAAAGTTGCAGGGCAGTTAGGATTAGGCCCCTTTAGGTCCAGGGTAGCCCCCTAACCCCCCCTAATAAAGGTTTAACCCCTTGATCACCCCCCAGGTAACCCTTTCACCCCCTAACTTCAGCGTCACTAAGCGATTGTTTTTCCGATCGCTGTATTCGTGTCGCTGGTGTTTTAGATAGGCAGTTATTTTTTTTTAGGTTCGCCGCAGGTTTTTATTAGTGTCAGGTACCCCCATATATTATTTTAACCCCCTGATTGCCCCTAGAGTTAACCCTTTCACCAGTGATCGCCGTATAAGCGTCACTGGTGTCACTGGTTAGCCAGTAAGTTATCTAGTTATTTAGGTAACCCGTCAGGTTTTTATATAGCGTCGGGTACCCCCATATTTAACCTAATAAAGGTTTTAACCCCCTGATTGCCCCTAGTTAACCCTTTCACCAGTGATCACCATATAAAGGTTACAGGTGACGCTGGTTGATTAGTTTGCTTTTTATAGCATCAGGGCACCCGCCGTATATAACCCAATAAAGGTTTAACCCCCCTGATCGCCCGGCGGGTGAGATCAATTAGGTTTTAGCGCCAGAGAGGGTCTGCGTCGCCCCAGGCAGTGTTAGGTTAGTGCCAGTAACGCTAACACCCACGCGCAAAGCATACACCCCCCTTAGTGGTATAGTATCTGATCAGATCTATACTAGCATCCCCAGCGGTTTAGGGTTCCCAAAAACGTAGTGTTAGCGGGATCAGCCCAGATACCTGCTAGCGCCTGCGTTTAGCCCCTCCGCCCAGCCCAGCCCAGCCCAGCCCACCCAAGTGCAGTATCGATCGATCACTGTCACTTACCAAACACAACACACATAACTGCAGCGTTCGCAGAGACAGGCCTGATCCCTGCGATCGCTAACAGTTTTTTTGTAGCGTTTGATATATTTGCTGACGACAGTCAGGTGCTTTTTTTCCTGTGAATCTTACTAGTGTACCCCTAAATTTAGAGCCCAAAATGGCAAGACGAAGGTACACTAGTAAAGAGGCCTACGAGATTCTGAGCATGACAGATAGTGAAGAGGAGGTCACGTATCTGTCAGATTCAGGCTCAGAATATCTTCCCGTAGAAGACAGTGACGTCAGCGGCCCCACGTCAGATAGCTCTGACGATGAAGTTGAGGTCCCTGCTAAGGTCAGGTGTACCCGATCCCGATCTTCTGAGGTTGTTGAGGAGCAAGAACCGCAGGTCTCTCGTATCATGGAGCAGAGTAGTACTAGCGCCGCTATTCCTTCTGGTGAACTGGCAAGCACCAGCGGCCTAGTACAGCCTGGACGTACATCCAGCACTGCAGTAACACTTGGTGACGTGGCGAGTCCCATAAGTGCAGTTCAAGCTGGCGAGGTGGCAAGCACAAGTAGTGTCCCGCTGCCACCAAGAAGACAAAGGCAGGCCCGTCGTGCCCATACTGCCCTTCCTGCAGAATTCGCCTATCCTGATTGGGTCCCCACCACTTCTGCAGAACCCGTACTTCCCCCATTCACTGCCCAACCCGGTATTCAGGTGGAAACAGCTGATTTTATTCCAATTGATTTTTATTCGCTGTTTTTCACGGAAGATCTCTATAGATCTATTGTGGACCAGAGTAATTTATATGCTGGTCAATTTATCGCCGCTAACCCCCAGTTGCCTAAAATTGCCAGAAATTGGAAACCAATTACGGTTTCCGAATTTAAGACCTTTCTGGGCCTTTCCCTCAACATGGGCACACATAAATTTCCGTCATTGCGTGCTTATTGGTCCACGCACCCAATTGACCACATGCCCGTGTTCTCTGCCTCCATGTCCAGGGCACGATACGAGCAGATTTTGCGGTTCATGCACTTCAACGACAATGAACTTTGTCGTCCACGTGGGGACCCTGAATACGACCGGCTCTATAAAATTCGGCCCCTGATAAACCACTTCAACGAACGTTTTGCAGCCTTGTTTACTCCCGATCAAGTTGTCTGCGTTGATGAGTCCCTGATTAAATTTTCTGGCCGCTTGTCTTTCAAGCAGTACCTTCCCAGCAAGCGTGCCAGATACGGGGTCAAGCTCTACAAGTTCTGTGACAGGGCAACAGGCTATGTAGTGAACTTTACGGTTTATGAGGGAAAAGACAGTCAGATTGAGTCGGTCAACTGCCCGGATTACATAGGGAGCGCTGGCAAGATAGTGTGGAACTTGGTGTCACCCTTATTCGGAAAGGGGTACCACTTGTATGTGGACAATTATTACACGAGCGTGCCACTGTTTAGTCACTTGTTTGATCATCAGATTGGAGCATGTGGCACCGTGCGACCTAATCGCTGGGGCTTTCCCCAGCGGCTTGTAGATGCCCGTCTTAGGCTGGGGGAGAGAGCCTGCTTGAAGTGTAATAACTTGCTCGCTATGAAGTGGAGGGACAATAAGAATGTTTTCCTTCTTACCTCCCTTCATGCAGACACGACAGTCCAAATTCGTACGGCGACTGGTGTTGTGGAGAAACCCCTCTGTGTCCACGAATATAACCAAAATATGGGAGGGGTGGACCTCAACGACCAGTTGATAGCGCCGTATCTAATTGACCGTAAGGCGAGACGCTGGTACAAAAAAGTGTCTCTATCATTATTCCAATTGGCTTTGCTGAACGCTCATGTGCTATACAGAGCTTCAGGCGGGACGTTATCTCTTCTAAAATTCCAGAATGAGATAGTCACAGAACTCCTGTATCCAGGCGGTTCTGCACCTCACCATCCCCAACCAAATGCAGTAAGCCGGCTGCATGAGAGGCATTATTCGTATGTCCTCCCGAGTACCCCTACCCAAAGCCACCCCCAAAAAAGATGTCGTGTCTGTAGCAAGCGCGGATTTAGGCGTGACACCCGTAATTTTTGTCCACTCTGTCCTGACAAGCCTGGTCTTTGCCAAGGTGAATGTTTTGAACGCTACCACTCAAAAGTGAAGTTTTAGCGTAGGGTACAGCATTTCACAGACTAGGACACACTTACACAGGGTCTCCCAAGATGCCATTACATTTTGAGAGACCCGAACCATTACAGTTGTAAAGTTACAAAAAAAAGTGTAAAAAAGAAAAAAAAAAACGTAAAAAACAAAACACAAAAAAAAAATCTAAAATAAAAAAACCAAAAATAGTTGTCGTTTTATTGTTCTCTCTCTCTATTTTCTCTCTATTGTTCTGCTCTTTTTTACTGTATTCTATTCTGCAATGTTTTATCATGCTTGCTTTTCAGGTATGTAATTTTTTGTTTTCAGGTGCGCCATTCAACTGCAGCGCGGAATTATTTATCTTGACAGCAACAGCGTTTGCTCCCACGATACATAAAGCCGTGACTCCAGTGCTGTAGGAGGTGATTTCACCACCACAGTTAACCACTTAAGCCCCGGACCATTTTGTAGCTAAAGGACCAGAGGTGTTTTCAGAATTTTGCACTGCGCTGCTTTAACTGTAAATTATGCGGACATGCAATGTTGTACCCAAACGAAATTTGCGTCCTTTTCTTCCCACAAATAGAGCTTTCTTTTAATGGTATTTGATTGCCTCTGCGATTTTTATTTTTTGCGATATAAACAGAAAAAGACTGAAAATTTTGAAAAAAAATAAGATTTTCTACTTTTTGTTATAAGAAAAATAGAATAAACTCAATTTTAGTCATACATTTAGGCCAAAATATATTCAGCCACATGTCTTTAGTAAAAAAAATGTCAATAAGCGTATATTTATTGGTTTGCGCAAAAGTAATAGCGTCTACAAACTAGGGTACATTTTCTGGAATTTACACAGCTTTTAATTTATGACTGCCTATCTCATTTCTTGAGGTGCTAAAATGGCAGGGCAGTACAAACCCCCCCCAAATGACCCCATTTTGGAAAGTAGACATCCCAAGGAAATTGCTGAGAGGCATGTTGAGCCCATTGAATATTTTTTTTTTGTCTCAAGTGATTGAATAATGACAAAAAAAAATAAAAAAATTACAAAAAGTTGTCACTAAATGATATATTGCTCACACATGCCATGGTTATATGTGGAATTGCACCCCAAAATAAATTTTGCTGCTTCTCCTGAGTACGGGGATACCACATGTGTGGGACTTTTTGAGAGCCTATTCGCGTACGGGCCCCCGAAAACCAAGCACCGCCTTCAGGATTTCTAAGGGCGCAAATTTTTGATTTCACTCCTCACTACCTATCACAGTTTCGAAGGCCATAAAATGCCAAAATAGCACAAAACCCCCCCAAATGACCCCATTTTAGAAAGTAGACACCCCAAGGAAATTGCTGAGAGGCATGTTGAGCCCATTGAATTTTTTTTTTCTTGTCCCAAGTGATTGAATAATGACAAAAAAATAAAAAATTACAAAAGGTTGTCACTAAATGATATATTGCTCACACATGCCATGGTTATATGTGGAATTGCACCCCAAAATAAATTTTGCTGCTTCTCCTGAGTACGGGGATACCACATGTGTGGGACTTTTTAGGAGCCTAGCCGCGTACGGGGCCCCGAAAACCAAGCACCGCCTTCAGGATTTCTAAGGGCGCAAATTTTTGATTTCACTCCTCACTACCTATCACAGTTTCGAAGGCCATAAAATGCCAAAATAGCACAAACCCCCCCTAAATGACCCCATTTTGGAAAGTAGACACGCCAAGCTATTTGCTGAGAGGCATGTTGAGTATTTTACAGCTCTCATTTGTTTTTGAAAATGAAGAAAGAAAATAATTTTCTTTTTTTTTTTCAATTTTCAAAACATTGTGACAAAAAGCGAGATCTGCAACATACTCACCATACCTCTCAGCAAATAGCTTGTGGTGTCTACTTTCCAAAATGGGGTCATTTGGGGGGGTTTTGTGCCATCTGGGCATTCCATGGCCTCCGAAACTGTGATAGGCAGTGAGGAGTGAAATCAAAAATTTACACCCTTAGAAATCCTGAAGGCGGTGCTTGGATTTTGGGGTCCCGTACGCGGCTAGGCTCCCAAAAAGTCTCACACATGTGGTATCCCTGTACTCAGGAGAAGCAACATAATGTATTTTGGGGTGTAATTCCACATATGCCCATGGCATGTTTGAACAATATATCATTTAGTAACAACTTTGTGCAAAAAAAAAATATATATATTTTTATTTTCCGCAACTTGTGTCAACATATAAAATATTCGACATGCCTCTCAGTATATAGCTTGGCGTGTCTACTTTCCAAAATGGGGTCATTTGGGGAGGTTTTGAACTGTCCTGGCATTTTATACACAACAATAGGAAGCTTACATCCACTCTTCTAACCACTTGAAGACAAAGCCCTTTCTGACACTTTTTGTTTACATGAAAACATTTTTTTTTTTACAAGAAAATTATGTTGAACCCCCAAACATTATATATTTTTTTAAAGCAAAGGCCCTACAGATTAAAATGGTGGGTGTTGCATTTTTTTTCCACACAGTATTTGCGCAGCGATTTTTCAAACGCATTTTTTGGGGAAAAAATACACTTTTTTTAATTTTAATGCACTAAAACACACTATATTGCCCAAATGTTTGATGAAATAAAAAAGATAATCTTAGGCCGAGTACATAGATACCAAACACGACATGCTTTAAAATTTCGCACAAACGCGCATTGGCGACAAACTACATACATTTTTAAAAGCCTTTAAAAGCCTTTACAGGTTACCACGTTAGATTTTACAGAGGAGGTCTACTGCTAAAATGACTGCCCTCGATCTGACCTTCGCGGTGATACCTCACATGCATGGTGCAATTGCTGTTTACATATGACGCCAGATCGACGCTTGCGTTCCCCATTGCGCAAGAGCAGGGCAGGACAGGGGTGCTTTTTTTTTATTATTATTAATTTTGCTTTTTTATTTTATTTTTAAACTGTTCCTTCCATATATATATATTTTTTTTAATCATTTTTATTGTTATTTCAGGGAATGTAAATATCCCCTATGATAGCAATAGGTAGTGACAGGTACTCTTTTTTTGAAAAAACGGGGTCTATTAGACCCTAGATCTTTCCTCTGCCCTCAAAGCATCTGACCACACCAAGATCGGTGTGATTAAAATGCTTTCCCAATTTCCCAATAGCGCTTTTTATATCCGGGGGGACATTCCCTCCCACTGCTTGTAAAAGCAGTCCAGAGGCTAATTAGCCACTAGGATTGCTTTTACATGAAAGCCGGCCGCCGGCTGAAAAGAATGATACCAAGATGATACCTAAACCCGCAGGCATCAATCTGGTATAACCATTCAAAGTCCAGCAACATACCAGTACGTTGCTGGTCCTTGTTGGACATGTATTGTAATCTTTTTTTTCATGCAGCCTGTTGGCTGAACAAAAAAAAAAGATTGATCGGTGGGTATGCCCACCATTAGAATACCGCCATTCATCCACCCACTTCTAATGATGGGCATACATGCACCATTTATATATGCCGAAGCATTGGGGCATCCTCCCGCAAAAATAATGCCGCACACACATGGTCGGACTTTTCCAAGGGCAAGCCTCCGTCGGAATTTCGACCGTATGTATGCGGCATTAGGAGCAAAATCGCTCCTCCGCCCCTGCTGCCCCAAGCAGCGACCCCCCTCCCACAGTTGCGGAATGCCGGCCACCTGCATACCAGAAGTAGTGCAGCCGCTTTATGGGGTCGCTAGACTAATTTGCCTCTCAGCCCAGTCCGCCCCATAAGACTGGCGCTACACTAACAGTGTAGCGCAAGCCAGCGGGGACTCTTTTCGTGCTGCCCCCCTGCAAAGTGCTGCCCTAGGCCTGGGCCTTGTTGGCCTAGGCCAGGATACAGCATTGACTGGGGGTATCTATCTTGTACCTGTAGCGATACCCCCAAACTAAGGGAGCCGCTGGTTTGCTTTTGGGCCCTGTACACAGCACAGCCAACCCCCGGCAATCTACTCAACCCTTCTACTGGCACAGCTAGTCTAGGGGTGGTGTTTTTGTATAGCTCTATACCAGTTCATGTACAATCCCCCAATACATTTCTAACAGTGATAAGATAGATTAATGGACTCCAATACCAGGTTGATCAACTGTAAAAAAGGTTTACTTGTGAATAAAGGGATTAACGATCAATATCACATATAACACATACATGCAGAGCCCTGCAGTAATACTAACACTGGTTAACTTTAGTGCAAAAACAGTTCTATCTCACACTAACATATAGCTAGAGTCCCGTTAGCAATATGGCGCCCAGCAATACTATCAACTCCCAGTCAGGCCTGACTCAGTTAAAGCTCAGTCTTTTAGACAAGGAATCTTCGCATGCAAGATGATCGGTGGTGCACATAGAGGAACAATATTTGTAATCCAATAATGGCCTGAGGCAATGGAAGCAACTCCCCAGAGACTATGTAACTCAGTCCCACAACTAGTCTCCTGACAGGAAAAAAAGGAAAATATAACCCGATGGGCCAAGGCAGTCTATAGGCCTAATAAAGTACTCAGTTATAGTTGTGAGCAGGTGCTCTCTCACCCCTCCGAACTTGATCCCAGTCCGGGACTCCCACCGCTGTGTCCACACACACAGGATCTGCCACCGCCTGATCTCCGGTTCACTGACGTCCCTGAAGCAGGTAGATGTCTGCAGCCGCACAGGCTCCGCAGCAAGATGGAAGGCTCTCTGGAAGTGCGCAAGGCCCGCACAGGAAGTCCTCTTGCCAGCCGCGCGGTGTCCAAAGAGGCCGGGCTTAGCCTCGCCCTCCCCTTTTATACTCCACCCATGAGTCTCTGCAGCAGCCCAATGCACCCTGGGTGCCAAACGGGGTTCTGTGTAACGTAGTCCATGGGGCCTCAGCGGAGACCCCGCTACATACCACAGTGGTTCCCTCTTCATAGCTTCATTGCACATGGATAGAAACTTGCTTTCTCCAATGTTTTAAGGCATTTTATGGAATGTTTTTGCTTTACTTACTGTGGAGTGTTGCAAAAAATTTACATTTGCAACCCTGCAGTCTGCAGGCTATGCGTTGCTCTTATGCATTTTGGGGTGGTGTCTATCCTGTATCAAAATGTTATACCTCTTTCATGGCTTCATGTGTAGATGATATGATCGTTTATGGCATTCTTGTAGTGTGTCCTTGCACTACAAAAAATGTTGGTACAGGGGTTTAACCATATTTTGCATAGGCAGCGCTTCTGTCTGGCGGTGCTAGAGTCATCGGTTCTGCTCCAACCATGCCATCAGAGTCCTGCATGTTTTCCAAGTATGCAAGTGGTGCTAAAAGCTGTGGCTGGCAAAAGCAGAACATAAAGGTAGCAACTTGGTTGTGTGCCTTCTCTGGCGCTTTTACATAAGGCTCTGACAAACACAGCCAGCAGCAATGCCTCCTCATCTTCAGCAATGATTGCAATAAGTGATTTGGTAGTGGTTGCAGGCACAAATAAATACAGGCATGTGCAATTAGTCTTGTATGTGCTCCAATTGGCAGAAAGAGGGGTTCATTTGGGTGCATTTTGGCATCCCATAATATTCCATAAGTATGGTAGTCATGTTGGCATTTTAGGCCAACCCCCTACTGCTTAGTAGGGATGAGCCGAACACCCCCGGGTTCGGTTCGCACCAGAACCTTCGAACGGACCGAAAGTTCGCGCAAATTTTCGAACCCTATTCGTTATAATGGACGCGAACGTTCGAAATCAAAATTGCTAATTACAACGGCCAATATGCATGTTAATGTTATAAAACAGGTTTGGGGACCCGGGTCCTGCCCCAGGGGACATATATCAATGCAAAAAGAAATTTTAAAAACTAAAGTTTTTTCGGGAGCAGTCATTTTAATGATGCATAAAGTGAAAAAAAAAAAGTGAAATTTTCCTTTAAATATGGTACCTGGGGGGTGTCTAAAGTATGCCTGTGAAGTGGCATGTGTTTCCCGTGTTTAGAACTGTCCTTGCACAAAATGACATTTATAAAGGAAAAAAAGAAGCCATTTAAAACCACTTGCGGCTTTAATGTCATGTCTTGTCCTGGCCGCCATATGGCTGAAAATCCTTGAGAAAAATGGCATGGCTACCCCATCACCCCCCCCCCCACCCCAGCCCCTTTGGGTCTTGTATGGATACTAAGGGGGACCCCGCACCCAAAATAAAACCCTATACCTACAACCCTATATACTCTGAACAGCAGTATATAGGTGGTGCAAACAAGACATGGACTGTAGGTTTGTTCTTAAGTAGAATCTGAACAGGTACATTATGAAGTGTAGCTACATCCCAAAAAAATCAATTTTTAAGCTTTTTGGAGAACATAGGGAGGGGTTATCACCCCTGTAACATTTGCTGTCTTTGCACATCTGTTCAGAACATGTCACCTCACTTTCCGTCCCAATGACAAATGTTTTTGGAAAAGTGGGGTTTTAATTGAAACAAGGATTGGTGATAAAGCATCAGTAGAGAGGAGATACCTTTTTCCCAAATTAAATCTAACAGGATAGAATTTTCCTTCCTAGGGGTAGATTTCCTCTCACTTCCTGTTTTCTCTTGCCGTTTGCAAGTAGGAGTCGTTTGTAAGTTGGATGTTTGAAAGTAGGGGCCTGCCGTATATACTCTGCAGAAATTTGCCCTATTAGATGTTGGTGTAGCCACAAGACTGGTGGGCACAGGAATGGGCCCTGCTGTGAGTTAATAGATCAAGATTTGTACTTGCATGCACCTGTTGAACCGGGCAGAAAAATTGGGCCTTTGGTGGTGGTGGTGGTGGTGGTGGACGGTGTTGCCACAAGACTGTAAGCCCTCACAGTTACTCTTGGTGGGTGCAGGAATGGGCCCTGCTGTGAGTTATTAGATCAAGATTTGTAATTGCATGCACCTGTTGAACAGGGCAGAAAAATTGGGCCTTTGGTGGTGGTGGTGGTGGTGGACGGTGTTGCCACAAGACTGTAGGCCCTCATAGTTACTCTTGGTGGGCGCAGGAATGGGCCCTGCTGTGAACTATTAGATCAAGATTTGTAATTACACGCCCCTGTTAAACAGGGGCTGAAAAATTGTGCCTTAGGCATTGGTGCTGGTGCCACAACACTGCAACCCCTCACAGATACTGTACTTGGAGCACAGCAGTCACACCTGTTGCGAAGCATCTTTTTAAAAAATTGTAATTACACGCCCCTGTTATACAGGGGCTGAAAAATTGTGCCTTAGGCACTGGTGCTGGTGCCACAACACTGCAACCCCTCACAGATACTGTACTCTGAGCACAGCAATGAGACCTGTTGCAAAGCATTGCCTAAAAATTGTAATTACACGCCCCAACAGGGGCTGAAAAATTGTGCCTTAGGCACTGGTGCTGGTGCCACAACACTGCAACCCCTCACAGATACTGTACTCTGAGCACAGCAGTCACACCTGTTGCGAAGCATCTTTTTAAAAAAATTTAATTACACGCCCCTGTTATACAGGGGCTGAAAAATTGTGCCTTAGGCACTGGTGCTGGTGCCACAACACTGCAACCCCTCACAGATACTGTACTCTGAGCACAGCAATGAGACCTGTTGCAAAGCATTGCCTAAAAATTGTAATTACACGCCCCAACAGGGGCTGAAAAATTGTGCCTTAGGCACTGGTGCTGGTGCCACAACACTGCAACCCCTCACAGATACTGTACTCTGAGCACAGCAGTCACACCTGTTGCGAAGCATCTTTTTAAAAAATTGTAATTACACGCCCCTGTTATACAGGGGCTGAAAAATTGTGCCTTAGGCACTGGTGTGGTGGCATGGATCGTTGAGGAGGAGGAAGAGGATAGTCAGTGAACATAACAGGACAGTCACTCAGCATCAGCATAGGCAGTCTTGAAGGGATGTGACATTATAAATTATTCCGTTATATCCGCTTCAGGTGTCTGGTAGCTGGTGGTGATCCAAGACTGATTCATTTTTATGAAGGTCAGTCGATCAACCGAGTCGGTGGACAGGCGCACCCTATGATCGGTGACAAATCCTCCAGCAGCACTGAATGTGCGTTCGGAAAGAACGCTGGATGCAGGACAGGCCAGTAGCTCAATTGCATACTGTGCAAGCTCTGGCCAGTGATCCATCCTCAGGACCCAGTAAGCCAGAGGATTTTCGGTGGGAAAGGTGTCCAAGTCTGACCTTGCCCCTAGGTATTCCTGCACCATGTATATCAGACGCTGGCGATGGTTGCTGGAACCGATCATACCTTGGGGCTGCGGACTAAAAAATTGTCTGAACGCATCGGTCAGACGTCCACCTTCCCCACCGCTCCTTCTGCTACTGACCGAAGCCTCAGCAACTTGTCGTCCAGGACCAGGAGTTTGTAACCTCCCAGTTTCTGGGAACGCGTTGCACAGACCTTTCTGCAAGGCCTCCCTGAGATGTCTCATCCTCTGCTCCCTCTGCGACGGCAAGATAAGGTCCGCAACCTTACCCTTGTACCGTGGATCAAGGAGAGTGGCCAGCCAGTAATGGTCACTCTCCTTGATCCGAAGAACACGAGGATCCTTCCGCAGGCTTTGCAGGATCAGGGAGGCCATGCAGCGTAGGTTAGCTGAGGCATTCGGTCCGGAGTCTTCTGGGTCACTGAGGATGACATGATCGCCAGCCACCTCCTCCCAGCCACGTACAAGTCCACTGGTTTGTTGGGACTGTACATCATCCCTAAAAGACTGCTGCTGCTGATGCTGAGTGCCAGGCTCCACCTCCATGCTCACACAATCCTCCTCCTCCTCCTCCTCCTCCTCCTCTTCCTGTGTGATGGGTGGGACAGAAGGAACATTGTCTGGATAAAGGGGGCCTTGAGAGACAAGGAAGTCCTCCTCTTCCTGCCTCTGTTCTGCCTCAAGTGCCCTGTCCATTATCCCACGCAGCGTATGCTCCAACAGGTGGACAAGAGGTACAGTGTCACTGATGCATGCACTGTCACTGCTCACCATCCTCGTGGCCTCCTCAAATGGTGAGAGGACAGTGCATGCATCCCTGATCATGCTCCACTGGCGTGGGGAAAAAAAGCCAAGCTCCCCTGACCCTGTCCTGGTGCCGTAGTCGCAAAGGTACTCATTGATGGCCCTCTGCTGCGTGTGCAGTCGCTGCAGCATGGCCAACGTTGAGTTCCACCTGGTGGGCATGTCACATATTAGGCGGTTCTTGGGCAGGTTCAGCTCCTTTTGCAGCTCAGTCAGCCGAGCACTGGCATTATAAGATCGGCGGAAATGCACACAGACTTTCCTGGCCTGCCTCAGGACATCCTGTAAGCCTGGGAACCTGCCCAAGAACCGCTGCACCACCAGGTTGAGGACGTGAGCCATACAGGGCACATGGGTGAGCTGCCCCTGTCGCAGGGCGGAGAGGAGGTTGGTGCCATTATCAGAAACGACCATTCCTGGCTTAAGCTGGCGTGGCGTCAACCACCTCTCGGCCTGCCCCTGCAGAGCTGCCAGAACCTCTGGCCCAGTGTGGCTCCTGTCCCCCAAACACACCAGCGCAAGCACGGCATGGCATCTTTTTGCCTGCGTACTCGCGTAGCCCCTTGTACGCCTACGGAGCACCGCTGGTTCCGAGGACAGAGCACTCGAAGAGGACATGGAGGAAGAAGAAGAGGAGGGGGTGGAGGAGAGAGGTGTGTCACAACCAGTAGTAGCATTTTGGAGGCGTGGTGGCGGAACAACCTCCAACACTACTGCACCTTGTCCTGCATCCCTCCCAGCTACCAATAGAGTGACCCAATGGGCCGTGAAAGAAAGATAACGTCCCTGTCCATGCCTGCTGGACCATGAGTCAGCGGTAATATGCACCTTACCGCTGACCGCCCTGTCCAGCGAGGCATGGACATTGCCTTCCACATGCCAGTAGAGAGACGGAATCGCCTTCCGTGAGAAAAAGTGGCGTTTGGGAACCTGCCACTGAGGAACCGCACATTGAACAAACTCACGGAAGGGGGCCGAGTCTATCAACTGAAAAGGCAGCAGTTGAAGTGCTAGCAATTTAGCCAAGCTAGCATTCAACCGCTGGGCATGTGGATGGCTGGGAGTATACTTCTTTCGACGGTCCAGCAGCTGGGGCAGGGAAATTTGCCTGCTACAATCGGACGTCGGTGTACTGCAAGTACTTGGTTGTGACACACCTAATTCTACACCTTCAGTCCTCTCAGAGCAGCTTTCAGAGAGGACTGAAGATATAGTGGGGATGGAGATCCCAGCTGATGAGGAGCAAGGAGAGGTCCGCTTTGTTCTTTGGTGTGGGTCTTTTATGTGTGCTTGCCAACGAGCTGCATGGCAGGTCGACATATGTCTGCTCATGCTTGTGGTGCCCAAGCGGCTGATGTTTTGGCCACGCGAGATACGCTTGAGACAAATATTGCAAATAGCAGTGGTGCGATCTGATGCACTCGTCTCAAAAAAGGCCCACACCAAAGAACTTTTGTGATAACGTGCAGAGGCAGCGCCCTGCACAGGCGGAGCTCTGCGGTGTGGTACAGTTGCTGTGCTGGCCTCTAGCTGGCCTCCAGGGGGCATCCTGCCTCGTTGGACATGTGACGCTGCATCCTCCTCCTCCTCCTCCTCTCTCCCTTCAGGCACCCACGTGGAGTCAGTGACCTCATCATCCCCTCCCTCTTCACCACTAGAGCAAACCTGGCAGTAAGCTGCAGCTGGTGGAACACTACTGCCAGATTGCTGTCCTTCAGCATCCCCTCTCTCTGCGCGCACACTACTGACTTCCTCAAGCTGGGTATCATCATCCGAGCCTTCGAATCGTTGGGCATCCTCCTGGAGCATGTACCCAACACTGTGCTCAAACAGTTCGGGGGACTCCTCAGGAGGACATGGTGGGTCTAGGGAAGGGGTGGCTGATGATGCCATTGAGTACGCGTTGGCAGCTGCTCTGCCAGTACCCTGAGCCTGGGTGAGAGAGGATGAGGAGGATGAGGAGGGCTTGGTCATCCATTCTACCAAGCCTTCGGCATGATGCGGCTCCACATGTCCAGCTGCCGAAAACAAAGACAAGCGTGTCCCATGGCCACGTGCTGATGACGATGCACGACCACGTCCACGGCCAGCACTGTTGTCTCTAGAAACAGAGCCTGCCTGCCCTGTGTTCTTGCCTCGGCACGCTCTGCCTCTCCTTGGCGGTCTTCCAGCCATTGTAGTCGGTAGTGTATATAGTATAAAAAATAGAACTCCTATGTGTGCTCACAACACACTGTAGGTCCTATGGGTGCTGACACTAACACACTATAGGTACTATGTGTGCTGCTGACAAGAAAATATAGGAGCTCTGTTTGCTGCCACTAACACACTAGAAGTCCTATGGGTGCTGCTGAGAAGAAAATATAGGAGCTCTGTTTGCTGCCACTAACACACTAGAAGTCCTATGGGTGCTGCTGAGAAGAAAATATAGGAGCTCTGTTTGCTGCCACTAACACACTAGAAGTCCTATGGGTGCTGCTGAGAAGAAAATATAGGAGCTCTGTTTGCTGCCACTAACACACTAGAAGTCCTATGGGTGCTGCTGAGAAGAAAATATAGGAGCTCTGTGTGATGCCACTAACACACTAGAAGTCCTATGGGTGCTGCTGAGAAGAAAATATAGGAGCTCTGTTTGCTGCCACTAACACACTAGAAGTCCTATGGGTGCTGCTGAGAAGAAAATATAGGAGCTCTGTTTGCTGCCACTAACACACTAGAAGTCCTATGGGTGCTGCTGAGAAGAAAATATAGGAGCTCTGTTTGCTGCCACTAACACACTAGAAGTCCTATGGGTGCTGCTGAGAAGAAAATATAGGAGCTCTGTGTGATGCCACTAACACACTAGAAGTCCTATGGGTGCTGCTGAGAAGAAAATAGAGGAGCTCTGTTTGCTGCCACTAACACACTAGAAGTCCTATGGGTGCTGCTGAGAAGAAAATATAGGAGCTCTGTTTGCTGCCACTAACACACTAGAAGTCCTATGGGTGCTGCTGAGAAGAAAATATAGGAGCTCTGTTTGCTGCCACTAACACACTAGAAGTCCTATGGGTGCTGCTGAGAAGAAAATATAGGAGCTCTGTTTGCTGCCACTAACACACTAGAAGTCCTATGGGTGCTGCTGAGAAGAAAATATAGGAGCTCTGTTTGCTGCCACTAACACACTAGAAGTCCTATGGGTGCTGCTGAGAAGAAAATATAGGAGCTCTGTGTGATGCCACTAACACACTAGAAGTCCTATGGGTGCTGCTGAGAAGAAAATATAGGAGCTCTGTTTGCTGCCACTAACACACTAGAAGTCCTATGGGTGCTGCTGAGAAGAAAATATAGGAGCTCTGTTTGCTGCCACTAACACACTAGAAGTCCTATGGGTGCTGCTGAGAAGAAAATATAGGAGCTCTGTTTGCTGCCACTAACACACTAGAAGTCCTATGGGTGCTGCTGAGAAGAAAATATAGGAGCTCTGTGTGATGCCACTAACACACTAGAAGTCCTATGGGTGCTGCTGAGAAGAAAATATAGGAGCTCTGTTTGCTGCCACTAACACACTAGAAGTCCTATGGGTGCTGCTGAGAAGAAAATATAGGAGCTCTGTGTGATGCCACTAACACACTAGAAGTCCTATGGGTGCTGCTGAGAAGAAAATATAGGAGCTCTGTTTGCTGCCACTAACACACTAGAAGTCCTATGGGTGCTGCTGAGAAGAAAATATAGGAGCTCTGTTTGCTGCCACTAACACACTAGAAGTCCTATGGGTGCTGCTGAGAAGAAAATATAGGAGCTCTGTTTGCTGCCACTAACACACTAGAAGTCCTATGGGTGCTGCTGAGAAGAAAATATAGGAGCTCTGTGTGATGCCACTAACACACTAGAAGTCCTATGGGTGCTGCTGAGATGAAAATATAGGAACTCTGTGTGATGCCACTAACACATTAGAAGTCCTATGGGTGCTGCTGAGAAGAAAATATAGGAGCTCTGTTTGCTGCCACTAACACACTAGAAGTCCTATGGGTGCTGCTGAGAAGAAAATATAGGATCTCTGTGTGATGCCACTAACACACTAGAAGTCCTATGGGTGCTGCTGAGAAGAAAATATAGGAGCTCTGTTTGCTGCCACTAACACACTAGAAGTCCTATGGGTGCTGCTGAGAAGAAAATATAGGAGCTCTGTTTGCTGCCACTAACACACTAGAAGTCCTATGGGTGCTGCTGAGAAGAAAATATAGGAGCTCTGTTTGCTGCCACTAACACACTAGAAGTCCTATGGGTGCTGCTGAGAAGAAAATATAGGAGCTCTGTTTGCTGCCACTAACACACTAGAAGTCCTATGGGTGCTGCTGAGAAGAAAATATAGGAGCTCTGTTTGCTGCCACTAACACACTAGAAGTCCTATGGGTGCTGCTGAGA
Source organism: Rana muscosa (assembly GCA_029206835.1). NCBI lineage: Eukaryota > Metazoa > Chordata > Amphibia > Anura > Ranidae > Rana > Rana muscosa. The sequence continues at coordinate 483,721,113 of CM055116.1, forward strand.
AGAAAATATAGGAGCTCTGTGTGATGCCACTAACACACTAGAAGTCCTATGGGTGCTGCTGAGAAGAAAATATAGGAGCTCTGTTTGCTGCCACTAACACACTAGAAGTCCTATGGGTGCTGTTGGGGTGCAATGCTGTGCTAACAGCACTGCGGTTGGTACTACTGCAATACTGTACTAACAGTAAGCACGCACCAGACTAATCCCCAGCAGCAGCTAATAACACACTAACTGTGCAATCAGCAGCAATGAACGATCAATGACTTAGGTAGCAATGGTTTAGCAAAGAAATAGCCAATGGTTTAGCAAAGAAGAGCAAATCTTTCAGTATCAAGCAAAGACAGAATCAGCAGACTAATCTCTCCTAAAGCCGGAACTCATGTGACCGGGGCCGATGGCGTGGCGGCCTTTTAAATGGTGGGGCGTGTACTAAAGCCCCTGAGCTGTAATTGGCTACAGCCGTCCTGCCTGTAGCCAATTATTGCTCTCCGAGTTTCGGGCGCTGTGATTGGCCAAGCATGCGGGGTCACAGTGCATGCTTGGCCAATCATCAGCCAGCAATGCACTGCGCCGGCCGCGCCGGCCGCAATGCATTGCGGGGCCGCTCGCATCACACGAATGTGATGCGAACGGCCCAAATAGTTCTGGGCTCGACGAGCGAGCGAACGCCCGATGCTCGATTCGAACATGGGTTCGAATCGAGCACCGGGCCCATCCCTACTGCTTAGTCATTTCAGGTGGCAGTGGGTGCACCGTAGCTTGGGATATCAGTGCTGTCTACATATAACAAAGCTGTTGTATATAACATGTTATTCTTACACAGTGGAGATTTACATGGGTCCCTGAAGGGATAATGTATGTCTCAAGGCACAGGCTTTGTCACATTCATATATAAGGATGTAGGTGGGGGAAAGTCGCTAGACATATGCCTTTGTAGCAGATCCTTATGCTTATATTCTATATAAAATGGTGGTTTTAATATCTCCACCATAGTTCAGCCCTAGTCATTCCATGTAATGTCTGTTGGGGCTAGTCTCTATTGAGAATTTAAGATAACAGGGTTCACTATATCTAGGATAATTATGGTAATTCCAAGGGTGGAAAGTCTTTGGACTTTTAATGACCCTCCCTAATATAGTAGGTTCTTGCTCATCCTCTCATGGGCTGTCCTGGAAGACAACTGGGGAAAACCGGAGTTAGACTTACCGGTAACTCTGTTTCCAGGAGTTTTCCAGGACAGCCAGGTTCCCGCCCTTATGTTAATGGTTGTTATGTTTGTATATGTGTAGCGGGGTACTATATTTAAGGGAAGTATCTGAGTGGTAATAAGGCTCAGATACACCAATTGTTAGAGTTCATGGACCATTTCTGTCCCTGGGAGATAGTATTGATGTACAGTTCCCTGGGGCCTATAGGTGGCGCTGTTGCCATGGGCCCGGGTTGAACCACAGTACAGGGTTGTGCCTTTTCTTATCCCCTCTTGACAGCAGTGCGGCGGGGCGGGGAACCTGCTGTGCCTGTCGGGAGAGGGTATAGAAAGGGGCGGCCATCTTCCAGTGGGGGTCTACGCCCAGGCACCTTAGGCCTGGGTGTGTGTGTCGCCTCCAGGTGCCCTAGGCCCGGGGGCCATGTCGGCAGTCGTGGTTCTGCGCTCAGGCACCTTAAGCCTGGGTGTGTGTGTGTGTCGCTTCCGGGTGCCCTAGGCGGAGTTGCTGTTCCATCTCAGACACCTTCAGTCTGGGGTGAGGTACTAAATAGGAGGCCCGGAGCCCAGTAACCTTCGGCTGGGGTCCGCTAAGGATCGAGAGCTCCCAGGTACGGGTCCCCTTGCGAGGGGACCCGTATCTTGGATCGAGGAGGCCAGGGAGGTGACCCTTTCTGAAGACCCAGCGCAGAGTCGTGGTGACAGTAAGGGCCTCTGGTAACTCTCCGGAGGGACGTTTTTCTCTTTGGCATGGGCCAAGTTCTTCAAGAAGGCAGTGCATGTTCTGTAGGTCATAGTGGCAGTGACTCTACGCACACCAGGTCAGTGGCAGTGACCAAATAGGGCAAGGCCCTATTCACCCGGTCAGTGGCAGTGACCATCCTCAACAAGTCAGTGGCAGTGACTTTCATATTCACTAGGCCTGTGACAAATATCGTACGCCAAACCTGTTTGTGCATATTAGAACAGTAAGAGAACCAAGATTAAGTTTGTGTCTGGACCTCCCTCCCACCTTATCTGACCTGTGTCTCGTCTCAACCTGTCTGCTCTTAAAGGGACTATGTATTATCCTTGTGAAATAAATACAGAAGTTGGACTTTCAGTTGGTGTGGACAGTTACTTTACTGGGGAGAATTAAGGACTTGTTTCTGGCCAAGGCAGAAGCGAGATAAACTCGGGAGGATTCTAACACCAGCCGCAGGCAGGCCCAAGAAAACTAACACCGCTCAACCTCCCCATCCAGGAGGGTACGGGCTTGTAGTGCGGTGTGCCTCAGTCTTTCCTGCGGAGGAGCCAAATTAAGAAAAGCAGGTAAAGGCTGGGGTGGGTGCGCTATATATGCTTTTAGGTTTTGTCCTTAGGTTCAAAACTGACCAGTTCAGCAGAGGGACTGCTTTTTTAAAGTGTATTGGTGATGTGTTTCCTGTTTCTGTTGGAGGAGCTATCTTTAATGGGCTGTCCTGGAAAACTCCTGGAAACAGAGTTATGCCCTGTACACACGATCGGATTTCCGATGGAATAAAATCAGATGGATTTTTCCATCGGAAATCCGATGAAGCTGACTTCCATCAGTCTTGCCTACACACCATTAGTCAAAAATCCGACCGTCGACTAAGTATGGAATTAAGCTCATAGTCCATATTGTATCCAATGGTACCCTATTACCCTTTGATGAATTTAAACTGAAGTATGATTTGCCTAATTCCCACTTCTTCTGGTATCTTCAACTGAGGCATGCCTTTTCCTCACAGTTTGGTAGGGAGCCTCTTGACCTTGAGCCCAGTGATCTTGAGCTACTGACACACAGTGAATCACTGTCTAAACCAGTCTCCAGTCTATACAAAGATCTGTTCCCAGAGATGACTCTCCTGCTGGGACCTTGTAGGAGAGCTTGGGAGACTGTGGCCCCGGGGTTGGACAGGGATGATTGGGATGATATGTGGGGGACTGCTTTTCAATATCTAGTTTCAAGTAGGGATAGATTGATACACTACAAGTTTTTCCATAGAGTTTATCTAACCACGGCAAGATTGGCAAGGATGTTTGGGAATCAGCATTCTCTATGCTGGAGATGTGCTGCACTCTTAGCTAACTTTATGCATATCTTCTGGGAGTGCCCTCAGATTAAACACTACTGGCAGGCCATAGCTACTTGTATTAGGTTGGTCACCTCTATCTCTATCCCCGTGTCTGTTGAGGTTTGTCTATTGCATCTGGTGGAACCCCTAGCCACTACCAGGGCTATACGGACTCTACTTACGCTATTGTTATATTATGCTAAAAAGCACATCATTCTATCATGGAAGAGTTATGTGACTCTGAATGTAGGAAATTGGAAAGCGTTGGTCAACAAGGCCATACCCTTTTATAAGGCCACTTATTTGAGCAGGGGGGCGCTGACTACGTTTGAAAAGGTTTGGGGGGGTTGGATGGCTTCTATGGATACGGCCTCTAATTGAATACTGCAAGGTATAAAGTGCTGACCCTCTCTAGGTATTCTAGTATTGGAAGGTAAACAGGTGTGGAATGTCAGAAGATTAAGGGGTTATTGTGAAGTTGGGTACTGAACATTTGGGGACAGGGGACTGCTTATTTTCCGGCAATCCTTCTATGTGGGGGTGGGGAGGATTGGAGGGCAAGGGGGAACTGCTTTCCTGAGAAGATATCCAGCACGTCTGTGCGGAGAGCTACCGGACTGTATCTCTGAGACATTGCTGGAAATCCGTGATGTCTGTGTACCTATCTAAGCAAGGGGGGGGTTCTTCTTCGTTTTTGATGGGGGGGTTGGGGGGGCGGGGTTTGGGGCAGGGGGGAAGGGAGTATCACAAGTCTAGTGTGATAATTTTTGAGTTCTGTTTTCTGTAATATGCACCGTTGAATTTTGTGGCCGGTTGTTTTCACGCTGTGTGGATTGTTATTCTATGTAATGTATAAAACGCAATAAAAACATAATTTACAAAAAATAAAAAATCCAACCGTCCCAAATGCTGTGACGTAAAACACTCCGAAGAGCCGAGAAAATTAAGTTCAATGCTTCTGAGCATGCGTTGACTTGATTCTGAGCATGCGTGGGTTTTTTCTCCGATGGAGTTCCCCACAAACGATCAGAATTTGCTATCTTTAGACCGATAGGGCCCACACACGATCGGTCTTGTCCGATGAAAAAAGTCCATCGGTCTTTTTTCATCAGAAAAACTGATCGTGTGTACGCGGCATAACCGGTAAGTCCAACTCAGTTTTTTTAAATAAAGTGAATATTTTCTACCCTGCAAGCTTTTCTTCCTTTTTGGCGACACCTGGGTAGTAAGAGGATTTCTTTTGGAGGAGAGAGAGACACTGTTCCAGGGTCCCTCTCCCTTAAAGGGGAAAAGCGCTGCATGACCCACATTATATCAGAGGATCATGGTGATCTGGTGAGTTGCTTGTGTTAAATGTGGTGGCACATGGGTGACTTGTCTTCACAGAAGAAATTCGTCCATTATTGAAGTACTGAGGAGCACAGAGTACTGTATGATTTTATGGACACTTTTGATGGACATTTGATGTTTTGTTTCATATCATTTACATTATATTGTTTTTGATTTTTTGATTTTTTAGGATAGGATTTATATTGAGTATTGGTATAAGCAGTTTTAAAAACTTGATTTTTCACCAGGCACAGGGGTATATATTATGTATAATTATGTATAATTATGTATTAGTACTTCCTTTATCTAAGGGAATGGCTTAAAAATCCTCAGAAGGAGGATGTGGAGGGGGAGGTGACACCACATGTCCACATACCGGAGCTGCGTTACTAAGCAGTGGCGGCTGGTGCTCCATCAGTCGGGGGCAGCAGACGGACGTGACCACAGACCCCCCCATCGCTTCAGCCCACCAACGGGCACCATACCCCCCGGTCACCAGCTCACTTACCCTGTGCCGGTCATGGCTCAGTAGACACACACACACACAGGGAAGGTGTGAGGAGTGGGGATGCCTGCTTTTGGTGGAGAATGAACGGAGTCGGGCAGAGCAGGGAGGAGGAGAGTGGCTCTCCCCATGTTTGAATCCATCGGCAGTGGCTTCCCCCCTCCATCTCCTCCATGTCCCAGCCTCTGTGTCCCCCCTCCGTATCCTCCTCCGGGCCAATGGGGTCTTCGGACTCCTGGCAAATGGGGTCTCAGGAGCTGCTTACTGATTGACCAGGAGGAGAAAGAGGAAGACAGTAACGAATATTAATTTTCTAATGTCACACAAGAGGGTGGACACGGGGTGCAGTGCTCTGCACCCTGAGCCCACCTTTTTTTGAAGCCAATTAGAGCCTCAGACTCTAATCATGTGCTTTTAAAAAAAAGCCCTATTGAAATCCATGCATTCAGTGCCCTGCATGTAGAATAGGGGCCGGACGCATGGATAGGAGTGGCCGTGCCTGTTCGCCCCCTATGGACGGGCCACCACTGCTATTAAGTAATTATTTCTGTGTGCTAACATTTAAATGTAGCTGCCCATAGCTTCTTGAATGTGTGTTTCTAAATGTCTGTCTCTTATGACAGACTTATCTCGTTATAGTTATTATCTCACATGCACAGTGCCAGATAGCTTGGTCTGTGGTATGTATTTAGTGGTCACCTTCCAGTATATTAATAGGTGGACCTGTTTATTGCACCTCCTGGTATTTTAGTTACATGTAACTCCTGTTACTTTAGTTAAACTTGTCTCTTCTGGTCTGGGATTCTATAGCTAGATTTATCTTCGGGCTCGGTAACCAGCATAGGCTAGAGCCAGGTTAGTCATCCGACGCCCACTTCTGGTAGTTAGAGGACCATTTGCATATCAGATTAGAAATGACTAGGGAGGGAGTAAAGCGCAGAGTAGATGGGCTGACTCTGAGTTCCAATGCCACAACACAATTTCTGCAAGTGAGAAGCTGCATTCCAGGCAAGTTGGAAAACAGTTGAAAGATCTCCCATCACCACTGATCTTGTCTTCAGGTCTCTGACACAAAGATAGACACCACATCGGGATCATTCTCAGGGGCCGCTGCATCTGAACTTTGCTACACAGGTCTGCACATGGTGTAAACAGCCCCAAAATATTCTTTGCAGGTCAAATTTGCATGTTTTCTCTATCAGTTTTTATGCACATGTAGCGGGTGGTCATATTTAGGGGAGACATCTGAGTGGTATCAGGCTCAGATGCGACAATTGTTAGGATTCCTGGACCAATTTATGTCAGTGGAAGATATCAATGGTGTCTAGTTCCCTGCGGCCTATAGGTGGCACTGTTGTCATGGGCTGGGGTTGAACCACCATTGGAGGGCTGTGCCCTTTGTGTCCTCTCCCGGCAGTAGTGCAGCGGGGTGGGGAACCAGCTATGCATGCTGGGAGAGGGTATAAAGGGGGCTGACATTTTCCGCACGAGGTCCGCTCCCAGGCACCTTCAGCCTGGGTGCATGTGCGTGGAGTCTCCGGGTGCCCTAGGCCCGGAGACGGAGTTGCGGTTCCACCCCAGACACCTTTAGTCTGGGGTGAGGTACTTTCTGGAGGCCTGGGGCCCAGTACCTTCGACTGGGTCCCGCAAGGGATCGAGGGCTCCTAGGGTGTCCTCTGGTGTTGGACACCCGAATCTGGGACGAGGAGGCCAGGGAGACCCAGTGCAGCATTTGCTGGTGACGGCAGGGCCTCTGGTAACTGTCCGGATGGATGTCCTCTCTCTGATCGGGGCCATTTCCTATAGAAGGTAGTCCACGTTCTCATGGTCTGTGGCAGGGACCCATCGTGAATCAGGTCGGTGGCAGAGACCCAACAACCAGGTCTGTGGCAAAGGCCTTATTCATCTGGTCTGTGGCAGAGACCCCCTCGCGGTCGGTGGCAGCGACTGTGCGCCAAGCCTGTTCGCGCTATAATGGAACAGGAGAAAACCCAAGTTCAAGTTTGTGCCTGGACCTCCTTTTCACTGTGTTCTGTTCTATGTCTGACCAGTCGCTTTCAAAGGACTATTTATTGCTCTGAAGAATAAATAAGTGTTGGACTTTCAGTGGTGTGGAACTTGACTTTCTGGGAGTTAAAGGGTTATTCTCAAGGAAAGTTTTGGCTCTGGACAGGGGCACAGGCCCGAAGGTAAAAGGTTATAGCTCACACCTCTGCAAATAAGAGGATATGAGCTGGTGGTGCGCCACACTCTCCTCCCTGGTACCCTAGACGAGAGCCATTGATCGAGAAGAGAAGAGGGAGGCAGAGGTGAGGTCGCTACACGTGGGGGCTCTGTGTCCGGGATCTGTGTTAATGGAGCTGAGACCATCACAGTTTGAACTTTGCTGCCCAGAGGAGTTCCGAGGAGGTCGGCCATATTGGCCAACGCGCCACGAGGCACACCCTGTCTGCGCAGTTCGAGGGCGTGACACAATGGAAGCCCGCGAACAGGTGCAAAATCTGGGTGGAGTCTGGCCATGTGAAGTGATGCACGTGGGGACTTTGGCGCAAGATAGTCAGTGCGGGATGGAGCAGCAAGCGGTCAGCACGTTCACTACTGCCTCGTGGGTTCCTACTTCTACAGCCATGAGGACGACTTTGTTTGCTACTCCGCTGACGGATACGGGGATTAGGCTCAAGCCCCGGGGGCGATTCGCCCTGTACGTATGTAAGGACGTTGAGGCCCTCGGTGTGATTTGTCCCAGATGTTCAGGACTGGTGGTCCATCTGAAGCCATTCGGGCGATGCGAGGCCTGTAAAGAATTCATCTTCGAGGTGGAGCAACCCACGGAAAGGCCTCGGGCCTTCCACCTCAACTGTACTACAGGCGCCACCACTCTTGAAGGAGAAGTCAAAGCTTGTACAGCCATCCCTACGCGCACTGACCGGGCTCTGGAGGAAGCCACAGTTGAGAGTGAGACTGCGATTGAGAAATCCAAAGATGCTGCTTCGGTCACCACGGAATCCCTGCTTCCACCGCCAAAGAGGAGAGTCGGGTTGGTCAAGGCTTCCTGCGGCCGTGGGAGAGTTACACCCCAGCGCTTGCCTGGCCTGGATGGATCCGGAAGGAAGAGCCCCGGACATCGAAGTTCAAGTAAAGGCCGAGGTGAGCAGAGGGATGGGACCTGGTGTGTGGTTGGAGGTGTCGGGGATCCAGAGGCCCTGGAACCTGTCCAAGGGGGTGACTCCACGTCTACACAGAGTTACTATCCTGCGGAGGAGTATGACACCTCTGACCTGAAGTCGATCTCCGATGTTGGAGATGACGTTGCAATTGACAAACTTTTTGCTCAGAAAGGCTGGGACAAGATACCCCTATCCTCGTCCCGTGTGAAAAGGGACCCACCCATGTCCACTGGGGATAGTACACCCCGGGTGAAGGCCCCGACGCCTGAGGAGGGATCTGGTCCCCTGCATGCCTCTCTACCCTCTGAGTCACCTGCGCCCATTGCTGGGGCGAAGCGAGTGTCACTGCGGGCTCCTATGCCTAATCTACAGGTGATAAAAGGTGCCCCGGCACCCTGATGCTATAGTGCTGCCTGGTTAAGGAGACCGTGCTACAATGCCACCCCTTTCCCGTTTGCAGAGACTTTTCGTTCAGAAAGTTGTCAATGAATATGGGTGGGAGTACCCATATTTGTCTAAGGAACTTTTATATGAAGTGGAGGCCTGCAAACAGCGGTGGTATGATGACTTCATCTGGACACATCTCAAGGTGCCCCACGCTCGCAGGTACCTCTCATGTTCCCCTGCAGCCTCCAAAAGGTTTAAAGACTGCAAGGCAGAGTGGATGTTGGGTCGGCACATCCATGCTGACCGGGTGCTTATTTGTCGGAGGGAGGGGGATGATGTGGAATATCACACGGAAACCTTTGACAGGTATTTGAAACCCCTGGTACTGCTGCACCCAAGGTTTTATTTGTAGGAGAATAGACTCCTCTGTTTTTTTTGTTGCTGAACATTCCGGAGTGCCTTTGCCGGAACTCAGGGACTCTTTAACCCACAAAGGGTGGCCTACTTCTGGAGGAATTGGGAGCAGTTTGTTTTGTTGTTCTCCTTTTTCTTTCTCCACCGCAAGGATACTGAGACTTTGGGGTGTAGTTGAGATAGGGCCACAGTACAGAGAAAAGGATTTCTGGATGGAAGAAAACAAGTGTTCTGACCGTGACACCACCACCAGGTGGCGGTGTTGCGCAACGATTGTCACACACACCACACATTACTTGTGTTAGATAATGTGTTTCTTTTCCCCTCTGCAGGAGAACGTCAGTCAAGTCTAATGAGAATGGGGCAGATCTTAGTCAGTGGTGTGGGAGGGGGAAATGTGATTTTGAAAAAAATTATGCTGTTATAACTGTGTATGTTTTGTTTGTTGTTTCTTCCCTTCCCTGTTGGTTCAGGCACAAACTAAACAACATTTTTAAATTGACATTTTTTTCTTCCCCTTGTTTAGTTTGTCTCTGGATCGGATTTGTGCTGACTCTGCTTAGAGGGGGCATAAATTGGTTTCAGACACTGGGGCCCAGTGTCAAATCACTGGGGAGGGGGATGTGTAGCGGGTGGTCATATTTAGGGGAGGCATCTGAGTGGTATCAGGCTCAGATGCGACAATTGTTAGGATTCCTGGACCAATTTATGTCAGTGGAAGATATCAATGGTGTCTAGTTCCCTGCGGCCTATAGGTGGCACTGTTGTCATGGGCTGGGGTTGAACCACCATTGGAGGGCTGTGCCCTTTGTGTCCTCTCGCGGCAGTAGTGCAGCAGGGCGGGGAACCCGCTGTGCATGCTGGGAGAGGGTATAAAGGGGGCAGACATTTTCCGCACGAGGTCCGCGCCCAGGCACCTTCAGCCTGGGTGCATGTGCATGGAGTCTCCGGGTGCCCTAGACCCGGGGACGGAGTTGCGGTTCCACCCCACACACCTTTAACAGGAGAAAACCCAAGTTCAAGTTTGTGCCTGGACCTCCTTTTCACTGTGTTCTCTTCTATGTCTGACCAGTCGCTTTCAAAGGACTATTATTTGCTCTGAAGAATAAATAAGTGTTGGACTTTCAGTGGTGTGGAACTTGACTTTCTGGGAGTTAAAGGGTCATTCTCAAGGAAAGTTTTGGCTCTGGACAGGGGCACAGGCCCGAAGGTAAAAAGTTAAAGCTCACACCTCTGCACATAAGAGGATACGAGCTGTTGGTGCGCCACACTCTCCTCCCTGGTCCCCTAGACGAGAGCCATTGATCGAGAAGAGAAGAGGGAGGCAGAGGTGAGGTCGCTACACACATATGGTGGGAAAGAGACTGAAAATATTATATACAGTATATTATTATCAGTTTATGTAAGTAGTTAGGTATCATATCATTTATTTTCTGTTCCCTTATCTTTACATCAGTACATTACAGTAATGCTTGCTTAAATGCATGCTTTACCACGCTACTGTAAAGTGCATTAATGCTTGATCTGTGAGTTGTGATAGCATTCATTTAGAATGGGATGATACAGCATTATTACAGAAGGCTGCAATGCAGCTACGCTGCAGTACACCATGCCATGTGTTCTGGTTTAATGTATTGAAATCAATGCAAAGGAGATCAAATTTGATTCCCAGGCAGTTGTTGTGCACTGCCTTAACATAATGTACACAGGACATAAAACACATTAATGCACTGTGACGGCTCAGAGAAATGTAAATGACCCCTTAAACAAATCCCTCTCACCTTATTTTGGCAGAGCAACATTATAGCAGTACTTGTTTAGACATATGCTCAAAACCACAGTCATTCATGAACATTTACAATTTAAGATTTTCGAAGTTTTGCTTGTCTAGTGTGTCTTTCATTGTGTGGTTTGGATTTTGAGGCTAATGTGCTGTGGCCAGTAGCGCCCCCCCCCCAATATTTGGGGGCGCTATGTGTAAATTTAAGGGTAATCTAAGCCAGTAATTGGGCTCAGATCAATTGTTTGTTCTGGATTTGCTTCTGCTCTGGGTGTGATACTGCCTGGCAGTAGTGTTCCCTGTTTGCCTGTAGGTGGCACTGTCATCACCGGCATAGGTTGAACCACAGGGGGTATCACAACACCTTGGGTGTCCTTTCTCGGCAGCCGTACAGTGGGCGTGGTCTACCCGCTGTGCATGCTGGGAGAGGGTACATAAGGGGCAGACGCCATTGGTTCGGGGGTCTTGTGCGCCTCATGGCCCTCCAGGCCAGGGGTGCGCGTGTGTGGAATAGCCCCGGGCACCTTCAGCCCGAGGCTACATCGCTAACTGGTAGGCCCAGCACCTTCAGCTAGGGCCTACAACTGAAGAAGGATCCCAGGCTGCCCACTGTAGGGAAGCCACGCTTAGGGAAGGAGACCAGGGGAGGATCAGTCCCGGAGGAGACTAGCGACGGTACTGCTGTCTCGGGAGGAGGCCTGGAGCTCACCTAAGGAGGGATCCATCGTTACAAGCCCTGCAATACGCCAATCCGGCTTAAAGGTTCTTCATTATTGCTTGGCTGGGAGGTTTGGGACTAACAATCCTGTGGCAGAGGATTCCTGATCGCATCCCCTAAAAAGTTCACAATTTATCCGTGCTCCATCCCAACTGCTAGGATCGCTCACAAAGGGACTATCCGGGTGAGCAATACCCACTCAGGCTTGAGTGGCGACGAAAGATTTGCATTGTGTTTTTTTTTTACTTTAAACGTTTTTATTGAACTGTATATACATACAGGATAAGTACACGTGATACAAGGGCAATACATTATACGTCAGAAATAAAAATAAATAAATGACCAAATTTTTTTAAAAAAAACAGCACTAGGCATATATCAGGGTAAATAACCATGAATGCAGTCATAGCTCACCGTGCATCTCAAAGTATTCTAAGATTTTTCAAGTAAGAGTTGGCGTATTATTCAACCAACGGTCCCATACTTTGTTGCATTTGGAGGGGCATCCTCTATTTATATACAGGAATTTCTTAAAAGGAAGGCTACTATTAACCTCAATTTTTCACTCTTCGAATGTAGGGAGTGTCTGTCTCATCCACTTTCTGGCAATGACTCTCCTAGCTAAGAATAACGTTTCACGTAGGAAGGTCATTGTAAATTTGTCTATATCAGGTTCAGGGAATATCCCCAAAATACACGGCTTTGGGTCCAGAGTTAGAGGAGAGCCCATAGTATCATGGATGAATTCCACAATTTGTTTCCAATAACTCTGAATTTTGGTGCAGGCCCATAGTAAATGAAAGAACGTGCCTGTTTCACGCAGGCACATAGGACAAGTATTTGGATCATCTTGTTGGAATTTGGAGACTCGAAGAGGAGTGAGGTAAGATCGGTGTACAATGTACAATTGCGTCAGCCTATCAGACAGTTTTGGAGACACTGTCCTACAGGCGTCTAGGGCCTCACCCCACTCCTCATCATCCACCTCACCCACCTCCCTCTCCCATCGTGGTTTATTGTCATATGCCAGTTTTGCTGAAGATGGGGTAAGTAGCATAGAGTAGAATGAAGATATAAGTTTCTGAGGATCAGTACTCTTAACTATAGCTATTATGGAATTGGGAGAAGACAGTGGGAGTGCATTCAAGAATTGCGTGGACATGACGTGTCGCACCTGATGGAATCTATAAAGCATAAAATCCAGAAGAGCAAATTCCTCTTGCAGGACGTGAAAGGACTTGATCTCTCCATTAGAGAGAAGGTGATGCAGGAAGCGGATCCCATACGTGTCCCAAAGCCCTGCATCAGAGACCTGGGACAGTTCGGGGGGACATCTGTTGCACCACAGTGGAGTGTAGTCATTAAACGGGGTAACCTGTAACTTAGCCATGGCAACATCCCAGATGCACCGGTAGTGATACAGAAGGGTGGTCTTCCCAGTCGGTTCAGTACTCTGAAGGCCCACTGCTATCTCACTGATCAGGTCCGAGGGGGGTCGCGCTAGGGTATGGCAGCTGAGAGTGGCGAATCTGTCTTTATCCGTTTTATCTATGTGAAATAGTTGGGATAGTTGTGACGCCACATAATACAGAGGGGATCGAAAGTTTGGGCACCCCAGGTAAAAATGTGTATTAATGTGCATAACGAAGCCAAGGAAAGATGGAAAAATCTCCAAATGGCATCAAATTACAGATTAGACATTCTTATAATATGTCAAAAAAAGTTAGATTTTATTTCCATCATTTACACTTTCAAAATTACAGAAAACAAAAAAATGGCGTCTGCAAAAGTTTGGGCACCCTGCAGAGTTAATATCTTGTACTGCCCCCTTTGGCAAGTATCACAGCTTGTAAACGCTTTTTGTAGCCAGCCAAGAGTCTTTCAATTCTTGTTTGAGGTATCTTTGCCCATTCTTCCTTACAAAAGTCTTCCAGTTCTTTGAGATTTCTGGGCTGTCTGTCACGCACTGCTCTTTTAAGGTCTATCCATAGGTTTTCAATAATGTTGAGGTCAGGAGATTGTGAAGGCCATGGCAAAACCTTCAGTTTACGCCTCTTGATGTAATCCCCCGTGGATTTTGAGGTGTGTTTAGGATCATTATCCATTTGTAGAAGCCATCCTCTCTTTAACTTCAGCTTTTTCACAGATGGCATCAAGTAACCATCCAAAATTTGCTGAAATTTTATTGAATCCATTTTTCCTTCTACTCGTGAAATGTTCCCTGTGCCACTGGCTGCAATACAACCCCAAAGCATGATTGATCCACCCCCATGCTTAACAGTTGGACAGAGGTTCTTTCCATTAAATTCTGTGCCCTTTCTTCTCCAAACGTACCTTTGCTCATTCCGGCCAAAAAGTTCTATTTTAAACTCATCGGTCCACAGAACTTGTTTCCAAAATGCCTCAGGCTTGTCTATATGTTCATTTGTAAAGTTCAAACGATGATTTTTGTGGTGAGGACGTAGAAGAGGTTTTCTTTTGATGACTCTTCCATGAAGACCATATTTGTACAAGTATCTCTTTATAGTGGAATAGTGTACCACAACTCCAGTGTCTGCCAGATCTTTCTGGAGGGATCTTGCAGTCAAACGTGGGTTTTGAATTGCTTTTCTCACAATCCTGCGAGCTTTTCTGTCTGATATTTTTCTTAGTCTTCCAGATCTTGCTTTAACTTCCACTGTTCCTGATGACTGCCATTTCTTAATTACATTCCGAACAGAAGATATTGACATCTGAAAATGCTTTGCTATCTTCTTATAGCCTTCTCCAGCTTTGTGAGCGTCAACTATTTTCAGTTTCAGTTTTCTAGACAACTGCTTAGAAGAACCCATGGTGCTGATTAGGGATGAGCTCGGTGTTCGAGCGTCAGCGAGGAGAGCAATGATTGGCCACAGGCAGGATGCCTGTGGCCAATTATAGCTGAGGGGGTTTAGTACACGCCCCACACTATAAAAGGCCGCCAGCGCAGCGGCCTTGTGTAGTGTGTTCCGGAGCAGGGAAAGTGAAGGATAGGCAGGGACAGTGTCAAATCTATTCTTTGCTAAACCTTGTGTGTAGGGACAGAGAAGGATAGGCAGGGAGAGTGTCATATTCTTTGCTAAACCTTGTGTGTAGGGAGAGAGAAGGATAGGCAGGGGGAGTGTCAGTGTCATATACTTTGATAAACCTTGTGTGCAGGGAGAGAGAAGGATAGGCAGGGGACAGTGTCAGTGTCATATTCTTTGCTAAACCTTGTGTGCAGGGAGAGAGAAGGATAGGCAGGGAGAGTGTCAGTGTCATATACTTTGATAAAGCTTGTGTGCAGGGAGAGAGAAGGATAGGCAGGGGACAGTGTGAAGCCTCGTACACACAACCGAGTTTCTCGTCCAAAACCGGCAAGAAAAGTGCCGCGTGAGCTTTTTTGTCGAGAAAACCGTTCGTGTATATGGTTTTACGACGAGAAAATTGCCGTGAATCTCGACGAGAAAATAGAGAACCTGCTCTCTATTTTCTCGTCAGGATTCCAGATTTCCTTGTCGTGTTTCTCGTCGGCCTGTTTTGTGACGAGAAAATGGTTCGTGTGTATGCTTTTACGACTCTTCCAAAAGCGCGCATGCTCAGAAGCAACTATGAGACGGGAGCGCATCTTCTGGTAAAACAAGCCTTCGTAATGGAGATAGCACATTCGTCACGCTCCAAATTTTTGCATCGTTTAAATGTTGTGCATTGAAATCTTCGTTAGAATGTTACATTAATCCAAACGAATTAACTTCTTTTGCTGCTGATATTCACACAGAGTTATGACTATCTTTTTTTAACCTTTTTCATGCTGCTCTTAAGAAGATTTATGTGTATTATATCGTGCAAGTTTTTAGGAATATTAAAAAATTAGATATTTTTCTAACTGATGTTAATTGTAATTTCGCAATGTTTTGATAGTGATCTCCCATTGAATCTTTTAATATATATTATTTAAATTTTACACCCTTTTTTTGGAAATACGATTTAGTTATTTTTTTGGGGGGTTGTTATCTGTCCCTTTTTTTGTCAGTCAAATGTATCTGCTTACTCCAAAGCTAGATTTTACATTTTTACAAATACACATAGTCAAGTATGAACTTAAAGAAAAATAACATTTATTCATGTTTGAACTAAAATAAAGAGAAGGCAGCGCTGGAGAAGCTGCTGCCATTTGTGCATCCCAGGGACCCCAGAGCACACAGAAACCCTGTGTGGACACTAAAATTGGGAGCTTGAGAAGGCCAACATTTCTGAACACAATCTGATGCTGGCCTCCCAGAGGTCAGGAACAGCAGCAGGTGATATATATGTCCCAAGTGTGTGGTACTACAACAGGCTGCCTTCTGTCCGACCACAATGAAGCAAGGCCATCACTTCCTCGTCTTCCTGGCAACCTTCCCTGCAACCTTTCCTGAAGCCTTCCCTGCAGCCTTCCTTCTTCGTTTGGCTGGAGGCTGGGCCACTGGAGGGGTACTCCTGTCAGGAGGAGGAGGAGGTGGAGGAGAAGGGGGTGGGGCGGAAGAACAAGGTGGAGGTGAAGGAGAAGGGGGTGGGGCAGAAGAAGAATGTGGAGGTGGAGGAGGAGGTTGAGGTTGGGACAGTTGTGCCACCTCACAAATAGCTGTATTGGGGGTAATTTTTTCCATCACCCCCTTGTTGAGCAAGGTGATGAGCAGGGGCTCGCATAGGAGGCGTTGCTCCATGCTCATCACCTTGAACTTTGCCTTCACTAGGCCGGCAATGGCCTCTTCAGGGGATGTGGGCTCTTTGAGGGTGGCATGGGCCTCTTTAATAAGGGCCATTGCTGCCTCACTGGTGGTCCTGTCCCTCCTGCCTCTTTTGGGAAGCCGGATGGGAGGCACCTGGGATCTGGTGCTTCTCCTTTGCCCTGCCACCTCCTGGCTGCCACTGGGCCCTGCCACCTCCTGGCTGCCACTGGGCCCTGCCACCTCCTGGCTGCCACTGGGCCCTGCCTCCTCCTGTCTGCCACTGGGCCCTTCCTCCTCCTGCCTGACAGTTTCCAGACCCTCCTCCTGGCTGATTTCATCCTGTGTATGAAAAAGGGACATAGTTTAATATGTTGGTTTAATCTTTGCATCAAACTTTATAAACATGATTGAAGCAATTAGAATGTAAATCCAGAAATAATTTTTTCTAATTTACACCTACATCAGATTGACTATTTAGCACCCAATTAAGTGCAGACTAATGTCTAGAGATCTTGATTTCACTTGTGGAACCCAAAATATTGTATGTTTCTCATCTTGACATATTTGTCAAACATTAATTTTATCACAATGCAATTTCATTTAATACTATACCTGGCTCCAGATGGCCAAATCAGGATCATCCAGGATGGCTGCCTCCTCTTGCTCCAGAGAAGGCTCAGGTTGGCTGCAGGGAAGTCTGGGGGGAAGAGTGGAGAGTGATGGCCTTGCCTCAATGTTAGTGGTGCAACGGATCGGTGACCATCCGTGATCCGAATGGGTCACCCCGTTCGTATCGGCACACACCGCGATCCGCGGCCTCGGCCTTAGGAAAGGCCGCAGCTTCGGCCTAGCTCCGGAGCCGTGGCCATCTTGGTACACCCGGGGGCGGCGGCCGCCTTGTGACGTCATCACCCCTCGCTGCTCGTGGATTTAAACTGGCCGGCGGGAGAGACTGGTAAGTGGGGGAGATGCCCATTACTGGGGGAGATTGTGGATATTACATACAGGGGGAGAGTGTGGATATTACATACAGGGGGAGAGTGTGGATATTACATACAGGGGGAGAGTGTGGATATTACATACAGGGGAAGATTGTGGATATTACATACAGGGGGAGAGTGTGGATATTACATACAGGGGGAAGATTGTGGATATTACATACAGGGGGAAGATTGTGGATATTACATACAGGGGGAAGATTGTGGATATTACATACAGGGGGAAGATTGTGGATATTACATACAGGGGGAAGATTGTGGATATTACATACAGGGGGAAGATTGTGGATATTACATACGGGGGAAGATTGTGGATATTACATACAGGGGGAAGATTGTGGATATTACATACAGGGGGAAGATTGTGGATATTACATACAGGGGGAAGATTGTGGATATTACATACAGGGGGAAGATTGTGGATATTACATACAGGGGAAGATTGTGGATATTACATACGGGGGAAGATTGTGGATATTACATACAGGGGGAGAGTGTGGATATTACATACGGGGGAAGATTGTGGATATTACATACAGGGGGAAGATTGTGGATATTACATACGGGGGGGAGAGTGTGGATATTACATACGGGGGGAGAGTGTGGATATTACATACGGGGGGAGAGTGTGGATATTACATACAGGGGGAGAGTGTGGATATTACATACAGGGGGAAGATTGTGGATATTACATACAGGGGAAGATTGTGGATATTACATACAGGGGGAAGATTGTGGATATTACATACAGGGGGAAGATTGTGGATATTACATACAGGGGGAAGATTGTGGATATTACATACAGGGGGAAGATTGTGGATATTATATACAGGGGGAAGATTGTGGATATTACATACAGGGGGGAGATTGTGGATATTACATACAGGGGGAAGATTGTGGATATTACATACAGGGGGAAGATTGTGGATATTACATACAGGGGGAAGATTGTGGATATTACATACAGGGGGAAGATTGTGGATATTACATACAGGGGGAGAGTGTGGATATTACATACAGGGGGAAGATTGTGGATATTACATACAGGGGGAAGATTGTGGATATTACATACAGGGGGAGATTTTGGATATTACATACAGGGGAAGATTGTGGATATTACATACTGGGGGAAGATTGTGGATATTACTGGGGGAGATTGTGGATATTACAGTGGGGGGGGGGGATGACGTGGATATTAGTAATTTTTTTTTTTTTTTTTTTGCCGATCCGAAAATGATCCGATCCGTGGCTCTGATCCGAGGATCGATCCTATCCGTGAGTTTTTTGATCCGTTGCACTTCTACTCAATGTGGTCATCCAGGAAGGACATCCTGCTGTAGTACCACAAAATCGGGACATACACATCACCTGCTGCTGCTCCTGACCTCTGAGAAGCCAGGACCTTAGAGCGTTCAGTCCTGTAGGTGCCTCTCAAGCTCCCAATTTTAGTGTCCACTTGTTTTGCTGTGGCTGTGGGCACCTTGGTCTGCACAAATGGGAGCAGCTTCTCCAGCGCTGCTTTTCTCACCCCTCTTTTTTTGTGGATGGGGTTTTTCGTCTCCCACAGAGCCGGCAGCTCCCTTACCCGGTCAATAAATTCCACCAGGAACTCTTTGTCGCTAATAAAGACATTCATATTGTATCTGCAAGTTAAATAAATAATATATAATTAATGTGAGGCAAACAGTCTAACCTCCTTAACATCGTAGTCACCATATATATCCTACAACATTCTCAAGACAGTATAGGCCAACAATTTGGCACAGTCTCAAAATCACATACCTTCGTTCGCACGTCCGTCACTTGAACTCCTCTCTTCGCACACCGAACGTACTATAGTCACATGTGTGTTTGCTATATACACACCACGCATGCGTCAAAATACGAACACGTCGCTCCGCACACGTCGCCCGCCCATGACGTTCTAACTAACATCTTTTCCCCACCCCTTCTCTTTCGGCGCGCAGACAGATATGGCGGAGTTACAGCAGGTGTCTGATAATTCCACAACTAACGAGGAGGAGACAAGCCCGGAGACCGAGGAAACGTCATGATCAAGGAGGAGATTCAAGGCATCTAATATGTCTTTTGCGGAGATGGCGGAGATTGTGGACATCTTGCTCAAGTCTGATTATGACGCAAAGCATGGGCCGTATAGCAAACCAAATAGAAGGAAGGCCAAAATCCTCACTAAAGTCGTGAAGAGTCTGAAGACGAATTTCGGGGTGAAACGCTCAAATGAGCAGCTCAGAAAGAGGTGGTCAGACCTCAAACTGAGGGAGCCAGAGCAGTTAAGGAGCATTAAGAGAATGCTAGCAAAAAGTAGGTAAAATGTACACTTTTCTGCTATTAATCCTTTTCTAAACTGACATGTTGCTGGTTTTGGTTTTTTTTTTCTTATTGAACTCCCTTCCAAAATGTAATATTTTGAACTTGGTTGGGCACAGTAATCGTTTGTTACGTTACAGACACTTCGTTCGGCCACTATCCGCTGTTTTGGCTTATTTTTTTTTTTTTAAATCAAATAGTTTTGGGCTTATTTTACAGCCACAAAAGTAATTCGACATCTGCCATTTTTTGGGAAATTTGGGGCACAAAGTTTTAGGCTAGATGATGTGTTTGTAAAGAGAATGAAATGCAAACTTTAGTCAGTGTAAAGGAGAGGACACTCAGCAGCTGCTTCCACATCTGTACTTTGGAGCACTATAGTGTGGGCCACCAGACCCGCCTTTTTTGGGTGTCCCACACAGGTGCATCAGAGAATTTTTGTGTTGCCTACATGTCTAAAAAAATAACAGACAGAGGTGAATACTAAACATATTCTTGGTCAGAAATAATGCATTCATCTTTAACTTCCGGCCAAACACACACTTGTACCCCACTTCCAAGCAATTTAGCCTGTTTTTTTTTTACATAGAGAATTTCTGTGTGATAACTCAACCTTTTGTTTGATTCTCATAGGGGAGAGAAGACTGGGAGGAGAACACTCCAGGGAGCACAGGAACCCCACAGCTTCACAACAACCCCAAACTCCAAAAGACCAACAACCTAAAGATGTGGAGGAAGTTGAGGTGGAGGAAGGAGAAGTGCAGGAAGGAGAGGTGGATGACGTTGTGGAACTGGTCACCACAACAGGTCAGTATCTGACACCACAGCTTCAGGTAAGAGACGTAGGCCTGCAGAGTTATAATACCTTTTTATTTTGTTTTTAGGGGATGTGAATGTTGGGTTGAAGGATAGTACAGGTTTCTCTGCTGACAGTGCCCTCCGCCTCATCCAGCAAGTGATGGAATGTATCACGGAACTGGACAAAATTAAAGAAAGAATTCATGTGATGGATCAAACATTTAAAGACATTCTCGATGTTTTGGGGAGAATTCAATAAGGCATCCAAACCCCCTTTTTTTTCATGTTTGTTCTTCCACTTTTTAAAAACTTTTTGACAATCAAACCAGCCAAAAATTGAATCTGCACACAGTGTGTCAACATGTGCTATCTGCCATCAGGGGATATCCATGTACGTCTTTTGGGGGTGCAACCCCTTCCTCGTATCTAAAGTAGGTGAACTGAGGAAGGGGTTGCACCCCCAAAACACGTCCATTGATCACCCCTGATGGCAGATAGCACATGTTGACAATAGGGATCAGGAGTCTAAAATCCCTATAGGAAAATAATCCCAATTGTGTGCATATTCAATTTTTGGCTGGGCAAGGGGTGGCAGGACCCCATATTAGGACGAGCACATAGAGACATATAGTTTGTGTAAGTGAATGTCTCAGATTGCTCCGAGGTATCCAATTTTGTAATTTTTGGAATGCAACTGTTGTTTTTGTATTTTCCTAAGAAAACAATTGCCGGTTTGTGGCCAGGCAAACAAAAAATGTAAAAAAAAAAAAAAAAAGTGTGTGAACGTGTAGTTTCTTTTTCTAATATGCTCTAACCTTATTTGGTTATTTTTTAAAGGTTACATAGTGAAATGGTTGGTATTTACTAAAGGAAAATACACTTGGCACTACAAATGCACTAAGACAAACTAGGAGACAGGAAACCAACAAAAGTTAGAAGTTTAAACCAGATTTTTATTTTGATCGTTAGACAGGAATCTTTAGCCATAGCCTGGCATAGGAATTGCCCCCCTACCCGTGAAATAGTCCATGTATTTGTCCCGAACCTCACGGGCATTTTGGGGGGGCAAGCCAGCACGGGCAGATTCCAGGCCCGGCAGGGGATTATCAGGGGAAAGTCCAGCCTCAGGCAAAACTGAGGCCATATAGGAATTTGATTTGCGGCAGAGAAAATTGTGTAGCACACAGCAGCATAATACTACATAGTTTATTTTGTAGTCCGCCAAATGTATTGAAGTCATAAAAAGGCGGAACCGGCTGGCCATTATGCCAAAGGCATTTTCAACGACTCTTCGGCCCCTGGCCAGCCGGTAATTGAACACCCTCTTCTCTGGGGTCAGGGTCCTCTGAGGAAATGGCCTCATAAGATGCGGTCCGAGCCCGAAGGCTTCATCAGCCAAGAAAACAAAGGGGAGTCCTTCAATATTCCCTGCATCCGGTGGCAATGCAAGGTCGTCACTCTGGAGACAGGGGGCAAACTCCGTCTGGATGAAGGATCCCCCATCGGACATCCGGCCATTCTTCCCTACATCAACATAGAGGAATTCATACCGTGCTGACACCACCGCCATCAGCACAATGCTATGAAACCCCTTGTAGTTGTAGTAGTAGGACCCAGAACGGGGTGGCGGCACGATGCGGACGTGCTTCCCGTCTATAGCACCACCGCAGTTGGGGAAGTCCCACCGCGTGGCAAACTCCGATGCCACAGTCTGCCATTCCTGTGGCGTGGAAGGAAGCTGTGGAGTCAAACAAGATGAAAAATTATTAGAATACACAAATCAAACATTACAAGGAGATTCTAAGAAAATACATTAGAGGCCAACATCAAGCAAAGTCTACGTTTATTAAGGTGTTTTAAATAAGTATAATGGAAGGCTCATGTATCATATTCATCACCCCCTATGATGGTCCATTAATAAATTATAATGGGGAGGGGGGGTAGATGTGTTTGGCCACAGGATAGCATTGCAGTGGCGGTGCGTCCAGAGTGGGCGCTGGAGCACTGCCCCCTCTCTCCTGTGCCCGTCACTCAGAACAATGCATAGGTTCATGCCTTGCATTAACCTATGTATTGTCTATGCCGCCCACTATTCAGGTGGATGGCCCCCTGTTATGCGACCGACATATGAAGAACTGCAGCATTTATGGGCTTAAAATTGCATATCAGAAACAGGAAGGAAAATTGTCTTGCACATTACAGCCTGAGGGATGTAATTGGCTTCAGAAAAGTTAAATAGGGGACGCGGGGGGGGGGGCATTCCTTGGGTAAACACTGACAGGCTGCTCTGCCAATCATGTTCACCAAGTCTGTTTAATGGTAACATGATTGGCTGATGCAACATCAAGGGAAGGAGAAGACATCAAGGACAGAAGAAGGATGACGCTGACCACAAGAAGGTAAGTGCAGGGCTGGGGGGGAACTGGCTGCATTGGAGGGGACAAAATGGCTGCATTAGAGGGAACAAAATGGCTGCATTGGAGGGAACAAATGGGGGCGTTTAATAGGCACCAGAACAAAAAAGGAGGAAGTTTATTTCCTAAATTGGGGTTTGAACCCCCAAACATTTGTTGCAACAGGCGCCCCTGCTGGAAAGGTTAGTGAAGGGAAATATGCATGGAGGAGAAAAAAGGGGCAATCTAAAGCTTCCAGCATGCATGAGGACAAAGGGGACATTCTCAGCATATTACAATCATGGTAATTAGGGAAGGATGAAAGAAATACAATACATTAGCATACATGAAATACATAAAATGTGATGTTAAAGGAGAAAACTTACCCTAATATAGTCCTCCTGCAGGACTTGTATAATGGCAGAACAGGTGTCTGGGATTATGAAGCCCAGAGCCTGGGGGGAGATGCCTGTCGTAAACTTCAAGTCCTGAAGACTTCTCCCTGTCGCCAGATAACGTAACGTGGCGATGAGCCTCTGCTCAGCACTGATGGCTTCCCGCATAATGGTGTCCTGCCTGGTAATATAGGGGGACACCAAAGCCAACAGTTCCTGAAAAACGGGGTCAGACATCCGCAGAAAATTCCTGTAGTCCTCAGGATTATTCTCGACGATCTCCCGCAGCAGAGGCATATGGCAGAATTGGTCCCGCTGGAGCAACCAATTCTTGGTCCATGAACTCCTCCTCACACCATTCATGGACTGGTCTTGGTCCAAAACAAGCAGACCAACACCAAGCGCACGCACAGCACGAACTCGACGACGAGAACGTCCAGGCGACATGGCTAGGAAACGGTCGTCTTATCAGAACGTACAGAACAGAACGCACTTTAGAACAGCAAGGCCTATGAATAACGAACTGAAAAACAGAAACGAACAGGCAAGAACGCACTGTAAAACAGATACGACCTGCCTAGACGCCCTGAAAGTCAAGATACGAACCCACAAGCACAAACTGAACTGCAGAAAACGAACTGAAAAGTACGAAGACTGAAAAGCGCGAATCGTCTCTTCCCAAACTTTTACTTCACACGCGGTAACACGAGATCAGCAAAAGCAGCCCAAGGGGTGGCAACAAGAAAAAAGATCTTCCCCTTTATAGTGCCGTCGTACGTGCTGGACGTGACCGCGGAGAACAACGAGGAAATTGGGAAATGTCAGTGTGTACGCATGGAAAGCTTGACGAGAAAATCGACAAGGTTAACAAGAATCTCGATGAAAAAAACGACGTGTTTTTTTCTACGACGAGAAACTCGGTCGTGTGTACGAGGCTTTAGTGTCATTGTTGCTAAGCCTCCTGCACATTATACACCTGAAGTTAGCCCGTATTGCTGCTTTTTCCTGGTGTGTTACACCAACAGGATTTTGCTGCACTTACAGCGGGCGGAGTGTGCCTCCTGATCATATTACACCTGAACTTAGCCTGTATTGCTGCTTTTTCCTGGTGTGTTACACCAACAGGATTTTGCGGCACTTACAGCAGGCGGAGTGTGCCTCCTGACCATATTACACCTGAACTTAGCCTGTATTGCTGCTTTTTCCTGGTGTGTTACACCAACAGGATTTTGCGGCACTTACAGCGGGCGGAGTGTGCCTCCTGACCATATTACACCTGAAGTTAGCCTGTATTGCTGCTTTTTCTTGGTGTGTTACACCAACAGACATTTGCGGCACTTACATCGGGCGGAGTGTGCCTCCTGATCATATTACACCTGAACTTAGCCTGTATTGCTGCTTTTTCCTGGTGTGTTACACCAACAGGATTTTGCGGCACTTACAGCGGGCGGAGTGTGCCTCCTGATCATATTACACCTGAACTTAGCCTGTATTGCTGCTTTTTCCTGGTGTGTTACACCAACAGGATTTTGCGGCACTTACAGCAGGCAGAGTGTGCCTCCTGATCATATTACACCTGAACTTAGCCTGTATTGCTGCTTTTTCCTGGTGTGTTACACCAACAGGCATTTGCAGCACCTACAGCAGGCGTAGTGTGATTCCTGCAAAATATACTCCTGAAGCTATGCCTTATTGCTGGTTTTCCCATTTCCCTGCAGGCCATTAGAATGTCTGGAAGGCAAACAAACAAGGAGAGGCAGACAGTCAGGAGCCAATAAAAGAGGGCAAGCAGGCTCTGTGTCTAGAGACAACAGTGCTGGTCGTGGACGCGGTGCATCGCCATCAGCACGTGGCCATGGGACACGCTTGTCCTTCTTTTTGTCAGCTGGACGTGTTGAGCCGCATCATGCCGAAGACTTGGTAGAGTGGATGACCAAGCCCTCCTCATCCTCCTCATCCTCTCTCACCCAGGCTCAGGGTACTGGCAAAGCAGCTGCCAAAGCGTCCTCTTCCCTGGTATCAATGTCATCATCAGTCACTCCTTCCCTAGACCAACCATGTCCTCCTGAGGAGTCCCCCGAACTGTTTGAGCACAGTGTTGGGTACATGCTCCAGGAGGATGCCCAGTGTTTTGAAGGGTCTGATGATGATACCCAGCTAGAGGAAGGCAGTAGCGTGAGAGCAGAGAGAGGGGATGCTCAAGAAGGACACCAATCTGGCAGTCATGTTCCAGCAGCTGCAGCATACTGCCAGATTGGCTCCAGTGATGAGGAGGGAGGGGATGATGAGGTCACTGACTCCACGTGGGTGCCTAATAGGAGAGAGGAGGAGGAGGAGGAGGCACATCTCCAATGAGGCAGGATGCCCTCGGGGGGCCAGCGTAAGGGCAGCACACCGACGGCCTCTGCCCGTTATTCAAAAAGTTCTTTGGTGTGGGCCTTTTTTGAGTCGAGTGCATCAGATCGCACAGCTGCTGTTTGCAACATATGTCTCAAGCGTATATCGCGTGGCCAAAACATCACCCGCTTGGGCACCACATGCTTGAGCAGACATATGTTGACCAGCCATGCAGCTCGTTGGCAAGCCTACCTTAAAGACCCACACCAAAGAACAAAGCGGACCTCTCCTTGCACCGCATCAGCTGGGATCTCCAACCCCACTATACCTTCAGTCCTCTCTGAAACCTGCTCTGAGAGGAATGAAGGTGTAGAATTAGGTGTGTCACAGCCAAGTACTTGCGGGCACTCTGCTAGCAGTACACCGACGTCCGATTCTAGCAGGCAAATTTCCCTGCCCCAGCTGCTGGACCGTCGAAAGAAGTTCACTCCCAGCCATCCACATGCCCAGCGGTTGAATGCTAGCTTGGCTAAATTGCTAGCGCTTCAACTGCTGCCTTTTCAGTTGGTAGACTCGGCCCCCTTCCGTGAGTTTGTGCAATGTGCGTTTCCTCAGTGGCAGGTTCCCAAACGCCACTTTTTCTCACGGAAGGCGATTCCGGCTCTCTACCGGCATGTGGAAGGCAATGTCTTGGCCTCGCTGGACAGGGCAGTCAGCGGTAAGGTGCATATTACCGCTGACTCATGGTCCAGCAGGCATGGACAGGGACGTTACCTTTCTTTTACGGCCCATTGGGTCACTCTTTTGGCAGCTGGGAAGGATGCAGGACAAGGTGCAGTAGTGTTGGAGGTTGTTCCACCGCCACGCCTCCAAAATGCTACTACTGGTTGTGATACACCTCTCTCCTCCACCCCCTCCTCTTCTTCTTCCTCCATGGCCTCTTCCTGTGCTTTGTCCTCGGAACCAGCGGTGCTCCGTAGGCATTCAAGGGGCTACGCAACTACGCAGGCAAAAAGATGCCATGCCGTGCTTGCGCTGGTGTGTTTGGGGGACAGGAGCCACACTCGGGCAGAGGTTCTGTCTGCTCTGCAGGGGCAGGCCGAGAGGTGGTTGACGCCACACCAGCTTAAGCCAGGAATGGTAGTTTGCGACAATGGCACCAACCTCCTCTCCGCTCTACGACAGGGACAACTGACCCATGTGCCCTGTGAGGCTCACGTCCTTAACCTGGTGGTGCAGCGGTTCTTGGGCAGGTACCCGGGCTTACAGGATGTCCTGAGGCAGGCCAGGAAAGTCTGTGTGCATTTCCGCAGATCTTATAATGCCAGTGCTCGCCTGGCTGAGCTGCAAAAGGAGTTGAACCTGCCCAAGAACCGCCTTATATGTGACATGCCCACCAGGTGGAACTCAACGTTGGCCATGCTGCAGCGGCTGCACACGCAGCAGAGGGCCATCAATGAGTACCTGTGCGACTACGGCACCAGGACAGGGTCAGGGGAGCTCGGGTTTTTTTCACCACGCCAGTGGGGCATGATCAGGGATGCATGCACTGTCCTGGCACCATTTGAGGAGGCCACGAGGATGGTGAGCAGTGACAGTGCATGCATCAGTGACACTGTACCTCATGTCCACCTGTTGGAACATACGCTGCGTGGAATAATGGACAGGGCACTTGAGGCAGAACAGAGGCAGGAAGAGGAGGACTTCCTTGCCTCTCAAGGCCCCCTTTACCCAGACAGTGTTCCTTCTGTCCCACCCATCGCACAGGAAGAAGAAGAGGAGGAGGAGGATTGTGTCAGCATGGAGGTGGAGCCTGGCACTCAGCATCATCAGCAGCAGTCTTTTAGGGATGATTTACAGTCCCAAGAAACCAGTGGACTTGTACGTGGCTGGGAGGAGGTGGCTGCAGGATCATGTCGTCCTTAGTGACCCAGAGGACTGCGGACCGAATGCCTCAGCTAACCTACGCTGCATGGCCTCCCTGATCCTGCAAAGTCTGCGGAAGGATCCTCATATTCTTCGGATCAAGGAGAGGGACCATTACTGGCTGGCCACTCTCCTTGATCCACGGTACAAGGGTAAGGTTGCGGACCTTATCTTACCGTCACAGAGGGAGCAGAGGATGAGACAACTCCGGGAGGCCTTGCAGAAAGGTCTGTGCAACGCGTTCCCAGAGACTGGGAGGTTACAAACGAGTTGCTGAGGCTTCAGTCAGTCAAAGAAGGAGCGGTGGGGAAGGTGGCCGTCTGACCGATGCGTTCAGACAATTCTTTAGTCCGCAGCCCCAAGGTATGATCGGTTCCAGCAACCATCGCCAGCGTCTGATATACATGGTGCAGGAATACCTAGGGGCAAGGTCAGACTTGGACACCTTCCCCACTGAAAATCCTCTGGCTTACTGGGTCTTGAGGATGGACCACTGGCCAGAGCTTGCACAGTATGCAATTGAGCTACTGGCCTGTCCTGCATCCAGCGTTCTTTCAGAATGCACATTCAGTGCTGCTGGAGGATTTGTCACGGATCACAGGGTGCGCCTGTCCACCGACTCTGTTGATCGACTGACCTTCATAAAGATGAACCAGTCTTGGATCACTACCAGCTACCAAACACCTGAAGCTGATATAACAGACTAATTTATTTTCAAATGTCACATCCCTTCAAGACTGATGCTGATGCTGAGTGACTGTCCTGTTATGTTGACTGACTATCCTCCTCCTCCTCAATGATCCGATTGATGATGATAGCTTGGAAGAACATTTTTGTTTCTGGGTGCCGCCACCAGTGGCTAAGGCCCAATTTTTCAGCCCCTGTTTAACAGGGGCGTGTAATTACAATTTTTGATGCAATACTTTGCAACAGGGCTCATTGCTGTGCTCCAAGTACAGTATCTGTGAGGGGTTGCAGTGTTGTGGCACCAGTGCCTAAGGCCCAATTTTTATGCCCCTGTTTAACAGGGGCATGTAATTACAATTTTTTATGCAATGCTTTGCAGCAAGGCTCATTCCTGCACTCCAACTAGAGTATCTGGGAGAGGTTGCAGTGTCGTGGCACCAGCACCAGTGGCTAAGGCCCAATTTTTCAGCCCCTGTTTAACAGGGGCGTGTAATTACAATTTTTGATGCAATACTTTGCAACAGGGCTCATTGCTGTGCTCCAAGTACAGTATCTGTGAGGGGTTGCAGTGTTGTGGCACCAGTGCCTAAGGCCCAATTTTTATGCCCCTGTTTAACAGGGGCATGTAATTACAATTTTTTATGCAATGCTTTGCAGCAGGGCTCATTCCTGCACTCCAACTAGAGTATCTGGGAGAGGTTGCAGTGTCGTGGCACCAGCACCAGTGGCTAAGGCCCAATTTTTCAGCCCCTGTTTAACAGGGGCGTGTAATTACAATTTTTGATGCAATACTTTGCAACAGGGCTCATTGCTGTGCTCCAAGTACAGTATCTGTGAGGGGTTGCAGTGTTGTGGCACCAGTGCCTAAGGCCCAATTCTTCTGCCCCTGTTTAACAGGGGCATGTAATTACAATTCTTGATCTAATAATTCACAGCAGGGCCCATTCATGCGCCCACCAAGAGTAACTGTGAGGGCTCACAGTGTTGTGGCAACACCAACATGTAAAGGGCAAATTTCAGCTGAGTATATACGGCAGGCCCCTACTTTCAAACATCCAACTTACAAACGACTCCTCCTTGCAAACGGAAGGATACAACAGGAAGTGAGAGGAAATCTACCCCTAGGAAGGGAAATTCTCTCCTGTAAGAGTTAATATGGGAAAAAAAGTGTCTCCTCTCCACTGATGCTTTATCACCAATTCTTGTTTCAATAAAAAACCCAAATTTTCAAAACACATTTGTCATTAGGACGGAAAGTGAGGTGAACTGTTCTGAACAGGTGCACACTGCACAGACAGCAAAACAAATGTTACAGGTGTGATAACCCTTCCCTATGTTTTCCAAAAAGCTTAAAAATAGATTTTTTGGCTGGAGCTACACTTAAACAATGTACCTGTTCAAAATTACAAACAGATTCTACATAAGAACAAACCTACAGTCCCTGTCTTGTATGCACCGCCTGTATACGGCTGTTCAGAGTATATAGGGCCTTTTTTATTTTGTGTGCGGGGTTCCCCTTAATATCCATACAAGACCCAAAGGGGCTGGTAATGGGCTGGGGTAGGGGGGGGCTGTGATGGGGTAGCTATGCCATTTTTCTTAAAGATTTTCATCCATATTACCGGGACCAGACATTACATTAAAGCCACAAGCAGTTTTAAATGTTTTTTTTTCCTTTAGAAATGTAATTTTGTGCAGGGACAGTTCTAAACACGGGAAACACGTGGCACTTCACAGGCATACTTTAGACACCCCCCAGGTACGATATTTAAAGGAATATTTGACTTTTTTTTTTCACTTTATGCATCATTAAAATGACTGCTCCTGAAAAACGGCCGTTTTTAAAACTTTTTTTTGGATTGATACATGTCCCCTGGTGCAGAACCCGGGTTCCCAAACCCTTTTTAGGACAATAACATGCATATTAGTCGTTATAAATAGCACTTTAGATTTCGAACGTTCGCATCCATTGTATTTAATAGGGTTCTAAAGTTCGTGCGAACTTTCGGTCCGTTCGCGGGTTCTGGTGCGAACTGAACCCGGGGGTGTTCGGCTCATCACTAGTGCTGATTGTTGGGACAAGGTCAGATGAGTCTGGCCATTTAAAACCTTTGAGATTGACATCACCTGGTCTTCCCAGACGATGATTGAGAACAATCCATGACACTGGCAGGTCTCAGCTTTGCAAAGGGGGCAGTGCAGTGGCGGTGCGTCCATAGAGGGCGCCGGAGCGCCGCCCCCTCTCGCTCCCGCACCGCCACTGAAAGACAATACACAGATTCATGCATTGCATGAATCTGTGTATTGTCACCGCTGACGCGCTGCCCACTATTCATATGGCCGGCCTCCTGGTAAGCGCCGGCCATATTAATTAGAGCGGCGGCCGGCGGTGGGTGTAACTTGGAAGTGCCTATCAGAGCCAGCGGCTCTGATAGGCTTTCCGAATACAGCTCTCACGCTGTATTCGGCTTCCAAAAACTCCTCCCAGGTACGCACGGGGGTGCGTTCCTGGGAGGAGACTGTTTGGAGGTTTCAGCCAATCATGTTCACCGGATCTGGTTACCGGTAACCTGATTGGCTGAAGCGACATCGAGGGCGGGAGAACACATCGAGGACGGCGCGGACCGAGGAAGGTAAGTGCAGGGCTCGGGGGAACAGGCTGCATTTGGGGGACAAACTGGCTGAATATGGGGGACAAACTGGCTGAATATGGGGGGAACTGGCTGTATATGGGGGACACGCTGGCTGCATTTGGGGGGAACTGGCTGTATATGGGGGACAAACTGGCTGAATATGGGGGACAAACTGGCTGAATATGGGGGGAACTGGCTGAATATGGGGGACAAACTGGCTGAATATGGGGGTAACTGGCTGTATATGGGGGACAAACTGGCTGAATATGGGGGGAACTGGCTGAATATGGGGGACAAACTGGCTGAATATGGGGGACAAACTGGCTGAATATGGGGGGAACTGGCTGTATATGGGGGACACGCTGGCTGCATTTGGGGGAACTGGCTGTATATGGGGGACAAACTGGCTGAATATGGGGGACAAACTGGCTGAATATGGGGGGAACTGGCTGTATATGGGGGACACGCTGGCTGCATTTGGGGGGAACTGGCTGTATATGGGGGACAAACTGGCTGCATTTGGGGGGAACTGGCTGTATATGGGGGACACGCTGGCTGCATTTGGGGGGAACTGGCTGTATATGGGGGACACGCTGGCTGCATTTGGGGGGAACTGGCTGTATATGGGGGACACGCTGGCTGCACTTGGGGGGAACTGGCTGTATATGGGGGACACGCTGGCTGCATTTGGGGGGAACTGGCTGTATATGGGGGACAAACTGGCTGCATTTGGGGGGATCTGGCTGTATATGGGGGACACGCTGGCTGCATTTGGGGGGAACTGGCTGTATATGGGGGACAAACTGGCTGCATTTGGGGGGAACTGGCTGTATATGGGGGACAAACTGGCTGCATTTGGGGGGAACTGGCTGTATATGGGGGACAAACTGACTGCATTTGGGGGCACACTGGCTATATATATGGGGACACACTGGCTGTATATGGGGGCACACTGGCTATATATATGGGGACAAACTGGCTGTATATGGGGGCACACTGGCTATATATATATGGGGGCACACTAGCTGTATATGGGGGCACACTGGCTGTATATGGGGGCACACTGGCTGTATATATGCGGGCACACTGGTTATATATATATGGGGGCACACTGGCTGTATATGGAAACAAACTGGCTGTATTTGAGGGGCAAACTGGTGGCGTTTGGGCACAGTGGCTGCATTTAATGGGCACAGTGGCGGCAATTGATTTTTTTTTTTCAGTTTGGTTTGCACCCCCCAAAAATTTTGAGCACCAGCCGCCACTGGGGCAGTGCATGCTATAAATTCTGCAGGGTGCCCAAACTTTTGCAGGTGCCCAAACTTTCGATCCCCACTGTATAGGTTGAGGTCTGGTAGGGCCGTTCCTCCTAAATCAGTGGGGTTTTTAAGGGAGCGCCAGGATAGTTTGTGTCTGTTACTTCCCCAGACAAAGGGTTTAAGCAAAGCCTCAAAACATTTAAAGTGCTTAAGGGGGATGTACACCGGGGAATGCCAGATGACATAAAGTATTTTGGGGAGGAGAACCATTTTTATTAAGTTAATACACACCCCCAGCGGTAGTCGGGACCAGATTTGAATTTTAGATTTAATTAGATCATATAAGGGTTCTATATTCAGGGTAATGTAATCTGCCGGGGATCTAGATATAAGAATCCCTAAATATTTGATAGAACTAGCTCTAATAAGGGGGAGTTGAGCCTGTGTTCTTGAAGGTGGAAAGTTATCAATTGGAAGGATTTGGGATTTATCCCAGTTAATTCTGAGACCAGAGAACGATCCAAAATGTTCAATGGTATCTAGGGCTAGTTGTAAAGAGGGGCCTGAGTCAGCTAAGTATAGGAGGGTGTCATCAGCATACATACTGATCTTTCCCTTAAATTACCCTTGGTCAGGCCCTGTATTCCCAAAATGCCTCGAATGGATATGGCCAGGGGCTCAGCCGCCAGGGCATACAGAAGCGGGGATAGAGGGCAACCCTGTCGCGTGCCTCTAGTTAAGCTAAACGTCTCAGATGGCCATCCATTGGCCACCACCCTAGCGGAGGGACTCTGGTAGAAGAGTTGAATCCATTTAATGAACCTGGATCCAAAACCATAGCCCTCCAGACACTTCCAGAGGTATCCCCACTCCACAGAATCGAACGCTTTGACTGTATCTAGGGTTACCACCACCCGTTCACCGACATTATCATGCGTGGCCTGGAGATTAATGTATAATTTCCTAAGGTTAAAGGACGTGTTTCGACCAGGCATGAAACCCGCCTGATCTTTGTGTATAAGGGACAAAATAACCTTGTTTAGCCGTATAGCTAGTACCTTCGCTAGAATTTTAATGTCTACTTGAAGCAGAGAAATGGGTCTGTATGATTCCGGGTATCCTTGGGTCCTTACCTAGCTTCGGGATAAGTACAATAATTGCCTCTCTCATGGTAGGGGGTAGAACAAAATGTTCAAACAGATAATTATATAAAGCCAATAATTTGGGTGTTAGTAGTTCGCAGTATTGTGCATAGAACTCAATGGGTAATCCACCTGAGCCCGGGGCTTTGGATCTAGAAAAACTGGCCACTGCTTGTGCTATTTCAGCACTGGTGAGGGGCTCCTCAAGCAATAACACTTGTTCCTCAGACAGCTGAGGGAGCGAAATGCCCTCCAAGAAGTCCTGCATCGGCGCCCCGTCCAGAGGCACCCTAGATGTGTAAAGCTCTGATAAAAAGTCCCTAAACGTAGAAGTAACCATAGGGGGATCCGTAATACGTTCACCTCCTTGCCCGTTAAGGGATATGACCACTGGCGGACGATCCTCACTGTGGATCATATATGCAAGGAGTTTATAAGCTTTATCTCCATGCTCAAAGTACTTTTGTCGAGAGAAGAAAAGTTTGCGCCTGGCTTTCTCAAAGTGCAACTGGTTGACTACCCTAGTATGCAGTTTGAGAAGAGCCGCTTGGGCAGGTGAGGGGTCCAATGTATATTGTTGTTCTATAGATGCAAAGTCGACTTCTGCCTTCACTAAGGAATCAGCAGAATCTCCCTTGATCTTATTAATGGCAGTCCTCAGAACGGACCTAGCATGTTATTCAAAGGAGACCCACACCGCTGCCAGAGATGCCGAGGGGTCATTATCTGCAAAGTATTGGTTCAGTTCATCCAGGAGACCATCATCTTCTGGGAACAATGAAAGCCAGAAAGGGTTAAGGCTCCATGCTCTGGGGGGCTTGGCAAGAGGAACACTAAGGGTGATCCAGTAAGGGCAATGATCAGATAATAATTTAGAACCAAATGCCACCTCCTTCAGTCTAGGGAGGAGAGGTCTGGATAGCAGGATAAGGTCAATGCGGACATCGTGTTGTGCGTGGCCGTGAAACACGAGTACTGCCTGGTATGTGGATTTAAATGTCTCCAGGTATCCACCAAATGAAAGTTAGAGAGGAGCCTGGAGAATCTAGTGTCAGTTGGCCTCAGTCTATCCATCCCTGGGTTGAGAGTCTCATTAAAATCTCCAAGCCATACGGAATTTACCGTGGGGAACCGGGACATGTATGTGAATCCCTCTGTAACAATCGTGGCACTGAAGGGAGGGGGTACATAGAAAGCCATCACCAGGAAAGGTTCCCCATAAATTTTAACATACGAGAAGACGTACCGTCCCTGTGGGTCGGAGGAGATATCGCACAGTTCAAAATGTAAGGATTTGGCTGCCAAAATTGAGACTCCACAAGCATGGGACGTGTGGGTAGAATGTACCACCCGATCCATGGTCTGCGAAGTGCCAACTGAAGATGACCCTCCACATGTGTTTCCACCAACACAATAATAACTGCATGCTGTTTCTTAAAGAAGGTTAGGGCCGCCGAACATTTGAGTTTGTCACGAAGGCCCTGCACATTCCATGTAAGGAACTTTATAGTAGCCATGTGACACGCATAAGAAATGACATTGAGCATAAAGTAGGGGCAAAGCCCATAGAATCAAAAGAGCGCCAGCTTGCATGTAAATACATTATCGACTTATTGATCCTGTAATCTAGGTGCATCAGGTAAATTACCGTATTTATCGGCGTATAACACGCACTTTTTTCCCCTGAAAATCAGGGGAAAATCGTGGGTGCGTGTTATACGCCAATACTGACATCCCTGAGCTGTCTCCGCTGACTGTGAGCGGAGCGGAGCGAGATACACATAGCCGAATGTACTCGGCTATACTCGGCTTTTCTTGGCTCCGCTCACAGTCACGCCCAGTCCCGCCATTGGACCTGTGTTATGTCCATCATAGGGCGGGACTCGGCGTGACTGTGAGCGGAGCCGAGAAAAGCCGAGTATAGCCGAGTACACTCGGCTATGTGTATCTCGGCGGTGGCTCCGCCCAGTCCCTGCATCCCCTGTGTCCCCGGCGTTCTCGGCGGCGTCCGCACAGTCTCGGCGCCAATTTTAAAATGATGCACGGCGACACTGGGGCAAGGCTGCACGGCGACACTGGGGCAAGGCTGCACGGCGACTCTGGGGCAAGGCTGCACGGCAACTCTGGGGCAAGGCTGAAATGGACTCTGGGGCAAGGCTGCAATGGACACTGACAAGGCTGCACTGTGACAAGGCTGCAATGGACACTGACAAGGCTGCACTGTGACAAGGCTGCAATGGACACTGACAAGGCTGCATTTAAATGTAAGTTATTTTTCCTTAAACTTCCCTGCTAAAAGTTTTTTTCCCTAAAATTTCCTCCTAAACTTGGGGTGCGTGTTATACGCCGGTGCGTGTTATACGCCGATAAATACGGTATAAACATCAAAATTTGTTTACTTTGGTTTTGTTTCTGTTCGTTTCCATTGATTCGTAACGATTCGTAATTTCGTAAGACGTGGGTTATCGTATTCGGACTCTTTCGTATTTCCGTAAGGGTTTTTTTTCCGTTGATTCGTTTTTCTGTTAGTCTAATTTTCGTTGATTGGCAATGATTCGTATTTCCGTGTCTAATTTCCGTTGATTGGAAAATTGTACTTTTGTAGATTTAATTACATTCGGACTTTCGTTAGAATACATTTTCTGTTTATTCGAAACACTACTTGTCGTAATTTTGTAATTCGTACTTTTGTGAGATTGACCAGCTCATTTATTCGTACTTTCGTATCATTGTTTTCGTAGATTCGTAATCGGGGCATAATTTGTAATATAGAAACTAGATTCTAGACAGAGTATGCTTAAGAAACAAAGAATTTCTCTCTCACAAGTCACAACTTAACTCACAAATCCACCAAAACAGTGCCACCTACCCAACCACACTCTATCTGGACTCTGGATGGAATGCACTGCAGTCTAACACAGAAAAACACACAAGGGAATAAGAAACAAGCTCATTGGGGCAAAGGACAACCTCTTCAGGGGAAGGGACAAGCTTATTGGCCAACGTCCAGAAATATTTCAGAACTAACGAATTCGTTGTTTTGATTTCCGTTTTCCGGATATTCGTAATTTAGTTTTTTTTTTTTCGTTCATTTTGATTTTCGTTATTTTGAATCTTTGTTCGGTATTTTTGTTGTTTTGATTTACGTTTTCCGAATATTCGTAATTTCGAGTTTTCGTTCATTTTGATTTTCGTTATTTTGAATCTTTGTTCGGTATGTTCGTTGTTTCTATGTTTTCGTTTTTTCACTCTTTCGTATTTTTGCTGTTTTTAAATTTAATAATTTTGTATTTTCGTTGTTTTCCATATTCGTTCTTTTCGATAATTCGTTTTTCGTTGGTAATTTTAGTAAACCGTTCGTTCATTCGTATTTTTACGAATTAACGAATATAACGAATTTTGACGAATAATGAATTCGTAACTAAACGAATTGCACTTCTATCCATAACCATAGTACACGAGTAGATAAACTTGCATTGCCAAACCATAACGTAAAATCCCCCTCCCCCCTCCCCACCCTACACCCTCCCAAACTGGTTGCGGGCATCATCCCTAAACTCGTTGTACTCATCCCTCAGGTAAAAGGGGCTAGAGTCAAACTCAGGTGTATGTCCAATAGAGACATGAGTCATTAGCTTTAGTAGGAGAAAAACAATAAAAGCTAAACAATAAAAAAAAAAAACAAGAATAAAAAAATGTAGCTTCAGTGACTCAGTCCTACCAAACTCCAAGTAGAGCCATGAACAGCAGAGCCTGCAAAAAACAACTGGCAGAACTCCATGTCTAGCCCCCCAGGCAAGTACCTGTGTCCCCGAGGAGGGTCGGGCGAAAACACACTGCCCTGTGCACATTCTGGGTAGGTCAACAACATGTTTGGAGTCTCAGTGTCAATCAAAGAAGAGGTTGTTGCATCAAATCAAAAGAAACAAATTAGTGCTGTGCCCTGCATGTCAGTATCCAGGTATCAAAGGGGTGTAGCTGGCAGGGCCCCCCAGTCAGCATAGGAATGATCTATCAGGTTGTGCTAGCACCATGCACAAAGGTCCCAAAATACAGTCACAGCCATCAGAGAAAAAAGCAGGTAATTGGCAGGGAAAGGAACATGTCACAAAAAATAGTGGGAAACTAGGAACTTACAGGATCACAGAAGTAGGCAGTGCATCGGTCCCCGATCCCAGCAAACAGCATATACCAATTATCTCTAACGATCGTTCATGGAATTAGTGCGCCGCAGCTCCGCGGCCCTGACGTCGTTCCAGCCAGGTAATCGCCTCTTCAGGATCCTCAAAGAAGAAGGCCTGGTTGTCCACCTCCACCCGCAGTCTGGCCGGGAATAGCATAGAGTACTTCAGGTTTTTAATGCGTAGCCTGCGCTTCACTTCCATAAAGGTTTGGCGGCGGCGCTGCACATCTGCAGAGAAGTCAGGGAAAATAGCCACTCTGCCATTCCCATGAGGTATGTTGCCCTTCTCCCTAGTTGCATTGTGTTTTAAGTGCTGCGTACCTGAACCTTCCCCTACTTCTCTTGTTTCCTACTTTCTCTTCAAGTTTTCTGCAAAGATAAAGAATAAAGCCCTTTTCTGAGAAACTTCTACCTAGACAAAGGAGCAAGGGATCCATTTCAGAGAGGTAATTGCTGCAAGACCTAAACAATAACACAGCTCGCCCCTCTACACAAGGGGGGATACCGGGCAAGTAGCAGGTGTGCCCGACTGCAACGGAGGATGGCAGAAAAAGGGTCTGTGTGCTACAGTTACATTTAGGTTGCGTCCGATAACTTCATGCTACTTCTTTTTCTGTGAAATGCACTTAACATGAAAGAGCTTTAGGGCCATGTAAAGAAATTAACTCTAATGCCTTGTACACACGATCGGAATTTCCGATGAAAAAAGTCCGATGGACTTTTTTCTTTGGAAATTCCGATCATGTGTGGGCCCCATCTGACTTTTTTCCGTCGGTGTTTAGAAATAGAACATGTTTTATTTTTTTCCGATGGAAAAAAACATGCATGCTCAGAATCAAGTCGATGCATGCTTGGAAGCATTGAACTTAATTTTTCTCGGCTCGTCGTAGTGTTTTACGTCACCACGTTTTGGACGGTCGGAATTTGGTCTGACAGTGTGTATGCAAGACAGCTTGAACGGAATTCCGACGAAAAATTCCATTGGATTTTAGGCCATCAGAAATTCCGATCGTGTGTACAAAATTCTACCGTTGTAATGAGTCAAAGATCTGAGATAGAATTCCTAAAAGCTCAAACATATCAGTTCATGAGTTTGAGATAATTCTTATATAATATATCAGATTTCTGAGAGCGTTTTTTCAGTTAGTCCCATAGCTCTTCTGTTTAACATTGCACATGAAACTAGACTTTTCCTAGCTTTCATATTGTTGCATATTTGCATTAGTTATGATTGACCAAATTTAAAGCAAATCTATACTATGCCTGGCTAAGCAAAGTTACACGGTTGTTTGATAGCAGGCACTACAAATAATTTATTCTTCCTTCTCTGCACTTCCCTTGCTTAGAGGAGGAATGGGCCTGTGGGCATTTTCCCCTTGGACTAGTACCAAAAATAAATGTTGTGCGGATGGCTAGTGTGCTTCTGCCAGAGAGGAGTCCTCCAGCTCCGCTTTCCATTCTATCTCTACAATGTAATTTTGCTAAATGCCAAGAGCCAAGCTCATGCTGGAAGATGTGAAAGGTATGTCACAATAAACCATGTTCTTAAAGTGGTTGTAAACCATTTACAACCACTTTAACCTACAGGTAAGCCTAGATTAAGGCTTACCTGTAGGTGCTTGAAATATCTCCCAGACCTGCACGGTCTAGGAGATATTTTCAAATCGCCATACGGCAATTCCTTCTGCGCATGCGCCAGAGTTAGAAAGGGCACGCTGTGCTGTTTCTATCTCGGGTCATGCGGCGAAAAGCGGCTCCCGCGCGCATGCGATGCATAGTAGCCCATTATGCTTTACCTTTGCAGGAAAACAAAGAGGAAGTAACACCCATCAGGTCCTCTTTAAGTAACACTCATCTTTCACAGCACTAGCAAATCAATGAGACACCATGGCACACTTTGCTTTGTATACTTTCCTTAGCCCTCAGAAATCTGACCCAAACATGAATGGGATAGTTGGTTGTGTTTACAAAATGCAAACACTCTAATGGCAGACTCCATGTTCCTCTCAGGACAGGTTTCCTTTAATACATGTCGATGTTGGCCAATAATTAAAAAAAATATAAAAAGCATATTTACTAATTTAACACAACTGCAGCAACAATTTCTTTTGCTATAGAAATCACCAGTCCATGATACAATGGTGGCTTGAACATCTGGTCACAATATCTGCTGAAAGGTAGTCTGCTAGTCTGTGCTCTGCTTCTCTCAATAAGAGAAGCAGAGCACAGACTAGCAGACTACCTTTCAGCAGAGATAGTGTGGCCAAATATCTATACAAAATGCCTAATTAGACATGTGCAATTTGTTTTGGTCCGAACATCAATTTGGCCAAATTTTTGGTTATTCATCGATTCGGATGTGTCTGAATAAAATAGTAATGAATTGCATTGAAATTCATTTTTATTTTGTTTTGTTTATTTGTTCTCTAATAAATTCCACATTTTTGGAACGATTCAAATTCAGATCAGTTGAAAAATTATTGACCGATTTGAATTCTGTGTGAAGAATAGCTGGTTGTTAAGGAGCGGGCTGGGAAGCTGGCCACCGCGTCCTTAACAACCAATAACTCTTTAGCTGTCAGCGGGCTTCCTCACTGACAGCTGAAATGTAAACAGAAGAATAAAAAATTCTGAAAAGAACAGCGTGGCCCCCTCCCAATCCATACCAGGCCACATGCCCTTGTGACTTCACCGATTGGGGTATGCTGGGTCGATGATGTCACAAGGGAGCGAGGTCACCCGCTGGCGTCATCAGGTAACTCCAACCCTTAGCTATTTAAGAAATATCAGACAGCAGAGCAGGCAGTTAGTGGGAGCTTACTACAAGGCTGGAGTTTTTTTTAAATTTTGTTGTTAAGGACGCGAAGGTCGGCTTCCCGCTCCCACTTCTTAACAACCAGCTATTCTTTACACAGAATTCGAATTGGTCGATCATTTTTTGATCGATCCGAATTGGAATCATTCCCAGAATTTGGAATTTGTTAGAAAATGTATATGTAGCGGGGTATTCCCCTTTGATATCCAGAGACAACATTTCCCAGGACACTTCAGGGCACCCAGGGTGCATTGCCCCGCGCAGGGACTGCTGGGGGGCGGACTTTATAAAGGGGAGGCAGAGTTTATTCTGTCTCTTTGGACACCTCTCGGCTATCAAGCAAGAACTCTGTTCGAGACTGCTGAACGCCCAGGTCGGAAGCCTGGGCATTTTCTTCCAAAGAGCCCTCCGCCAGCTTAGCGGAACCTGAGAGACATCTTTTCATCCTTGCTGTACTGTACCAGGAGGACCGAAGACCCGGATGTCGATGGATCCATGTGCCTAGACGCATCGGCGGAGGAGACAGACTGGGACTGGTCCGGTTGGTGAGAGAGCACTTGCTCACAGACAAATACTGTGTTTCTACTACCCTGTTGGATTACAAAGTTTTGTTCATCAAGTGCACCACCGAGTTTTGCTAGCAAAGATTCCTTTACCGAACTTCCATTTAGTTCAGTCAGGCCTGACTGCATAGGTATACATTGCTGGGTGTTAGTCTGCCCACGAGGGGAAGTAGCTGAAAAAGGGTATCGGTAGAGTTGCATAACAATACCTATCTATTCTGTTCGTTTGAATACTGTATTTGCAGCTCCCTGCAAATAATCTTTTACTCTTGTTCATTACTTGCCCATTAGTCTCAGTAAATATACCTGGGTCAAGTACATTGGTGTCTGCTTCTTTTACTTTATACTGAAGTTTAAACATTTTACTGTGTGTGTTTGTCATAGGACTGTGCCACCCAGAGTTGCCGGTCACGCAGTCCTATCTCCCCTTACTAGCTGTGCCACGGGAGGGTAGAGCCGATTGCCGGGGGTTGACAGCGGTGCACTACAGGGCCCAAGAAATCAATACCAGCAGCCCTCTTAACTGGGGGTACCGCTATATATAAACTAAATGAGATTAAATGAAAATAATCTAAACAAATTACGAAACGAATCAAGGAAATTAAATTGGTAATATAACAAATCTATATGCAACAAAATAAATTTTTCCATTCTGCAAATGTCTATGCCTAATGCCTAGACAACCCAGAAGCATAATTGATAGACTGTGCTCTATCATATAAAATACATTTAAGTTTTTGGTTGTAACATGACAAAATGGGGAAAATCTCAAGGGGTATGAATACTTTTTCAAGGCACTGTATGTATATGCATAATTATTTGCACATGAATAAAAACTAAAAGATAAGGATTTTATGAACACAGATATAAACATATATATGTATGTGTCGCTTAAGTGTTTCCTAATATAAGGAGAAATTGAAAATAATACCTGTCACCTGTATCTCATAGGCACCACATCCCTTCATTAAGAAGCTATATAGGAATATGAAGGTATTGGGACTTTTAAGGTGCAACAACTACACAATATTCAATATAAAAAATATAATTTTATTACAAAAAAATATATGAAAATTCATATGTACAAATATACATGAACCATCAAAATAAACATAATAGAGTTTCCAAAGTGCATACAGACAAAATTATCTACATGTTTCGCCATTTTGTAGGCTTCCTCAGGAGTTTGTCATGCAAATACTGGAAACAAAGAAAGAAAAATAATAAATACATAATAATATTTACTCAAATTTCAAACTCAAAATTACAAAACAGAATATTATTAAGAAAAAAAGGATAACTGAAAACCATAACCAGCCCAATGGTTGCTCAAAAGTTCATCTCAAAATTAGATCTATTTATTCAAGGTATATGACCTTATTAGTATCAGTTGTAAGTACA
This sequence comes from Rana muscosa, assembly GCA_029206835.1. NCBI lineage: Eukaryota > Metazoa > Chordata > Amphibia > Anura > Ranidae > Rana > Rana muscosa. Next base: position 483,763,262 of record CM055116.1, read on the forward strand.
TTACCTGTAAATTTTGATGGTACAATCTAAAATGAAGAATGACCAGATAGCCAATGAGCTATCCCACACGGGGGCGCCCGTAAGGAGGGGATCATATGGTGTATCATAGAGGGGGAGAAATACTGGCACAAATAACCACCCGGATATTACTAGCACAGGAACAGAGGGCCATCTGGGGGAAATTACAAAGAAAAATCGAATGAAGTCAAATAACAATCTATGTATAAGAGTAAAGGCGTCTCCATCTAGTTATACGGCACATACCCCATCAGTATTTACCTGTTTATGGCTGTTGATAGTAAAAAATATTAGAATAGGCAAAAAAGGGGCAGTATCTCCAAAGTACCCCAATCAGTGTCCACTCTAAAGGAAAAAGAATTAGTGGAAATTACTATAAATATATAATAATCCTCTCTAGTTGGTAATCAGAATTTTAATTTTTTAGCCATATACTTGCTAGCTGATATATACCTGGTTAATCCAATTGGATAAAGTGTGTCCACATTAGGGCATCTCTGCCGAAAAACTTGTTTTACAAAACCGATCAATCAGTTTACTGAAAAAATATATAAAATATAAAAACCATTTTAGATTAAAGACCAAGTAAACCAGACAACAGGATTAAAAACCAATGTTGCCCATAAAGAGATCTAGTGCCTAAGTAATTTACCTTTGACTGATATCTAAGAACGTCTTCTCCCCAGAATGTTGGTCATGCTACTGATTTGCAAGGCTGCGATCCGGACTATATACCCCCCCTCCCCCTTCCCATTGGACGCACAATGGCGCCAAATCAATGGGCGGAGCGGGCACGTCAGTTCCGACATCCGCCCATCGTCAGATCCGACCCGGAAGTGACAATTCCACCACTGAAAAACCGGAGACGTCCGCTGGAAGCGCCACCCCGCTCATCAGGAGAAAACATCCTGACGAGCTGGACGCACCATAAGACGGATCCGGAAGGGGAAAACATGCCTAAAGTATAGAAAAGGGCAGACTTCCCTTTAAAATCACAGCAGAAATGGCACATTGGATGTTAGAAAAATGGGGCCAGGATATCCGGTGGGCTTAGTCAGATGGCGCTCAGATTGTCTCCCAAAGGAGAACAAAGAGAAATGCCCTGGGCGCCCATATGATCACCAATTCCCCCCCAAAAAAGAAAAGGGAAACGCCACCCTAAAAAATGTGGTAAACTCCATTGAAATCAATTACATATAATGTAGATTTATCAATAATTAAAGAGAGCCCCTATGGAATATAGAAATGGTACATTCAGTCACCTGTACATAAAGACAAATTTAATAAACAAAAATAAAATAACAAAACAAAATTTTATTTGTTTTAAACAGAGTCTACATATACAGCATAACTATTTTTATCCTACAAAAAGGGTTTGAAACTGATGGACTCATTTAACCCGGGATACATAGTAGCTCTCAAGGTATGTATCCATCTGGTTTCTCGTTGTAGGAGATTTTTGTCCACATCCCCACCTCTTTCATTAAGAGGTATGTATTCTAAAGCAAAGAATTTAATCTTTGACAGATCGAAGGAGTGGAAAAGACCACTATGTCTACTAATAGGAGTCTCCATTTTTTTCTTTTGAATGAGAGATACATGGTCTCTCATTCTGTGAAAGAAAGGCCTCTTCGTTTTACCAACATAAAAGGCCTTACAATCACAGATCATCAAATAAATAACGCCAATTGACTGGCAATTGCTAAAGAAATTTGGTCTATACGTAACTCCATTAGGGAGAACTATTTCAGTAGAATCATATATAAACCTGCAAAATTCACAATGACCACATGGGGCCGAACCCTTTCTACTCTCAACCCTCTTGATTTGGAGATGGCTATGAACTAGTTGATCTTTTAAAGACCTAGATTTTCTATAGGTAATTTGGGGAAATGGCTTAATATATTTGGAGATAATCTCATCTGTTGCTAGCAAAGGCCAGAATTTTTCAATAATTTTTCTTACTTTCTGATGTTCACCAGAGAACCTGGTAATTAATCGTACCGATTGGTCAGTAGTTTGAGATTTCTTAGGATGTATTAGATCTTTCCTGTTTTTATTTTTTGCTCGTTTGTAAGCTTTTTTGAGGGTTGAACGACTATACCCTCTAGCAATTAGTCGAGATTGGAGGGCAGAGGCCTCCGTCTCGAAATCTACTTCCTTACTACAATTTCTTCGAATTCGTAAGTACTGACTGTATGGGATACTTTGTACCAGAGTCCTGGGATGAGAACTTGTGGCATGCAGGATGGTATTGCCTGAAGAGGGCTTTCTATATAATGAAGAGCCCAAGGTGCCATGAGAGTTTAAGTAAATAGAAATATCCAGAAAATTAATCACATTCTGGTCACAAATCATCGTAAATTTGAGATTAAAGGAATTTACAGCTAATGAAGACATAAAAGATGTCAATTCCTCTAAGGAGCCAGTCCACACAACAAAAATGTCATCGATAAAGCGTCGCCATATCAAGACTTTATCAAAAAACATTTCAAATGATTCTAAAGAAAAAATCTCCCGTTCCCACCCCCCCAGGTACAGGTTGGCGTACGATGGGGCACACTTGGTCCCCATCGCAACACCCTGCACCTGGAGGTAGTGGGAATGGTCGAAAACAAAAATATTGTTGGTAAGTATGAACAGCAACAATTCCAAAATGAAATTGTTGTAGGGCCTGGCTCCAGGTCCTCTCTCAGAAAGGAAGCCGTCTATAACTTTAATACCCCTAGTGTGGGGGATAGAGTTATAGAGGGCTTCAACGTCTATAGCTACTAGCCATGACCCCGGTGGTACACATAGACCATCCAAAGATCTCAGTAGATCGGCGGTGTCTTGAATGTAGGAACTTAAAGAACCTACATGGGGCCTCAAATTGTCGTCTACCAGCTTACTAGCTGGTTCTGTAAGGCAACCAATCCCTGACACAATCGGACGGCCAGGGGGATTTTCCAAATTTTTGTGCACCTTTGGCAGAGCATAAAACGTGGGAAGTCTCGGCTTATCAATAACCAAGAATTCACACGTCTTCTTGTCTATAAGGTTATCACAAAATGCCCGATTAATGAGAATACGGTATTTTGTCTCCGCATATTTTACCTGTGCAAAAGGAATAGAGCGATACCAACTTTTATTTGAAAGGAGGTTCATGACCATCTGCTTATATTTGTTTAAATCCATTACCACTATGTTACCTCCTTTATCCGAGGGTTTTATCACTAAATGTTCGTTCTGTTTTAAAGATAACACGGCTTTTTGTTGGGATGGCTTAAGGTTGGTATTTCTTCTAAACCTTTTCCAATTGGTACTCTGTAGTTCCTTTGTAACTTGTTGGGTGAATGCCCAAATGTTGGGGTTTCCTTGGAGAGTAGGAAAGGTCCTGGATTTCGGTTTATATAGATTAGGTGGAGGAAAAATTCTCTCCGTGGGAATCTCATCTACGAGGCCAGACTGGGGTTCCTCAAGGGGGTCATCTAGTGGATTACCTTCTTCCCATAATTCCATTAATTCGTTTATTGCCTGAATCTCCTTAATTGTTTTATTTTGCCAGAGATCTTCCCCCATGGAATCCATGGGAGAACGTTTATAATCCCTGTCAAACATAATCTTAAAAGTAAGTTTTCTCGCAAAGAGATTGACGTCCTTTATAATTTCAAAGGCATCAACCTCCTGATCAGGACAAAAAGTCAGGCCAAGGCCCAAAACCTCCGTCTGATCCGGTGTAAGTAAATGTGAAGACAGATTAATTACTTGGAAATTACTTTGGAAGTTACTTTGAGTGCCTGTGAAAGAATGGGTGTCTTTTTGGTGTCCACAATTGGGGGTGGTGAAAAGATTGGCGCAGTGCGAAGATCCCCTATATTGGGGATTTGAAAGTCCCCCGAAGGGGTAACTATTGATTGATTTAACTTCGGTGCATTAAGAATATTAGAAAAACTGGGTGTGGATAAATTAAGGTGACCATCACCTGTGGGATGAGTGGGAGGGGGTACATTTTTGGACTGTGAACGTAAACCCTGACGATTCATGTCCTGTTGAGTACGTTTAGAAAGCGCTGACATCGAAGGTGCTCGATCAGTCTTTGGTGCTCTTTAGCAATTGCCAGTCAATTGGCGTTATTTATTTGATGATCTGTGATTGTAAGGCCTTTTATGTTGGTAAAACGAAGAGGCCTTTCTTTCACAGAATGAGAGACCATGTATCTCTCATTCAAAAGAAAAAAATGGAGACTCCTATTAGTAGACATAGTGGTCTTTTCCACTCCTTCGATCTGTCAAAGATTAAATTCTTTGCTTTAGAATACATACCTCTTAATGAAAGAGGTGGGGATGTGGACAAAAATCTCCTACAACGAGAAACCAGATGGATACATACCTTGAGAGCTACTATGTATCCCGGGTTAAATGAGTCCATCAGTTTCAAACCCTTTTTGTAGGATAAAAATAGTTATGCTGTATATGTAGACTCTGTTTAAAACAAATAAAAAATTTTTTGTTATTTTATTTTTGTTTATTAAATTTGTCTTTATGTACAGGTGACTGAATGTACCATTTCTATATTCCATAGGGGCTCTCTTTAATTATTGATAAATCTACATTATATGTAATTGATTTCAATGGAGTTTACCACATTTTTTAGGGTGGCGTTTCCCTTTTCTTTTTTGGGGGGGATTTGGTGATCATATGGGCGCCCAGGGCGTTTCTCTTTGTTCTCCTTTGGGAGACAATCTGAGCGCCATCTGACTAAGCCCACCGGATATCCTGGCCCCATTTTTCTAACATCCAATGTGCCATTTCTGCCGTGATTTTGAAGGGAAGTCTGCCCTTTTCTATACTTTAGGCATGTTTTCCCCTTCCGGATCCGTCTTATGGTGCGTCCAGCTCGTCAGGATGTTTTCTCCTGATGAGCGGGGTGGCGCTTCCGGCGGACGTCTCCGGTTTTTCAGTGGTGGAATTGTCACTTCCGGGTCGGATCTGACGATGGGCGGATGTCGGAACTGACGTGCCCGCTCCGCCCATTGATTTGGCGCCATTGTGCGTCCAATGGGAAGGGGGAGGGGGGGTATATAGTCCGGATCGCAGCCTTGCAAATCAGTAGCATGACCAACATTCTGGGGAGAAGACGTTCTTAGATATCAGTCAAAGGTAAATTACTTAGGCACTAGATCTCTTTATGGGCAACATTGGTTTTTATCCTGTTGTCTGGTTTACTTGGTCTTTAATCTAAAATGGTTTTTATATTTTATATATTTTTTCAGTAAACTGATTGATCGGTTTTGTAAAACAAGTTTTTCGGCAGAGATGCCCTAATGTGGACACACTTTATCCAATTGGATTAACCAGGTATATATCAGCTAGCAAGTATATGGCTAAAAAATTAAAATTCTGATTACCAACTAGAGGGGATTATTATATATTTATAGTAATTTCCACTAATTCTTTTTCCTTTAGAGTGGACACTGATTGGGGTACTTTGGAGATACTGCCCCTTTTTTGCCTATTCTAATATTTTTTACTATCAACAGCCATAAACAGGTAAATACTGATGGGGTATGTGCCGTATAACTAGATGGAGACGCCTTTACTCTTATACATAGATTGTTATTTGACTTCATTCGATTTTTCTTTGTAATTTCCCCCAGATGGCCCTCTGTTCCTGTGCTAGTAATATCCGGGTGGTTATTTGTGCCAGTATTTCTCCCCCTCTATGATACACCATATGATCCCCTCCTTACGGGCGCCCCCGTGTGGGATAGCTCATTGGCTATCTGGTCATTCTTCATTTTAGATTGTACCATCAAAATTTACAGGTAATGTACTTACAACTGATACTAATAAGGTCATATACCTTGAATAAATAGATCTAATTTTGAGATGAACTTTTGAGCAACCATTGGGCTGGTTATGGTTTTCAGTTATCCTTTTTTTCTTAATAATATTCTGTTTTGTAATTTTGAGTTTGAAATTTGAGTAAATATTATTATGTATTTATTATTTTTCTTTCTTTGTTTCCAGTATTTGCATGACAAACTCCTGAGGAAGCCTACAAAATGGCGAAACATGTAGAGAATTTTGTCTGTATGCACTTTGGAAACTCTATTATGTTTATTTTGATGGTTCATGTATATTTGTACATATGAATTTTCATATATTTTTTTGTAATAAAATTATATTTTTTATATTGAATATTGTGTAGTTGTTGCACCTTAAAAGTCCCAATACCTTCATATTCCTATATTGTTTCCTAATATAGTTATCACTACTTTGAAGGCACAAAGTTGTGGATAAGTGAGCAATGTTACTGGTAAGGGAAGAAGCAAAGAACCCGATGGAGACTTATGCCTTGTACACAAGATCGGAATTTCCGATGAAAAAAGTCAGATGGAATTTTTTCATTGGATATTCCGACCGTGTGTGGGCCCCATCTGACTTTTTTCAGTGGGAATTTAGAAATAGAACATTTAGAAACATAAAATTCCGATCGTCTGTGTGGAACTCCGACGGAGAAAAAAACACGCATGCTCAGAATCAAGTGGACGTATGCTCGGAAGCATTGAACTTCATTTTTCTCGGCTCGTCGTAGTGTTTTACGTCACCGCGTTTTGGACGGTCGGAATTTGGTCTGACAGTGTGTATGCAAGACAGGTTGAACGGAATTCCGATGGAAAATTCCATCGGATTTTATCCCATCAGAAATACCGATCGTGTGTACAGGGCATAAGAAGGACATTTTTGGAGGTCCAGCCAACTACCATAAACTTATGGAGGAATTAGCTAAATTCAATGAGATCAGTTTGATCCACCGTAAATCCCTGGTCAGTCAGATTGATTCACTTACCACTACACAGCACGTATAAATAGGCAAATGGCCAATCAGACTGAAAAAACTTTTGTTGTGCTTTAAAAGTTTGTAATGTTTCCCATTTTGCTGTGTTTCAATAGAGGAGATTTTCTTCACTTCTTTTTCTGTCTGACATCCATTATCTGGAGTGAAGAGGCACTCCCAAACTAGATACAGACAATGAAAAAAAACTGAACTCTGTCCAAAACAAAGTGTGACAAATTGGGCCGTAAAGGTATTACCGTAAAATTACGTTCATTGTCTGGACTTATAACAATAATAATTGAAACTCTTGGTCCACTACAAAACGACCACAATAGCATCCATCTTATGAAGCATGCAACAAATAAGAGCGCATTACATTTTTTAATGATTCACTTTCTTCTGTATTGTTTTCAGGCGATGATATTAACAGAGATGACATCAAGCAGTTTATCTGATTTTTAACTCATATTCTTCTGTTCAGAGGGTGAGCCAACAAGATTTGGATAGCACAAGACCTAGTTTTAATCTGTTATGAGATTCCAGCCACACACTGATTGCTGTTTGATAAACACAGTTCCAACAGACATACATATGGTACTAGGACACACAGAAAGGCAATTCATTATCTAATGGAGACCTGCTATTATTGCAGCCAAATGTCCACACCCTGCCTTATGTTAAATATTACTTACATACAGAAGTGCAAGAACATTTCCTTACAACTATGATGTGTAAATTGCTATATTTTTACTATTCAGAATTTATATAGCGCCAACATTTTGTGCAACACTTTGTATTTAAAGGGAGACAGTACATTTACAATACAATTCAAGACACAATTGTTAAGAGGGGACCCTGCTAGTGAGAACATGCAATGTAAAAAGGTTGGGGGAGGGGGTGTAGGAAGTGATGCAAGTAATACAAAAGGTAATCATTTTGTGTGGATGGGTTGATGGAAAAAGTAAAAGTTCAGTTGTTATGTAGGTTAGCTTATATTGTAGCTCGACCCCTGATGAAAAAAAAAAACAACTTTTTAGTTTTTGTTGGGGGTTGATGTACTACAGGCAGATTGTTGCACTCTGCAAAGGAATTTGCTCCAAAGCTTAGTAAATGGGAAGAAGCTCCAGGGCTGGTGCTACCACTAGGCACACTAGACAGCCGCCTAGGGCGCACTGCTGCCTAGGGCACCTGGCCACTGGTGTTCCTACTCTCTTCTCTCTGCAGCAAGCAACTAAGTCTCAGCAACAGCAGGCAGCCGTCGCTCCATTCGCACATAATGTCAGAGGCGCATGGGTGGTGGAGGACTATGTCTGTGTCTCGACTCCAGAATGAAAGGAAGCAAGCAAACATTCATTGTTGGGCGCTGGTGAGGCTGCATTTGATGGGCGCTGGTAGGCTGCATTTGATGGGCACTGGTGAGGCTGCATTTGATGGGCACTGGTGAGGCTGCATTGAGGGGCATGGTAAGCTGCATTTGATGGGCACTGGTAAGGCTGCATTTGATGGGCACTGGTGAGGTTGCATTTAATGGGCACTGGTGAGGCTGCTTTGAGGGGCGTGGTAGGCTGCATTTGATGGGCACTGGCGAGGCTGCATTTGGTGGGCGCTGGTGGGCTGCATTTGATGGGCACTTTATTAAAAAGGTGGGGTATACATGGGCAGGGAAAAGGGAGTGGATTTAGGGGTGGAGCCAATAGGGGGGTGGCAAAATTAGGTTTCGCCTAGGGTGACAAAAATCCTTACACTGGCCCTGGGAAGCTCTACTGACTTTGATCATCCAAAAATGCTGTTTTTGTATTTTTCTTACATGTGATTTGGTATTCTTTGCAAAGTGAACCTTCACTTAGTTTACTAAGCTCTGTAGCAAATTTCTTTGCAGAGTCCAACTGCACTTATAAAGTGAACATTTTGCCTTTAATAAATCAACCCCAAAGAAAACATTGGGGTTTATATACTAAAGGCAAATCCACTTTACACTACAAGTGCACTGCAGTCGCTGTAGATCTGAGGGGAACATGCAAGGAAAATAAAAAACAGCATTTTTGCTTGTACATGATTGGATGATAGAAATCTGCAGAGCTTCCCCTCATTTCGATCTTCCCCTCAGATCTACAGCGACTGCACTTACAAATGCACTTGCAGTGCACTTATAGTGCAAAGTGGAGTTGCATTTAGTGAATAAACCCCATTGAAAGAAAAATGTCTTCTAGTGCCCTTGACTAGGGGAGGGTGATATCACAGGGCATTCTTGTGGGATCCTGGAAAAGCTGACGATCCAATATTCCATGAGAATGTATTCCTGTACAGTGGTAAATCATTTTTCTTCTTTTTTTTTTTTTTCTTTCTTGTTCAAGTATTTTATTAAAGATTCTCAGAAAACGTTGAATGTAATGAGTAAAGAGATCATTTTTACATCGTAACATTAAGATAATCTTATTAGAGGAAAGTATAACTCTAGTCGCATATGACATCCTATAATTGTTTAGTTAAGATTAAATTAAGACAGATCAATGCAGTAAATTAATGGTTATCTACAGTATCTAAACAAGAATCTATGGTAAATCATTCTTATGCGATTCTCAGCTTTCCTAGGATCCAGTGATTAGGTCCAATGGCAACACCACTGCCTACTGGAGGCAGCTGGGAGCTGGGGTGTAAAGTTGGCATTTTTTTTAGTTATTTAATACTAGCAAATGGCCCATATTTAGATTATCCTTCTCAGACTGTCACTTCGCACCCAAATAGACAGTGCAATGCAGTGATCATATGTAAACTTTATTAACCCATAGAAACCAGACATATTAGCAGACTCATTTAGGCCAATATATAATTGGTTGCTTTAGGTTACTACCTTTTACGTAACTCTGTTGCATTTGTACTATATGTAGCGGGAGCCTCACTCTCCCTCTCGGTTTTCTCGTTTGAGTGGCTTGTGTCTAGGGTTACCTGGGAGAGGAGAGTGCAGGAACACTATGCCAAGATCTCCCCTCGTATGTGTATGAGGGTTGAGCACAGTCACTTGAATTACCTCCGGGTCTGTTCACTGCATACAAAGCCTCCAGTTGTTCCATGGAGATGTGTCTGCCAATAATAGAGTCCCACACCAATCAAAAGTCCAACACTTCTTTATTTCTCTGCTTTCAGGGTGAACACGATTAGTTGAACTTTTAGTAACAGACAGACAGGGGTGTGGATACGAGTAGGCCCAGGCACAAATGAACTCTCCTATTCCTTTGCTAGTGAATAGGCCTGGCGCACAGTCTCTGCCACCGACCGTGAGTTTTGGTCGCTGCCACCGACCGGATGAACCGTTGAGGCCCCTGCCACAGGCCTGATAGCAGGTCCCTGCCACTGACCTGAATTGAATAGTTGGACCGCTGCCACCGGTCATAGAACATGAACCACCTTCCTCTATGAACTTGGCCCCTGTTCGGGAAAGATATCCCTCCGGGCGGTCTCCAGAGGTTCACCCGGCACTGGCAATATGCTGCACCAGATCTTCGGATGAATCACTCCTCCGGTTCCCTTACGCCTCTGGATTCGGGTCCCCAACTCCCGGGGCACCTTAGGACAATACCTCCCTCGTGGGACCCAGCAGAAGGTACTGGGCCCCAGGCCTCCGGCTGAGTACCTCACCCCAGACTAAAGGTGTCTGGGATGGAACACGAACTCCAAGTGTCCAGGCCTAGGCCGCCTGGACACCGACCGCCGACAGCAGCCCTCAGGCTGAAGGTGCCTGAGACTCGAACCTCGTGGCGAAGATGTCCGCCCCCTTTATACCCTCTCCCAGTAAGCACAGTGGGTTCCCCGCCCCGCCGCACAACTGCTGTGAGAGGTCACAAAGGGTACGGCACTGCAGTGATGGTTCAACCCCGGCCCAAAGTGACAGCGCCACCTGCTGGGCCACAGGGAACTAGACATCACTGATGTCTTCACCAGATTTAAAAGTATATACCCGCTACATATAGACTAAGCCTGAAAATGTATTAAACCAAATTTGATCTTCAGGAAATGCTAGGGGATAACAAATCTGTTGGTTGGCATAGTGTGTTATGTTCAGGAAGGTTGAAAGACTGACAATTCTTAGTCACAGGTTATTCACAAATAAATAATTAAAAAATGTCTATATGCCTTACATTAACATTATTTCTAAATAGATCTGGATAACAACCATTCTATAGACGATGAAACACAATCAAAATTAGTCTATTAAGTTTACATTACATTGTAAAGAAATATTAACATAGGATCAGATGCATTTATAAAAAATATATGATGTAATTGTAGCGGGGTGTTCCCCTTTAATGCAGAGAGACAAGAAGTTCTAGGGGAGAGGTGAGTCAGGAGGAAGTAGAGAAAAGACATTGCTGGAGTGAGAGCAGAGGAGAGAGAGAGACTACATCACCCAGAACCACATTCTTCATATGTTCCCACCGCAGAGACTCATGGGAGGGGTTATAAAAGGAGGAGGCGAAGCTGGGCTCGGCCTCTTTGGGACACGAGACTTCACAGCCTGATCCTCCTGTGCGGATGTGTCGGAGTGCAAGGCCTGAAGCCTGAGGCCTTGCTCAGCACCAAAGAGCCTTCCACCCCTCTGCGAGCCTGGGTGGCATCTGACTTCGCTCAGCTACAGCCTTGTTGGATCGGGGACCCGATCGCTGGAGAGACCGAGTGCGTGTGACACAGCCGGTGGAAGTTTCCCGGACTGGATCCGTAGTCCGGCGGGTGAGAGGGCATATGCCCAGAACGAGATACTGTTAATGCATATAGGCCAATAGACTGCCGTGGCCCCCTCTAGTTGTTCCTGATACCCTTAGTGAAGAAGAGCCATACCATAGCTGAACTTGTAGTCGGGATAGCCAAGTTCCTGCCCATCTCTACCTACCTCACTGGATTACAAAGTTGTATTTTGTTAATGTGCACCACCGTTAAAGACCTGCCGGTGAAGAAAAAGGACTAAGTTATAGACCTCAAAAACCAGGCCTGGTGGGGTTACTAATGTGTTTTGGGTTATTGAGCCATAGGGCATTTAGCTAACGGTCGCCCGTGTGGCGCACTTGTTGCATGTCAGTTCTTTAGTGTGTTAGCATTGCAGGGCTCTGCATTACCAATGATTGAATGTAAACTGTGATCAATGTTATTATCTTTATTACTAAGAGCTTAAGTAAAACCTTATACCCTTTTTTTTCTTTAGTATTGTCTCAATGCTCACTTATTCATAAGGTATAAGATAGATAGTTTACTTTTAGTACTAGCTGTGCCAGCAGAGGGTAGAGCATATTGCCGGGGGTTGGCGGAGCTGTCATCAGGGCCCAAACTAAATCTGCGGCCTTCTTAGTTGGAGGTATCTATAGGAAAAAGTTGGCGCTAGTGTTGAAGACAATGTGAAAACCAAAAATAAAATTGGGGGAAACTAATTGAAAGGGGGCGTTTAAAAAAGAAAAATTAAATAAAAATTTCACATAAGACTATAAAAGTCCTTTTTTAGTCCATCCTAAAACACGTAGAAGGCAGCCCAGTGAAGATAAAAAGCGAATCCTGGAAAAGCTGAGGGGAGAAGCACAAAAGCGCCACTCTAAGTGCAGTATTAACAATACATTTTAATGTTAAAAAGAGAGGGGGAAGCATATATGTACTCACAAACGTGAAGTTGAAATAAGCATGTGGATAAAAATCAAAGTCTTATCTGTAAAAAGGGATGGTATAAGCCAGATGATGCTGGTGGAAGCCAATATATTCCAACACCGCACTTCCACTGATGCAAAGGAAGGTGAGATGAGGGGGATCAACAGCGGGCGATGGATGTTGCTGCAAACCGTGACTCACAGACAACTTCCGGGTAAGTTGCTGGCCGAACCTCATCCGGGTTGTTGAAGGACCAATAGAATCCGTATGGCTGGGAACCAATGGGTGGTGAGCGCTTTCGGAGCATGCGCTCCTTCATCAGACCTAATAGTGGCCGTGTTGAGTGAGGGCTCTATATACTCTGCTGTCACGCCGCAGGGTCCTAGAGCCCACAGCCAAAACAAAACCACACATTTTATACTGACTAGATATTACAATGCAAAGTGAACCACAGGAACATCAAATATTTATAAAAAAAACATCAAAATGGTCATGAAAAGAAAGAACATATTATATAAGTATATATGTGAGACTGAAATAAAAATATGTAAATGTAAAAAAATGTGTAAATGTAAAAAAAAAAAAATATAAGATGGGAATAATAATGAAAATAATAATGGTAAATAATAAAAATAATAATAATAAAAATAATAGAAATAAAAATAATAAAAATAAAAATATATAAAAATATATAATGCCGAGAAAATTAAGGTTTCCTTAATTGAGTAATTAATTTAACTAAGAATGGATCACATAAAAGACCATACTATGTGTCTACGTATACTCCCATATGCATGACAGAGGATAGTGCACATTTGGGATTTGTAAGGGACATTAGTTGATTGAAGAGAATAATAATAAAAATAATAATAATAATAAAAATAAATAAATAAATAAATGGAGATAATAAACCCTGTGTCGGTGGGGGAGGGGAAGGGGATTTGGAAGAAAGAGGGGGCGGGGGGGAGGGAAAAAGGAAGGGGAAGGGGTTGTATTTAGAAAAGGAAGGGGAGGGGAAGATGAGCTAAAACATGATGTCTGTGAGACAGGACAAGGAGGAAATACGCTGGGAGAGAAAAAGCTATTTCAAATAAGATTATTAACCTCTATCTCCTCATTAAGGCCCCCAGGCGATAAAGTATCCAAGTTATATATCCAGAAAGTTTCCCTCCGGCAGAGGCGTTTGAAACGCTCAGCCAAAGGGAACTTTCCAGAGATGGATTCGATGACCCAAACCCTAAGACCTGCAGAGGACTGTTCGTGATGCTTGAGAAAATGGAGGGGGACGCTATGTTTATCATTTCCACCCTCTACAAATCGACGATGTTCCCCGAACCTTTTCCTGAGTGTTCGGATGGTTCTCCCAACATAATGAAGACCACATGGGCAAACCAAACAATATACTACGAATTCAGTCGAACAGTTGAAAAAACTAGAGATTGGATGGGTTTTTCTTTTTACTGTGAACTCCTTCTGCCCATGATTGACGTGTTTACACGTTAAACAGGCTCGTTTACGACATTGAAACATGCCAACCAGAGGAATCAGACAGGGTTCTCGTGTGAGTGCAACAGGGAATGGTTTATATTTACTGGGAGCTATAAGATTTTTGACATTCCTAGCTTTCCTATATGCGAATGTGGGTTTGGATGGTAAGATAGACTTTAACTGAGGGTCTTCTAACAGAATAGACCAATGTTTGTTTAAAATCTTTTCCATATTTTTATGTTTAGTATGAAATTGGGTTATGAATCTGATTGGTTGGATGGTGGGCTGATCATTGGCTCTATGTGACAAAACTTGGTCTGACAGATAGAAATCAAATGCTTTATCTACAAGTGTCGGTGGAAAATCTTTCTCTATGAATTTTTGCCTAAGAAAAGACCCTTGTTCGATATAGTCTTCATCCGCAGTACAGTTCCTACGAAGACGACAGAACTGACTTTTGGGGATGTTTTTAATCCATCTCGGATGGTGACAACTATGATGATTGAGAAATGAGTTTCCGGCTGTGGGTTTGGTGAAATTTTTGGACACTATTTTGCCATCTTTATGATATAGAGTTAGATCCAAAAAGGATAATTGTTGAAAGTGATGTTCTTAAGTGAAGGATAAACTAAACGTATTATTGTTGCAATGTTGTACAAATTGTGTGAACAGGGGCTCTGGGCCATCCCAGATGACAATGATGTCATCTATATACCTCCCATAAAAAACGATATGGGAGGTATACGGATTGTTATGCCAGATGTAGTTGGCTTCCCATAGTCCCATAGTAAGGTTTGCATAGCTGGGGGCAAAGTTGGCCCCCATAGCTGTGCCCATAGTCTGCAAATAGAACTCGCCATCGAATTCAAAATAATTGTGAGTTAGACAAAATTCTGTTGCTGCCAAAATATAATCTGCCTGTCTGGGATTAAGTAAGGGATCCAGGGACAAAAAATAAGATGTGGCTCTGAGGCCAATTTGATGCGGTATGGAAGTATATAAGGAATTAACATCTAGAGAAGCCCACATATAAGTAGGTTCCCAGATATAGTGGGTCAATTGTTCCAAAAGGTGGACACCATCTCTAATGTAGGATGGGAGATTTTGTGCCAATGGTTGCAAAAACTGGTCTATGTATTGGGAAATGGGGCTAGTAATGCTATCCATGGCAGCAACTATTGGCCTACCAGGTGGTTTGGTGGGATTTTTATGAATTTTTGGTATATGATAGAAGTATGGGGTGGTGAAGAAGTCTTTCCTGAAGAAGGCATATTCAGATTTGGTGACTATACCATCTTCCTTTGCCTGAGTGACAAGTGTGGTGGCTTCAACAATAAAAACAGGTAAGGGATCCGAACGAAGTTTAGTATATGTCGATGTGTCAGATAAGAGACGTTGAGCCTCTATAAGGTAATCACTTTTATTTTGGACAACTATGCCACCACCTTTGTCTGCAGTTTTAAAAACTAAATCATGGCGCTCGGCAAGGTCATTTAATGCTGTTTGTTGATTGGGGGTGAGATTTTGATGATTGGAATGGCTAGTGTGAGCCTGTTTGCTGAGTTGGATGATATCAGAATTAACAACTTGATAAAATGTTTGTAGGTATGGACCCTTGACATGTATCGGATTGAATATGGATTTAGGTTTGAATTTTGTATGTTGCACTGGGGGAGAGGTGGATAGATGTTGCGTGAAGAGAGCTGGATCCTCATCTTCATCCCCTTCCCCATAATGATATAATTCTTCTAATATGGAAAGATCGACTGGATTTGGACTAACGGGGCAAATGGGAATGGCTTGAGTGACAGAATTGGGCGAACATACTTTATCTCTGAGTGAATTGATGTTATAGTACCTTTTTAAAGTCAGGGTACGTATAAAACTGTGTAAATCTTTGAATAATGTAAAGGAATTAGGCAAAGAGGATGGAGCAAAGTTCAATCCTCGTTGTAAAATAGAAATCTCAGAGTCTGATAGTACATGGGAAGATAAATTAAAAATCTTTATTGTTTGTGGAGCTTGGCCCTTGGGTTTATGTCGATGTCTTCCCCCTCGCTTTCCTCTTCTTCTAGTTTTCTTTTTCCAGTTGGGTGACTGTGAGATTGCGAGGGGGACTGTACTAAAAAATCTAGAGAGGTAAGAGTGATGGAATTTTCTAAAGGGGATGTCCTAGTAATACTCTCAATAGGTAAAGGAATCATAAGATCATTATTAACAATAGAAGATGTTGGCAAAACTACCAGGCGAACTTGGTTACCCTCAGGACCAGAATCTACAGCGACAACATTGTCTTCTGAGACAGTGGTTGGAGAGGCCCCAATAGTATGGATCAAAGAAAGGGGCCCATTAATAGAGGAAGGTATGGGGGAATCCCTAAGATTAGCTGGGGAAAGGGAAGAACAATTATTTAGATTTAATAAACTCACTGTTGGAGGTCTGGGTCTATAGTGTTTCTTAAATCTTTTATTATGATCACGCTGAGGTTTAGGAGTGAGGGGACGAAATCCTATATTATGGGGATTACGAGGTAAACCATGTGGACGGAAAGGAGCACTCTGTTGATGAACAGGAAAAAATGGTGGCCCACCATGAGAGACCAAATTATGATCCCTGTGCTAAGGTCTCCAATCCATAAGGGGCATGAGTGGTGGGCATGGGTGGGGAAGTGGACCCACATGGGGCGTGCGGGATCTCTTCTTCCAATTAAAAACTCTCCCCAGATTGAAATCATTAAGATCTCGCCTCATCTTACCCAACTTTGCCTCAACTAATTTATCCTCATCTTTTTTAGTGTGTTGTTTTAAGGTGTTGAACCAAGTGTTGGGCAAGTGGGACGAGAGTTTGCTGAGGAGGGTTATATTGGTCTTGAATTGCTGCACTAGCTCTGAGAATTTAAGTTCTCGTTGTTTAGTGATAGTGAGCATCCATTTTTTGGTACAAAATTCTGAAATTTGAGACCATTCGGTCTGTAATTCTCGTGACAGGAAAGAGCATGTATTGAGAACCCTAAGGCCCCGAGGGGAGATGGAATGAGAAATATATTGCTCTAAAAAGAACTTATCCCACCACTGATGATTGGCCGAGATGATATTCTGTTCAATCTTATTAAAGAGTATACAACAATCCTTAAAAACATGTTGAGGGATAATAAACTGATTTTGAAAGAAACTGGGTGTAAATGACATATACAATGCATCTAAAGTGGAATATTTAGAATCTTCTAAATGTTGTAGCAATTCCATGATATCAGAATGGGGGGAGGTTTAGAACAACAAAGGAAGGGAAGAAAAAGGGGAGATTATATTTGGGGGACACAGCGTATGTGTAGTGTGTGTGTGTACACACACACACCAATACCTGTGTAAATGTCAAAAAACGGTTGCTATATGCATGTGCAGGTATTCAGACCAAATATGATGTGATGTCACAAATATAACATTCCTATAGTAGCCACAAATTACCAAAAGTCTCTAATCTAAATGACTATGATTTGTCAAAAAATAAAATGCATGAACATACATAAATGGCATGTAAAGTGTATATGAAATATCACACTAGCAAATAAAACTAGAAAGGGAAAAATAACAGAGTCTAATAACACAGCAGCACAACTGTAGCTTCTTGAGACATACAATACATATAGGAAAAAGTTGGCGCTAGTGTTGAAGACAATGTGAAAACCAAAAATAAAATTGGGGGAAACTAATTGAAAGGGGGCATTTAAAAAAGAAAAATTAAATAAAAAATTCACATAAGACTATAAAAGTCCTTTTTTAGTCCATCCTAAAACACGTAGAAGGCAGCCCAGTGAAGATAAAAAGCGAATCCTGGAAAAGCTGAGGGGAGAAGCACAAAAGCGCCACTCTAAGTGCAGTATTAACAATACATTTTAATGTTAAAAAGGGGGGGGGGGGGAAGCATATATGTACTCACAAACGTGAAGTTGAAATAAGCATGTGGATAAAAATCAAAGTCTTATCTGTAAAAAGGGATGGTATAAGCCAGATGATGCTGGTGGAAGCCAATATATTCCAACACTGCACTTCCACTGATGCAAAGGAAGGTGAGATAAGGGGGATCAACAGCGGGCGATGGATGTTGCTGCAAACCGTGACTCACAGACAACTTCCGGGTAAGTTGCTGGCCGAACCTCATCCGGGTTGTTGAAGGACCAATAGAATCCGTATGGCTGGGAACCAATGGGTGGTGAGCGTTTTCGGAGCATGCGCTCCTTCATCAGACCTAATAGTGGCCATGTTGAGTGAGGGCTCTATATACTCTGCTGTCACGCCGCAGGGTCCTAGAGCCCACAGCCAAAACAAAACCACACATTTTATACTGACTAGATATTACAATGCAAAGTGAACCACAGGAACATCAAATATTTATAAAAAAAACATCAAAATGGTCATGAAAAGAAAGAACATATTATATAAGTATATATGTGAGACTGAAATAAAAATATGTAAATGTAAAAAAAAAAAAAATATAAGATGGGAATAATAATGAAAATAATAATGGTAAATAATAAAAATAATAGAAATAAAAATAATACAAATAAAAATATATAAAAATATATAATGCCGAGAAAATTAAGGTTTCCTTAATTGATTAATTAATTTAACTAAGAATGGATCACATAAAAGACCATACTATGTGTCTACGTATACTCCCATATGCATGACAGAGGATAGTGCACATTTGGGATTTGTAAGGGACATTAGTTGATTGAAGAGAATAATAATAAAAATAATAATAATAATAAAAATAAATAAATAAATAAATGGAGATAATAAACCCTGTGTCGGTGGGGGAGGGGAAGGGGATTTGGAAGAAAGAGGGGGCGGGGGGGGGGGAGGGAAAAAGGAAGGGGAAGGGGTTGTATTTAGAAAAGGAAGGGGAGGGGAAGATGAGCTAAAACATGATGTCTGTGAGACAGGACAAGGAGGAAATACGCTGGGAGAGAAAAAGCTATTTCAAATAAGATTATTAACCTCTATCTCCTCATTAAACCCACAGCCGGAAACTCATTTCTCAATCATCATAGTTGTCACCATCCGAGATGGATTAAAAACATCCCCAAAAGTCAGTTCTGTCGTCTTCGTAGGAACTGTACTGCGGATGAAGTTATATCGAACAAGGGTCTTTTCTTAGGCAAAAATTCATAGAGAAAGATTTTCCACAGACACTTGTAGATAAAGCGTTTGATTTCTATCTGTCAGACCAAGTTTTGTCACATAGAGCCAATGATCAGCCCACCATCCAACCAATCAGATTCATAACCCAATTTCATACTAAACATAAAAATATGGAAAAGATTTTAACCACTTAAGCCCCGGACCATTTGGTAGCTAAAGGACCAGAGGTGAATTCAGAATTTTGCACTGCGCTGCTTTAACTGTAAATTGTGCGGACATGCAATGTTGTACCCAAACGAAATTTGCGTCCTTTTCTTCCCACAAATAGAGCTTTCTTTTAATGGTATTTGATTGCCTCTGCGATTTTTATTTTTTGCGATGTAAACGGAAAAAGACCGAAAATTTTGAATAAAAATGATATTTTCTACTTTTTGTTATAAGAAAAATCGAATAAACTCAATTGTAGTCATACATTTAGGCCAAAATGTATTCAGCCACATGTTTTTAGTAAAAAAAATGTCAATAAGCGTATATTTATTGGTTTGCGCAAAAGTTATAGAGTTTACAAACTAGGGTACATTTTCTGAAATTTACACAGCTTTAAATTTATGACTGCCTATCTCATTTCTTGAGGTGCTAAAATGACAGGGCAGTACAAAACCCCCCCAAATGACCCCATTTTGGAAAGTAGACACCCCAAGGAAATTGCTGAGAGGCATGTTGAGCCCATTGATTATTTTTTTTTGTCCCAAGTGATTGAATAATGACTAAAAAAAAAAAAAAAAAAAAAAAAATTACAAAAAGTTGTCACTAAATGATATATTGCTCACACATGCCATGGTTATATGTGGAATTTCACCCCAAAATACATTTTGCTGCTTCTCCTGAGTACGGGGATACCACATGTGTGGGACTTTTTGGGAGCCTAGCCGTGTACGGGACCCCGGAAACCAAGCACCGCCTTCAGGATTTCTAAGGGCGCAAATTTTTGATTTCACTCCTCACTACCTATCACAGTTTCGAAGGCCATAAAATGCCAAAATAGCACAAAACCCCCCCAAATGACCCCATTTTAGAAAGTAGACACCCCAAGGAAATTGCTGAGAGGCCTGTTGAGCCCATTGAATATATTTTTTTTGTCCCAAGTGATTGAATAATGACAAAAAAATAAAAAATAAAAAATAAATTACAAAAAGTTGTCACTAAATGATATATTGCTCACACATGCCATGGTTATATGTGGAATTACACCCCAAAATACATTTTTCTGCTTCTCCTGAGTACGGGGATACCACATGTGTGGGACTTTTTAGGAGCCTAGCCGCGTACGGGACCCCGAAAACCAAGCACCGCCTTCAGGATTTCTAGGCACAAATTTTTGATTTCACTCCTCACTACCTATCACAGTTTCGAAGGCCATAAAATGCCAAAATCGCACAAACCCCCCCCCAAATGACCCCATTTTGGAATATAGACACCCCAAGCTATTTGCTGAGAGGAATGGCGAGTATTTTACAGCTCTCATTTGTTTTTGAAATTGAAGAAAGAAAATATATATATATATATATTTTTTTTTTCAATTTTCAAAACTTTGTGACAAAAAGCGAGATCTGCAAAATACTCACAATACCTCTCAGCAAATAGCTTGGGGTGTCTACTTTCCAAAATGGGGTCATTTGGGGGGGGTTGTGCTATCTGGGCATTCCATGGCCTCCGAAACTGTGATAGGCAGTGAGAAGTGAAATCAAAAATTTACACCCTTAGAAAGCCTGAAGGCGGTGCTTGGTTTTGGGGTCCCGTACGTGGCTAGGCTCCCAAAAAGTCTCACACATGTGATATCCCCGTACTCAGGAGAAGCAACAGAATGTATTTTGGGGTGTAATTCCACATATGCTCATGGCATGTTTGAGCAATATATCATTTAGTGACAACTTTGTGCAAAAAATAAAATAAAAAAATTGTCGTATTTCCGCAACTTGTGTCAACATATAAAATGTTCCATGGACTCGACATGCCTCTCAGTATATAGCTTGGGGTGTCTACTTTCCAAAATGGGGTCATTTGGGGGGGTTTTGAACTGTTCTGGCATTTTATACACAACATTAGGAAGCTTACATCCACTCTTCTAACCACTTGAAGACAAAGCCCTTTTTGACACTTTTTGTTTACATGAAAACATTTTTTTTTTGCAAGAAGATTATGTTGAACCCCCAAACATTATATATATTTTTAAAGCAAAGGCCCTACAGATTAAAATGGTGGGTGTTGCATTTTTTTTTTCTACACAGTATTTGCGCAGCGATTTTTCAAACGCATTTTTTGGGTTAAAAAATACACTTTTTTTAATTTTAATGCACTAAAACACACTATATTGCCCAAATGTTTGATGAAATAAAAAAGATGATCTTGGGCCGAGTACATAGATACCAAACACGACATGCTTTAAAATTTCGCACAAACGTGCATTGGCGACAAACTACATACATTTTTAAAAGCCTTTAAAAGCCTTTACAGGTTACTCCAGTAGATTTACAGAGTAGGTCTACTGCTAAAATGATTGCCCTCGATCTGACCTTCGCGGTGATACCTCACAAGCATGGTGCAATTGCTGTTTACATATGACGCCAGACCGACGCTTGCGTTCGCCATTGGGCAAGAGCAGGGCAGGACAGGGGTGCTTTTTTTTTTTCTTTTTTTTTTCTTATTAATTTTGCTTTTTTATTTTATTTTTAAATTGTTCCTTCCAAGTATTTTTTTTTTTTTTATCATTTTTATTGTTATCTCAGGGAATGTAAATATCCCCTATGATAGCAATAGGTAGTGACAGGTACTCTTTTTTTGAAAAAACTGGGGTCTTCTAGACCCTAGATTTTTCCTCTGCCCTCGAAGCATCTGACCACACCAAGATCGGTGTGATAAAATGCTTTCCCAATTTCCCAATGGCGCTTTTTATATCCGGGGGGGGGCATTCCCTCCCACTGCTTGTAAAAGCAGTCCAGAGGCTAATTAGCCGCTAGGATTGCTTTTACATGAAAGCCGGCCACAGGCTGAAAAGAATGATACCAAGATGATACCTAAACCCGCAGGCATCATTCTGGTATAAACATTCAAAGTCCAGCAACATACCAGTACGTTGCTGGTCCTTGTTGGACATGTATTGTAATCTTTTTTTTTCATGCAGCCAGTTGGCTGAACGAAAAAAGAGATTGATCGGTGGGTATGCCCACCATTAGAATACCGCCCTTCATCCACCCACTTCCAATGATGGGCATACACGCACCATTTATATATGCCGAAGCATGGGGGCATCCTCCCGCAAAAAAGTTATGCCGCACACACATGGTCGGACTTTTCCACGGGCAAGCCTCCGTCGGAATTTCGACCGTATGTACGCGGCATTAGGAGCAAAATCGCTCCTCCGCCCCTGCTGCCCCAATGCTTCGGCATATTTGCTTTTTTTTTTTAACTGTGGTGGTGAAATCACCTCCTACAGCACTGGAGTCGCAGGGATCAGGCCTGTCTCTGCGAACGCTGCAGTTATGTGTGTTTTTGTTTTGTAAGTGACAGTGATCGATCGATACTGCACTTGGGTGGCCTGGGCTGGATGATGGGGCAAAACGCAGGTGCCAGCAGGTATCTGGGCTGATCCCGCTAACACTGCGTTTTTGGGAACCCTAAACTGCTGTGGACGCTAGTATAGATCTGATCAGATCAGATATTGATCTGTTCAGATACTATACCACTAAGGGGGGTGTATGCTTCACGCGTGGGTGTTAGCGTTACTGGCACTAACCTGACGCTGCCTGGGGTGTGACTCAGACCCTCTCTGACGCTAAAACCTAATTGATATCACCCGCCGGGCGATCAGGGGGTTAAACCTTTATTGGGTTATATACACGGCGAGTGCCCTGACACTATAAAAAGCAAACTAACTAACCAGCGTCACCAGTAACACTTATATGGTGATCACTGGTGAAAGGGTTAACTAGGGGCAATCAGGGGGTTAAAACCTTTATTAGATAATATATGGGGGTACCTGACGCTATAAAAACCTGCGGCGAACCTAAAAAAAATTACCAGCTACCGATCTGCATCACCGACACTAAGACAACGTTTAGAAAAACGATCGCTTAGCGACAGTGGTGATAGGGGGTGAAAGGGTTACCTGGGGGGCGATCAAGGGGGTTAAACCTTTATTAGATAATATATTGGGGTACCTGACGCTATAAAAACCTGCGGCGAACCTAAAAAAAATTACCAGCTACCGATCTGCATCACCGACACTAAGACAGCGTTTAGAAAATTGATCGCTTAGCGACAGTGGTGATGGGGGTGAAAGGGTTACCTGGGGGGCGATCAAGGGGGTTAAACCTTTATTAGATAATATATTGGGGTACCTGACGCTATAAAAACCTGCGGCGAACCTAAAAAAATTTACCGGCTACCGATCTGCATCACAGACACTAAGACAGCGTTTAGAAAAACGATCGCTTAGTGACAGTGGTGATAGGGGGTGAAAGGGTTACCTGGGGGGCGATCAAGGGGGTTAAACCTTTATTAGATAATATATTGGGGTACCTGACGCTATAAAAACATGCGGCAAACCTAAAAAAAAATACTGGCTGCCGATCGGCATCACTGACGCTAAGACAGCGATCAGAAAAATGATCGCTTAGCGACAGTGGTGATAGGGGGTGAAAGGGTTATCTGGGGGGTGATCAGGGGGTTAAAGCTTTATTAGGGGGGTTAGGGGGCTACACTGGACCTAAGACTAAACTTTGGTGACACTTTTACAGTCACAAATGTCACTGATTGCAGTGATCACTAAATAAATGGTCACTGCAATCAGTGACACTGTGACTGGGGGCTGGGGGGGTGATCTGGGGTGTCTGGGGGGGCCTGGGGGGGCAATTTATGTCCCTATGTGTCCTGGTGTCAGTGTAGTGTTGTGTGCACTGACCTGATGTCTTCTCTTGTACGGCGCTCGGTATATGTGAGCGCCGCACCAGAGATGACATCACTTCCTCCTGCTCCCTCTGTCTGACACAGACAGAGGGGGCATTTCCATTCGCCGGGAGCGATCGCGAGGGGGTGGCCAGAAACGAATGGCTGCCCCCTCATCCCGGAATGCTCCCGGACACTTAGCCACCGCTCACTGTATAGGAGGGGGGTCCGATTGGACCCCCCAACTATACAAAGGCAATCACGTATGCTCTACGTGATTGTGCCTGTCGGTGCCATTCTGCCGACGTATATATACAGTGAGCGGTCGTTAAGTGGTTAAACAAACATTGGTCTATTCTGTTAGAAGACCCTCAGTTAAAGTCTATCTTACCATCCAAACCCACATTCGCATATAGGAAAGCTAGGAATGTCAAAAATCTTATAGCTCCCAGTAAATATAAACCATTCCCTGTTGCACTCACACGAGAACCCTGTATGATTCCTCTGGTTGGCATGTTTCAATGTCGTAAACGAGCCTGTTTAACGTGTAAACACGTCAATCATGGGCAGAAGGAGTTCACAGTAAAAGGAAAAACCCATCCAATCTCTAGTTTTTTCAACTGTTCGACTGAATTCGTAGTATATTGTTTGGTTTGCCCATGTGGTCTTCATTATGTTGGGAGAACCATCCGAACACTCAGGAAAAGGTTCGGGGAACATCGTCGATTTGTAGAGGGTGGAAATGATAAACATAGCGTCCCCCTCCATTTTTTCAAGCATCACGAACAGTCCTCTGCAGGTCTTAGGGTTTGGGTCATCGAATCCATCTCTGGAAAGTTCCCTTTGGCTGAGCGTTTCAAACGCCTCTGCCGGAGGGAAACTTTCTGGATATATAACTTGGATACTTTATCGCCTGGGGGCCTTAATGAGGAGATAGAGGTTAATAATCTTATTTGAAATAGCTTTTTCTCTCCCAGCGTATTTCCTCCTTGTCCTGTCTCACAGACATCATGTTTTAGCTCATCTTCCCCTCCCCTTCCTTTTCTAAATACAACCCCTTCCCCTTCCTTTTTCCCTCCCCCCCCGCCCCCTCTTTCTTCCAAATCCCCTTCCCCTCCCCCACCGACACAGGGTTTATTAGCTCCATTTATTTATTTTATTATTAGTATTATTTTTATTATTATTCTGTTCAATCAACTAATGTCCCTTACAAATCCCAAATGTGCACTATCCTCTGTCATGCATATGGGAGTATACGTAGACACATAGTATGGTCTTTTATGTGATCCATTCTTAGTTAAATTAATTAATCAATTAAGGAAACCTTAATTTTCTCGGCATTATATATTTTTATATATTTTTATTTTTATTATTTTTATTTCTATTATTTTTATTATTATTATTTTTATTATTTACCATTATTATTTTCATTATTATTCCCATCTTATATATTTTTTTTTTTTTTTTACATTTACATATTTTTATTTCAGTCTCACATATATACTTATATAATATGTTCTTTCTTTTCATGACCATTTTGATGTTTTTTTTATAAATATTTGATGTTCCTGTGGTTCACTTTGCATTGTAATATCTAGTCAGTATAAAATGTGTGGTTTTGTTTTGGCTGTGGGCTCTAGGACCCTGCGGCGTGACAGCAGAGTATATAGAGCCCTCACTCAACACGGCCACTATTAGGTCTGATGAAGGAGCGCATGCTCCGAAAGCGCTCACCGCCCATTGGTTCCCAGCCATACGGATTCTATTGGTCCTTCAACAACCCGGATGAGGTTCGGCCAGCAACTTACCCGGAAGTTGTCTGTGAGTCACGGTTTGCAGCAACATCCATCGCCCGCTGTTGATCCCCCTCATCTCACCTTCCTTTGCATCAGTGGAAGTGCGGTGTTGGAATATATTGGCTTCCACCAGCATCATCTGGCTTATACCATCCCTTTTTACAGATAAGACTTTGATTTTTATCCACATGCTTATTTCAAATTCACGTTTGTGAGTACATATATGCTTCCCCCCCTCTTTTTAACATTAAAATGTATTGTTAATACTGCACTTAGAGTGGCGCTTTTGTGCTTCTCCCCTTAGTTGGAGGTATCGCTACACGTGGGGGTTCTCGTCCGGGATCCTGATACAGCAAGCGAATACGCCAAAAGACCGGCATGGACCTGCTAGAAGTAGGACAGTGGTACACAATGGCTGGCGCAGATCCGGCCGCGGCGGCAGTTATTGAACTCCCGGGGATCTGGCAAAGAGATGCGATAAAGCAGTTAATGACATCCCTATCACCATGCCAGAAATCATGGGTGATGGATGTGAGACCACATGCTTCGTGTACATACGCATTAATAGTGTGGAAAGACGAAATTCCAGAGCATTTTAAAAGCCAGAGCATACAAGCTATGGATGGGCAGACCTACCATCTGACACATGCGCTGCCACATAAGGGAGATCGGTTCCAAATAAGAAAGTCATCATCTCCACAGATACCTCCCCCACCATCCCCTAAGGCACAAGAGCAGGAGGATACAGAGAGTCCCAGATCATCACCGGCCACCCTCAGCACAGAACTATGCGCTGTACTGGGAGAGATTGTGGCCCAGTGCAAGAAGAATCCCACAGATTACCCAATGTCGGGGTACAGAAAGCTCCGGATATTCTCAGGGAGAAAACCTGTGCCCTCAGGGGAAGAAGGATTTGAGGAGTGGCTAGATGGCATCACTCAGGCCTTAGAGGAATGGGAAGTTCCAGAACGCTGCAAGAAACAGCGAATTGCTGAAAGTTTGAAGGGGCCTGCTCTGGATGCCATACGCAACCTGAAGATGAGCAGGAAAGACTGTACTGCACAGGACTACTTGGACATCTTGCAGAATGTGTTCGGTGGGACAGAAAAAGTTACCGAGCTCACCTATCAGCTGGAGCACTGCTACCAGAAAACAGGAGAGAAACTGTCAGAATATATGGGCCGTCTAGATAAGATCCTGCATAGAATTATTCTGAAGAAGGGGATCGACCCAGGGAAGGTAGACGAGGCCCGGGCTCAGCAGGTATTGAGGGGAGCTCAGCCCCTGGATCCTATTGCTTTGGCGCTGCGCACCCGACAGGATGGGAAGAACCTGGAATACCCCGACCTCATTCGAATGGTCAGAGAGGAAGAGGCCATGTGGGAGGAGAAAAAGAGGGAACAGCCAGTCGAGCCAACCAAACCTCTGGTGGTGATGGTCAGCCCGGCCATGACCCCCGAAAGAGATGCAGAAATGGACACCCTGAAATCGCAGATGTCCCAAGTGTTGGAGATACTGACCTCTTTGATGGAGAAAGATCAAAGGAAACCAGAAAAGAAAAGTCCAAGAAAGGAGTTGTTCCCGAATACCTCAGCGCCCGCTTCTTTACAGGATCGTGAAGAAGGGGTGATTTGTTACAACTGCGGAGGGATTGGTCATTTTACAAACATATGTTCCAGTCCCAGGAAGAAAAAGATAAATAACCGCCAGCCGGTGGAAAACTTCAGAGGGCCCCGGTGAAGGAGTCAACCGGGTGCCCATCATTTTCAGTGAGCTCCAAACTGAATGAAAAACAGAAGAAGAGAGAAAATAGAACACCTCAGAGGAAACACAACATTCTCCAACAGAGATACACCGCAGAGAAAGGGGGCAAGACCCCTCAGAAGAGACACAGCACTCCCCAGAGGGGGTGCACACCTAAGAAAAATAACAGTATCCCTCAGCGGGTTCCTACACCCATAAAGAGGAGGGAAGTCAATGCATACCAGGCTCAAGAAAGGTTCAAGTCCAAAGGGAATAGGACAAGAGAGAGTCCAAAAGGAAAAGGTCTGAAGAAGGCGACCCCTGCCGGGCCATATCCGGAGAAGCTGGTGGGCCCATCTCCTATAGTGCCCATTCAAGTGGAGGGAGTGTACACCAGGGCCCTCTTGGATACCGGGGCACAAGTGACCCTACTATACCGGGACTTCTACGATAGGCACTTGAGTCATCTGCCTATCCAGAAGATAGAAGAGCTGGAAATATGGGGAATTGGAACCCAGAGTTTCCCTTACGACGGCTATCTTCCCATCAAGATGACCTTTGACCCATCCGTGGCTGGGAAGGCCGAAGTGTTTGACACCCTGGCAGTCGTGTGCCCTAGGCCGCCTGGAGCCAACAAGAATTCCCTTATAATAGGGACGAACACGGACCTGGTCCAAAGACTCCTGACCCCTCTAGTAAAAGAAGAGGGGAAAACAGCCACCAAGATCCATCCCATGCTGAAGACGGCCTACCAACGGCTGGTCCAAGAGCAGGAGACCCCTGGAGAGGGGATAGGGAAGGTGTGGAGACTTGGAAGAGAAGGGGTAGTGTTGCAGCCCGGCGAAGTAACCTGTCTCAGAGCCACTGTGAAGCTTACTTGGGAGCAGCCTGGTCCCTTTGTCATGCTGGAGTCAGACCCAAGGGGTGAGTCCTCAGGTCTGGAAGTGATACCGGAAGTGATTCCGCTGAAGGTCCTGAAGAAGGCCCATTGCAGAGTTCCAGTGAGTGTTAGGAACACTACCAGAGACCCCATGGAAATCCCAGCCAGAATGCTGCTAGGCCAGGTGAGCCCTGCGGCCCCTGTTACCCTGTCAGAAGTGAAGAGGACAGGTGAAGGAGGAGATGCTTTGGAGAAGCTGTCCATGGAAAACCCGAATCTGCCAGGAGCTTGGAAGGAGAGAGCCAAGGCCCAGTTGAATAGATGGGAGAAGATCTTCTCTAAGGATGAGTTCGATGTGGGGTGTGCAAGGAGTGCCACCCATCGGATCCGCCTCCAGGAAGACAAGCCCTTCCGAGAGAGGGTCAGGCGGGTCCCCCTAGCAGATCTGGAGGATCTAAGGGAACAACTTGCAGAACTCAAGAGGACTGGTGTGATACGGGAGTCCAGAAGCCCCTATGCCTCTCCCATCGTGGTGGTCAGAAAGAAGAATGGATCATTGAGGCTCTGTATCGACTACAGGACTCTCAACAGGAGAACCATACCTGACCAATACACCACTCCGAGGATAGAGGATGCCCTACAGAGCTTGTCTGGAGCTAAATGGTTCAGCGTTATGGATCTCAAGAGCGGGTACTATCAGATTCCTATGCACCCAGAAGACAGGGAGAAGACAGCCTTCATAACCCCAGTAGGGTTCTTTGAATTCAACCGGATGCCCCAAGGTCTGTCTGGAGCCTCAGCGACTTTCCAACGTCTCATGGAGAAAACTGTAGGAGACATGAACCTTATTGAAGTCCTTGTATACCTGGACGATGTCATTGTCTTTGGGAGAACCTTGGAAGAACACGAAAGGAGGCTGGAAAAAGTGTTGAGAAGACTCAGTGAGGAAGGACTCAAGCTTTCGCCTGAGAAGTGTCGGTTCTATCAGTCTTCTGTGAACTATCTGGGGCACATAGTGTCTGAAGAAGGGGTTGCCACAGACCCTGAGAAATTGGAGGCAGTTACCTCCTGGCCACGACCCACCACAGTAACAGAACTCAGATCCTTCTTGGGGTTCTGCTCCTATTACAGGAGGTTTGTGGAAGGATTCGCCTGAATTGCCAGGCCATTGAATGAACTACTCAAGACCGAGGGGGAAGAGGACGACTCAGGGCCCAGGAAGCCGGGAGAGTCAGTCAGAGATCAGTGGAACCAGAAGTGTGAAGAGGCCTTCCAGGCATTAAAGGAGAGCCTAACCACTGCCCCAGTCTTGGCCTATGCAGACCCAACCAAGCCCTATGAACTACATGTAGATGCTAGTCATGACGGTCTGGGAGGAGTACTTTATCAAGAACACGAAGGGCAACAACGGCCTGTTGCCTATGTGAGCCGGAGCCTGACCCCCCCTGAGAAGAACTACCCCACTCACAAGCTGGAGTTCCTGGCCCTTAAGTGGGCGGTAGTAGACAAGCTCAAAGACTACCTGTATGGGGCGGAGTTCACTGTGAAGACCGACAACAACCCCCTTACCTACCTTTTCACCACGGCCAAGCTGGATGCCACTGGACACAGGTGGCTGGCCGCACTTTCTGGATTCAACTTCAGCCTAAAGTATAGGCCAGGGACTGGGAATCGAGATGCAGACGCTCTGTCCAGGAGATCTCATTCTCTCACCAGTGACGTAGAAGATTGGACCCAAGTGGCACCGGATGGGGTGCAGGCCCTTTGTCAAGGAGCTGAATTCCAAGCTCGAGGAGGTTCCAGAGCAGAGGAAATAGGAGTTACCATGATGGGAGTCCCCAAACACTACTGTGGAGTAGCTCAACTGGGAGAGGACAACCTGCCAAGACTGTCCAAGAAGGAGTTGAGGCGTGACCAATTGGAAGACCCCATGGGGAGATTGGTCCTGGAGGCCCTTGAGAATCAGGATCCAAACAGACTCATGCGTCAACCTTCAAAAGAAGCTCGCCTGCTGAGGAAAGAGTGGGACAGGTTGCAGTTACATCAGGGAGTGGTCTACCGAAGGGGCCCCTCTGATTACTCAGAAGATAAGTGGCAACTGTTCCTCCCAGAGAAATATCGAGAGACTGTTCTGATTGCCCTGCATGACAACCATGGCCACCTAGGGGCTGAAAGGACCTTTCAACTTGTCAGAAGTCGGTTCTATTGGCCCTGCATGAGGGCAGAGATAGAAGAGTACTGCCACTCATGTGCACGATGCATCCAGAGGAAGACTTTACCCCATCAAGCTGCCCCAATGGGCCATCTACAGAGTCAAGGCCCAATGGATCTGGTATGCATTGATTTTCTCTGCCTTGAACCCGACCTGAGTGGACTAGGAAATGTTCTGGTGATAACCGACCATTTCACCAGGTATGCCCATGCTTTCCCCACCAAAGACCAAAAGGCCTCCACCGTAGCCAAGGTACTTATGGAGAAGTACTTTGTCCATTATGGGCTGCCACAGCGACTCCATTCAGATCAAGGGAGGGACTTTGAGAGTAAGCTGATCCGGAAGCTCCTGGATTCTTTGGGAATCAAGAAGACTCGAACTACACCTTACCATCCACAGGGAGATGCTCAGCCGGAAAGGTTTAACCGAACCTTGCTCAACATGTTGGGGACTCTGGAAAGCGAGAAAAAGCAACATTGGAGCCAACACATAGCAGCCATAGTACATGCTTACAACTGCACCATCAGTGATGCTACAGGCTACTCCCCATATCGACTCATGTTTCGGAGAGAAGCGAGACTACCGGTGGACTTGGCCTTTGGCACCTCTCTGGACCATTCCTCAGCCACATCCCACAAAGGATATGTGGACAGGCTCAGACACAGCCTGAAAGTAGCCCATGAACATGCTCAAGCGGCCTCAGATCAAAGGGGAGCTCGAAATAAAAGAAACTTCGACTTGAAGGTTCGGTTACAAGACCTACAGCCCGGGGATCGAGTACTGTTACACAATCTGGGGGTCCCTGGAAAGCACAAACTTGCAGACAGATGGAGATCTGAACCCTATGTCATCTGCAGGAAGTTGCCAGGCCTACCTGTCTATACGTTGAAGCCAGAAGGAAAGGTAGGCCCACTGAAGAAGACGTGGCATCGAAACCACCTTCTCCCACTTGCTGAGGCAGTTAGAATACCTCCCGTGGGAGACTCCCCTGAACCGGCCTCTATCCTGGATACTCCTAGGCCGAACACTCGGTCGCAGACCTCCCGAGCTGAAGATGGAGAGGCCTCTCAACTTAGTGGAAGTGGGGAGGGAGAACTTGATTGGCTGTGGCCTTCCCCAACTCCAGGAACTTCTACCATAGATCTTCCAACCACTGAAGACACCACAGATGAAACACTGAACCCAGAAGCCACAGAGTTCATCCCTTCTAGTCCTTCAGCAGAATACTGGGAAGATGCCCATGATGGTTGTTCAGAGGAAGAGGAGCCTGTGGCGCCAGAGCCAGAAATCCCAAGAGAGCAAAGGGCTCGAAGAGTCATCCGGCCTCCTAAGAAGCTGACCTACCCACAAATGGGGAACAGCTCAGAAGACTCTGTAGTTACTGCTAGGAGGAATGCTGAGAATCCGGATCCCTCCACGGTCCATTTGGTGGAGGGCAACCCCAGCTCACTCTCTGGCACAGCTAGACAGGTCGCCCCCACTGAAGCGACCTGTAGACAGGACAGCTCCCCATCTTATGATGATTGGTGGGAGGCTCCTCTGTCAACCCTATGCAACCGCATTGAATCTAGAATGTTTTGCAGACCTAAAAAAAAAATGTCTTTGGGGACCAAAGATTCAAAGTGGGGGGAGTGTGTAGCGGGGTGTTCCCCTTTAATGCAGAGAGACAAGAAGTTCTAGGGGAGAAGTGAGTCAGGAGGAAGTAGAGAAAAGACATTGCTGGAGTGAGAGCAGAGGAGAGAGAGAGACTACATCACCCAGAACCACATTCTTCATATGTTCCCACCGCAGAGACTCATGGGAGGGGTTATAAAAGGAGGAGGCGAAGCTGGGCTCGGCCTCTTTGGGACACGAGACTTCACAGCCTGATCCTCCTGTGCGGATGTGTCGGAGTGCAAGGCCTGAAGCCTGAGGCCTTGCTCAGCACCAAAGAGCCTTCCACCCCTCTGCGAGCCTGGGTGGCATCTGACTTCGCTCAGCTACAGCCTTGTTGGATCGGGGACCCGATCGCTGGAGAGACCGAGTGCGTGTGACACAGCCGGTGGAAGTTTCCCGGACTGGATCCGTAGTCCGGCGGGTGAGAGGGCATATGCCCAGAACGAGATACTGTTAATGCATATAGGCCAATAGACTGCCGTGGCCCCCTCTAGTTGTTCCTGATACCCTTAGTGAAGAAGAGCCATACCATAGCTGAACTTGTAGTCGGGATAGCCAAGTTCCTGCCCATCTCTACCTACCTCACTGGATTACAAAGTTGTATTTTGTTAATGTGCACCACCGTTAAAGACCTGCCGGTGAAGAAAAAGGACTAAGTTATAGACCTCAAAAACCAGGCCTGGTGGGGTTACTAATGTGTTTTGGGTTATTGCGCCATGGGGCATTTAGCTAACGGTCGCCCGTGTGGCGCACTTGTTGCATGTCAGTTCTTTAGTGTGTTAGCATTGCAGGGCTCTGCATTACCAATGATTGAATGTAAACTGTGATCAATGTTATTATCTTTCTTACTAAGAGCTTAAGTAAAACCTTATACCCTTTTTTTTCTTTAGTATTGTCTCAATGCTCACTTATTCATAAGGTATAAGATAGATAGTTTACTTTTAGTACTAGCTGTGCCAGCAGAGGGTAGAGCATATTGCCGGGGGTTGGCGGAGCTGTCATCAGGGCCCAAACTAAATCTGCGGCCTTCTTAGTTGGAGGTATCGCTACATAATAATAAACAGTGATGGCATAAATTGAAAAATTATAATTTGCTTAACCAAACTGTACAGCTGGGTACTCGTGTTACAACTTTTTAAGTAAATTTTTTTTATTTTTTTTGGAGACTTACTTTTTGTATTGTTTAACCAAAGCTTAATAGACACATATGTTATAGGGTTGTTAAGGGGATGCCGATTATCTCTGGTCTGCAACCTTAACTCTGTGTGTTACAGATTCCTTAACCATGTGCTATGTGCAGTATGCAGTCCTTAGCTCTGATGTCTATTATATTATGTAGCTCCCTCACCCCTGGTAGCTACTCAGGATTCACATTTTGTTATTAAATGGGAACCTACTGATTTCCTTACTTTGGGTCTGCAGCAATTACCTCCCACGAGTGGATCCTTCAGCTCCGTTGTCTAGGTACATCAATATCATCCAGGAATAAGGCCAATGTCCACACATAAGTAAAACCTAATCAGCAAGGCTTTATTCTTTTTCCACTTTGAGTTAACTTGAAGAAAGCAAGAGCAGAAAAGTTGAAAGACAAAGGGGAAGGTTCAGGCACGCAACACTTAAATCCAGTATCTACACTCGTCACCACTCAAGCCTGAGCGGATATTGCTCACCCGGATAGTCCCTTTGAGAGCGGTCCTAGCAGTCAGCATGGAGCACGGATGTCAGAGATGATGAATCCCCCTCTAGGCAGGTCTCCAGGCCTCTCCCCGAGACAGCAGTACCGTCGATAGTCTCCGCCGGGAATGTTCTTCCCCTGGAACTCCTTTCCTAAAGATGGGCCCCCTACAAACGGGCAGCCTGGGATCCTTCTCTGAAGAGTAGGCCCTTGTCAGCGGAGCTGGGCCTACAATGCAGCAACAGGGCCTCGGGCTGAAGGTGCCCAAGGCCTAAGCACACTAGCGCACCTCGTGCTATGCGGGCCACGAGGCACATTCACTGGACCAGAGGTCCCCCTGAACGCCTTGGGGTTACCCTGGAATCGCCTCACGCCAAATGGCGTCTGCCCCTTTTGTACCCTCTCCCAGCATGCACAGCGGGTAGACCACGCCCACTTCACGGCTGCCGAGAGAGGACACCCAAGCTGCTGTGATACCCCCGTAGTCCAGCCCGTGCCGGCGGTGACAATGCCACCTGCAGGCAAAGGAGAACAAATCTGCCGGGCAGTATCACACTCAGAGCAGAACAACAATTGAAACATAATTGGTCTGAGCCCAACTACTGGCTCAGACTGCCCTTACATTTCCACATAGCGCCCCATAATATTGGGGGGGGCACTACAATTAGAATGTGAGCTCCGATGTACTTAGCAGCGGCAAACCTGTGTTTTATATTATAGAATGCTGTACTGTGAAAGGAATATTTCATAAACAGATTGTGAGCAACATCCTTTTTTTCTCTAATATCAGTCTTATTTGTATTGTCACATCCATATTTTTTTATAAAGCACAGAGTATACTGTGCAGTGCTTTACAATATAGTGCTATATCAATGTGGAGTGAGCAATGCTTAGGAGGTGAGGCAATTTTGGGCTGTGTTTAGGCGGTGAGGCAGGAGAGGAGAGTTAAACAAATCCCTGATCATATTCCATAGGTGAGAGACCAGTGGCGGCCCGTAATGCAGGGCGCAGGGGCGTCTCCCCCTATCCATGCATCCAGCCCCCTAATCTACATACAGGGCACAGGACACATGGATTATAATGGTTTTGTTTCATTTTTAAGCATGTAATTAGAGCCAGAGGCAATGCGCCCTGAGCCCACCCAGTTGTGTGACAACAGTGAATGAATATTCACTATTGTCACACTGATTCTCCTCCCAGCCAATCAGGAAGCGGGGCTTGAGAGCCATTTCCCGATTGGCTGAAAGGAGAAGCGATCCAATTGGCCTAATAAGAGGAGGGAGGAAGAGTGAGGAGACACACTGCTGCCATGATGCCGAGGCGGGGCTGCAGGGGAAGACGCCACCCAGAGGGAAGTGCTGCTGCGCCATAGATGGGGTAAGTGCAGGGCAGACTGACCGACCGACGGGGGGGGGGGGGTGTGGGTGAACTGACCAACTGGGGGGGTGGCTATGGGTGCATTGTTTGCTACCTCCCGAAAAATATACCACCAGCCACTACTGTGAGAGACTATTTATAGAAAGTCATATCTCAATATCCCACAGGTGGCAGACTGTTTATAGAAAGTCATGCCCCACGGGTGGGAGGCTATTTATAGAAATTCGTATCCCACAATTGGGAGACTATTTGTTGAATATCCTACAAAGATTGAGACACTCATGGACATCGCTGGACAGAGATGTATTAGGGGGGCCGCTGCACACAGAAGGCTTTTTATCTTAATGCATATAATGCATTAAGATAAAAAACCTTCTGACTTTACAACCCCTTTAAGGGCTGGCTCAACCACCCTGCCAGGCCCACTGCCTGTGGATTGGCCAGGCTCCCCTGAGTATGCAGATCAATCCTCCTGGCCTCCTCCCACTAACCTCTAAAAGTTTCTCCAAGCTTCCAGACCCAGGGGGAGGCACCAGAGACCTGCCTGCATAAGTCATCCAGCCTAAACTCAAGTACATCCTGATCCAGATTCCATGACTCATGCTTAACCATGAGCCCAACTAACACTTACACTAGTAGCACAAGTACACAACAGGGTGCTACACTTATATTTGTGATCACTGAACATTTCTTGTAAGTTCTAATTCTTGCTTCTCCAAATACATTCTTGACCTGCATGTAAGTATATGTTTCATTCCATCATTCCATCTTAGAAAATAGAAAGATAAACCGTTAAAAAGTCACTATGTGGGTTGTTGTTCCACAGTTCATAGCAGCAAACTTATTTCCTATTGCTTGAGATACTGTATGCCAATATGCATTCCAATTTACCTCAAGTCAATAAATAAAGGACTTTTTTGTAATTGGTCTTTCCCTTCTAGAGTACTTGTGTGAAACTGACCCCAAGCCTTGCTATTCTCATTAAATTCTAATATTTTTTACACTGCATGGAAAGAGGATTTAGATAATTTTTGATGAAGATGATATTTCTCTTCACTCTGATGAATTGTTAATCTTTGCTGAATCTGTTTTGACAACAGGGAGATCCTTGGTTATTTATTTTGGCTGTGTTCAAAGAACACTCTGCATCCTGCTTACAAATAATACAATGGATAACTTTTCATTGGATCCATGGTGACCGATGAACCCTTAGCCAGAAATATATACGAAAATAACCTGAAAACAGCATAGGGCCCAAACATTTATAAAATAAATGTGGCGCACTTTAAAGCTAAATGTGGTATAGTTAAAATAACATTTTTATTTTTAAATCCCATAAGCAGCTCCCTGCAAATTATGATACGCCTCTGGCAGCCCATGCCTCCTTTCTTCACTCCATTAAAGAGCTACAGCCTCTGTAAGAATCCTCAGCATGCTATACTTCCATGGGGAACTATGTGTCTCCTGCTTTCAGTCGTTCTGCTGACCCCTGAATCCCCTATATTGTGTGACTACTGCATTGCATTTTGAATCTTTTGTTTCACTCTCTAACCATTTCTGCTAATGCAGAATTCAGTTAAAGGCAAAAGTCAAGAAATCAAACAAAAAGATTGCGCCAAGAAAATAAAAATAAAATAAATTAAAAATATTGATAGTAAATTAAAAAGGTGTACAGGGGCTGAGTAGTGTCAAGCAATCACACCAAAAACACTAAACAGCACCAACACTGGCTGGAACTCAGATGATGAGTACCAAACAAAAAGGATAGCACCTTCCAGATATAGTCATATTATGAAAAGCAGGTGAAAGTATAAAACATGTAGGTCATAAGAAATAATCACATAAATGAGACCATTATACCTTATTACTTATCCTATACGATTAATTGAATAAGAACAAACAATTAACCCACACCAATACACTAATTAAAAAAATGTTGATGAAAAAGTCCAAAGGCTGGTTGTGGAATTTATAAATGAACTTAATGTTAGTCTTTAAACAGATCACAAAGGAGATGTGACAGTTTATGTGCCAAGAGTCTCAAATCCAACTTGTAAGTCTCCAAAATTACTAGAAAGCATATGTAGAAAGCCAACACCACCACGTGATATTCAGACCAACAGTGCCCTCCACCACACGAATTGGCGGCTTACCAGAAATAAGCCCCCAATATGCAGTCAGCTGTGACCCAGCTGCGGCCTTTGATTTGAATGAATGGACTGGGAAGCTCCAAATACACACCCCGTCTCTTTCCCCCGTTCCTACAGGTGATGTCAATCACCAATTGATGGATGTGGAGGCCTGGACATCAATGAAACTCTTGTATAAACATGGATCATCTGGTGTACCACAGAGGCCAGTAATTAAATACAAATGAGCCCAATTAAGAAGCCAGATTCTGGATTGAATTCAGACGTTCTTTTAAATTCTGATGGCAAGGAATAAAGTTGATAGCTGGTATACTTCTAAATATTATTCTGAAGATCCAGCCAAGATCTGTATATTGGTTACTGGCGGGATCATGGGTTCAGACATAGATAGGAAGAGTCCAAAAACTTCTGGAATATTTCCCCATTCACAGATATGCCACCAAGATCAGATAGGGCATCATCCTTCGTGTGTGTCTTTCCCCCTTGACGTCTGGAACGTTCCCCTGTACACCTTTTTAATTTACTATCAATATTTTTAATTTTATTTTATTTTTATTTTCTTGGCGCAATCTTTTTTGTTTGAGTCCTTCTGTGTTTATACCACCATTATTGCTGCCTTTTTAATTTAAATTTAAGCTTATTCATTAGCGCAGTTTTCCTTTTTTCTAAAAGTCAAGAAATGTTTGCATCTCCTCTAAACTTAAGCCAAGCGGCTACAGCAGTGGTCGTCAACTTATGAGCTAAAGGGGGCCTTAAATGTGGCCCCTGACATCACCAAAGGGCAGCACATAATGTTTAATATATTTAATGCTTGAGGATACTGTCAGAAACTGCAGGCCTAATAGAGTAAATGAGGGCCAAAGAGCGTGTACAATACAAAACTGGGAACATGTTACATGAGGCTAGTAGAGATCAATGTTGTTACCATAATCAATGTTTCCATTACAAACTGCTGAGGACCAATGGCCACACATCATATCCGTCCCCAGGTTGGGCACCAGGGGGCTACAGAGTACTTTGGATATTATCTCCAGTATTATCAGTATATGCTGACAATTGGATACGAAAAGAGAAGAGCATCTCTTGTATCTAAGTACTTGAGGGACATATAAGAATAACAACTTTCTTTCTCTTACATCTGTGGAACAATTTTGATCTCATTAGACCACTACTCATTAAGCCACCTTCTTACAATGTTTAAAATCAAATATTTGATGAAATACCATGTCACTTATCTTTGTATAATACCATCTTGCTAACTCTATAAAAGTGCAAGAAATAGGTTGATCCTAGTTAAAACCTGAGAGACAAAAACAATAAAAAAAATCTCAATAACATGAATCCTTAAAACAACCCCATTTTGAGAAGTTCATCTCTGAAGATGTTTATCCATATGTCACTGTTGCTCATTACTGACCAGCTACACAGTGTAATTAGTCTTATTTTATATAGTTTATGAATTGTCTGTGTTTATTCTCTGAAAAACACTGGGTGGTATATAGTGAATAAATACATTTCAAAAGAATTAATAATGAAGTTCAGTAAACATTTCATGGCGAGTACAGTAATTCAGCCAGGAAAAACTGCATCTTTCATGCTTTGAAAAGGCTTCTTAGAAACAAAAGTATCTCTGGTAATTATTTTATACTGTCTACAAAGTTAAACAATACAAACAGCTTCCTTGGGGAACATTTGAAGAACATATGCACAGGGGCTACCAGCCAAGGTGTCTTGAGACAACTTTCAAGAAGAAGAAGAAGAAAAAAAAATCAAGGAGTTCTATTTATAATATTTTCCATAATATTGGGAGTTAGGAAAGGTACTACATAGGCATGTCTTTTATATACAATCCAAATCCACAGTACCAGTACAGTGGGAAAAATTGTCTGCTAAGAGCAAACCACGGTTGCCAACATTTCAATGTACTTAGGAGCAGCAGTTTGATGGCGTGGTGATTGTTTTTTTAGCCTCTCTTTGCACAGTGATTTTCAAGTTTGTGGGGCAAAAGTCTAAACATCAGCAGACTGAGAGTGATCACTGGTGCAAGTTAACTTCACAATTAACCATTTACACACACAAACACACACTGCCAACATGTATTTTACCACCTTCCAGTCTGAGCCAATTCTAACATTCCTCTTTTACATGTAAAAAACATCCTTATTTTTTGCTAGAAAACTATTTTGAACCCCCAAACAGTATACTGTATATTTTTAAGCAGAGGCCCTAGAGAATAAAATGGTGGGTATTGCACATTTTTATGTCACACGATATTTGCGCAGTGGTTTTTTTAAATGCAAATTTGGAAAATAAAAACACTTTAATGGATATTAATGTGCAAAAACACAATACCCAATTTTTTTTTTGTAAAATGTAAAAGATGATGTTACACTGAGAAAATGGATACCAAACAAGTCATGCTTTAAAATTCTTTACACCTGCAAAACAACGCCTAACTACAGTACCTAAATTTCTCCATAGACAACGCTTTAAAAGTCTTCATGAGTTACCAGCTTAGAGTTACACAGGAGGTCTACAGCTAGAATTATTGCTCTCATGTGGAAATTTACGGCAATGCTTCACGTGTGGTGTGATCGCTGTTTACATTTGTGTGCGAGACAGTCGTATGCATTTGCATTTGTACATGGGGGGATGGGGGGGCCTAAAAAGCGTCTTGTATTTTTTTTTATTATACTGTCTCTCTTTTTTTAATTCGTTTTATTGCTATCCCAAGGGATGAACAACATCCCTTGTCATAGCATGGGCCATAACATGCCCTTTTTATGGAGAGATATGGGGTCTTTTAGACCCCAGATGTCTCCTCTGGCCTCCAAAGCATTTGATCAAACCAAGATCAGATACTTGTATAAGCGGTTAACTGTTTGTAAAGAACGAATTAAAACTGGAAGTGACAAAATCCTCAATGTTTCTGGCATCACAAAGTGGGAGGAACAACATCAGTTTCTCTCACTCTGTCCCAGGAACCGGATGCCACTGGTCGCATCCTTACTTGGCTCCCTGATTGCTGGGTAGAGCAGGGTTAAGGTGGTGGCAATGGGAGGGGTGGGGGGACCCACTTTTGCCACCTGTAACAGTAATCCAGCGTCTCTTTAGCTGCTAGGATTACTTTGCAGTGAATGGAATCGCTGGCAGAAAAAAATATCTACATCTTTGCTGCAGCAATGACCGAGTTATCAGCCTTCCCATGTAGTGACATATCGGTGTGTTACTGGACGGGAAGTGATTAATGGAAACACGCACTGTTCACAGCATCTGCTGTAGCAATTCTGACCTTAGGAAATGTTTCTGATACTGCTGCATTCAGACCGAAACGTAAAAGTTTTAAAATTTTGGTAGCCCTCACAAAGGATTTTTTAAATCTTTACATACGTTCACTGAAATGACAAGCCTCAGATGATAAACAATCATGAAAAACTGTACCTCTTTAGCTGAAGCCCTCTCTCCTCCAGAGCCCTCTAAAGTACATAGAGCAAAACGTATTTCCCTGCTTTCCAGAGGCAAGGGGTGGGGACCTGAAGTCACACACTCCACAGCAGAGAGCAGAGTGTAATTTGAGTACTGAATGATTGGAATGAACATATCCCCTCTACACAGCCTCGCTAGGAAATATGCAGATCATCAGTTTAGTGAGACTGTATGCTTGGGGAGGGTGTCACTACTGATTGCCTGGTGTCAAAGAAAACTGGCAGAAATGACACATGCAGATTGCAGAGGAAGGAGAGGGCAGTCATTTTCCACATTAGGAGCCATGGATTTATACAGGTATGTGTTATATGAGGATTTGCAGTATATTTTTTTATTTCAAAGGATTACAACAGCCATTCTCAACCTATTCACTCTAGAAGAACTGTTGAAATTATTTTCGGGTGTCAAGGAACTCCTGCTAAAAGCAACTCATCGGTGGCCAGTTGTGAGCGTGCCCCCCCCCGGCCCCCACAGAGGTAGTCCAAATGTCACTCTTACAGATAGCTTGTTCTGTCAAGTGTCGTTGGACCATGCAGGAACCATCAATGGAAAGTCAATCAGTCACAGCTCAAGGTACACCTAGAAACCACTGCAGGAACCCTGACTGAGAATGGCTGGCTAACAAAAACTTTAAATCCCTGACTTAGAACATTTAGAAATGTGGCTTAATGATTTAAAACATTGCCCTAATGAAAAGGAAAATTATTGGAGAAAATATGGAAGAAAGGATATTACAAAACAGTGTTACCATTAGTGAAATAAATAGGTTTAAACCCTTCATGCCGACAGAAACATACAGTATATGCGGCCTCACTGGACTGGGCTTTTTGTCGTGGGGCCGCATATATGCGTATCTGTCTTTGTGCTGGGTCCCAATTCCAGGTCATCTGATCGCTGTGGTGGCTTCTGATTGGCTACCACAGTGCCCAGTCAATGTGAAGTCTGTCCCTGTGTTTCTCTCTCTGTCAATTAGAGGGGAAAGATGCATTGTATCTTTCGCTCTCCTTGCAGAGAGAAAAAAAAAGTGCGTGTAAAAAAAAAATAAAAAAAAAATACCTAAATCAAGGTTTGATCTAGATCAGTACCAGGGTTAGTGTTTGGGTCAAAGGTCAAGGTCAGGGTCAGTATATTTTGAGCAGGATTTTTTTTTCTTAATTATTAGTGTGTCAGTGTGTTTTAGGTAAGACAAAAAAAATGCAAAATGCGCACTATTGTTTCTGGGCTGTACTACGGGTACACATAACAACTAACATACATGTATGAGGTATGGCTGCGATCGTCTGGAGCCGGAGAATTTATTTTGAGACTTTATTTTAGTGGTAGGTTATTGTAACAAGAAATATACAGCTAAATTGCAAAAACAATTGTGTTTCTTACTATTTTGGGCCAGTTTTCCTTTGATAAAAAAATAAAAAAATGTTTACCACCAAATAAAAACCCAATTTGTCCTGAAAAAACAAGGTATAATCCACCTGGATGCATAAAGTAGTTGTGATGATATGTACGGTTTTACTAACCTGTCAAAGTTGCAAAATTGTGATTAGGCATTAATATTTGGTTTACCCCTAGGTGTGAAGGGGTTATGTTTGGAACATACTTAAAGAGTCATTTATTTGCCAGGCGGTATAATCTGAGGTCAGAGTTGCTGGCTCCCATAAATGAATGTTAGCATTGGAAAAAGTATAGTGAAGTTGTATAGTCTGGGCTCATAAACTAAGGATGATATTGTCTTGGAGTGCCAACTCTCAAGGTAAGTATAAAGCCCTGTACACACGATCGGATTTCTTATGGATTTTAAACCAATGGATTTTTCCATCGGAAATCCGATGAAGCTGACTTCCATCAGTCTTGCCTACACACCATCAGTCAAAAAACTGATCGTCCCAAACGCAGTGACGTAAAACACTCAGACGAGC
Source organism: Rana muscosa (assembly GCA_029206835.1). Taxonomy (NCBI): domain Eukaryota; kingdom Metazoa; phylum Chordata; class Amphibia; order Anura; family Ranidae; genus Rana; species Rana muscosa. Next base: position 483,806,191 of record CM055116.1, read on the forward strand.
CAAGAAAAATTAAGTTCTATGCTTCTGAGCATGCGTCGACTTGATTCTGAGCATGCGTGGGTTTTTTATCCGATGGAGTTCCCCACAGACGATAGTAATTTGCTATCGTTTTTTTTCCATCGGATACATTTAAAACATGTTCTATTTTTTAACACCGATGGAAAAAAGACCAATGGGGTCCATATACGATCGGTTTGTCTGATGAAAAAAGTCCATCGGACTGTTTTCATCGGTAAAACCGATCGTGTGTACAGGGCTTAAGAAAAAAGGCTATATGGAAAGCTAGGGCGTTAAACTGCTTCCTCCAGACAAGCAACAATACATGTATATATGTTTAAATATTTATTCGAAAATTGAAAAATCACATACAGTATAGACAAAAGACAGCAGGGAAAAGTGATTTTATATGTAGGGATATGTATGTCATTATATATACAGCATAGCACAGTACGGATGTTACATTGGAATAGCTAAAAGCCAAAAGTGGTCTGTGTATCCACTTCTTCAGGGCTTGCTTGTTCCATAGCTAGCTCAAACTCTGTATTTAAACAGAACATAAATACACATGTAGCGGGTACTTACTTTTCCTGGGGTAAATTTTGAATTTTTCAAGTGACACCAGTGGTGTGTTCTTGGCGGTCCACCAGGTGGCGCTGTCACCATGGGCCGACGGACGGACATCGCTGTGTGTTGAGCCTCCTTTTTGTCCTCTCTCGGCAGCGGTATGGTGGTGCGGGGAGCCCGCCGTGCTTGCTGGGAGGGGGTATAAAGGGGCCGGCCATCTTGGTCACGGGGTCTTAGTCCCAGGCACCTTCAGCCTGCGGACGGTGGTTCGTGTTCGTCCTCTAGGCGGCCTAGGCCTAGAGGACCACCGGAGATCGTGTTCCACCTCAGGCACCTTTAGTCCTGGGGTGAGGTACTTGGATGGAGGTCCGGAGCTGAGTGCCCAACACTGAGTTCCGCGAGGGAAGGATCCTAAGGCACTCCGGGGATGGATGCCTGAATCCGAGGTGGGCGTAATGGACCGGGAAGAGCTCCTCATCTGAAGACCCGGTGCAGCATACTGCCGGTGACGGGTGAGTCTCTTGTCGGAGACCGTCCGGAAGGAGAATTTCCCTCGTGCGGAGACCATAGCCCACTCTCAAGGAGGAGAGTGGAGGATCGAATTTGTGTCTGGGCCTATTCGCATCCACACCTCTTTTTCTCTGTTCTATAGCCAAAGAAGTCCCTGTTATGTTCTACAATAAAAGTGTGTTGGACGTTAATTGTGTGGGGCTCAATTTCTGGCAGACGAGGTTCACAGAGACTCTCGGAGGGAGAATCCAGATGCACAGCACAGACCCGAAGGTAAAAACAACAAAGACATTGCTGATACCACATCACACCTGTGGTAGAAGCTTGGCGTAGCTCACCCTCTCCCTCCCCTATCATACCCCTAGACCAGAGACAGTGCGAGTTGAACTTTAATAGAGGGGACTGGGGAGAGGGTGTCCGCTACACGTGGGGGCTCGTCCGGGATTGTGTTGTGCATCACTGTATGGAACGTGTCTGCTGGAAGAGTTAAACGAATAGGCCAAAGTGCAGCCCTGCTCGAAGTCGTGGACATGACCCCAAGAAGGGAAAGGCCCGTGCAGGAAGAGCGGTGAACGGGGGGAAGCTCAGCCGTGTGAAGCAGTACACGTGGGGGCTTCTAATTGCACTGCGCCACCAGACACAACCCCCGCCGCTTGGTTAGTGGGCGTGGCTCAACCAAGGAAAGTGAAGAAAGCCCGCGAACTGGAGCAAAGGGGAGGAGTCCAATATGTGTGAAGGGGCTACACGTGGGACATTGGCGCGAAAACTCTGCAGTGTGTGATGGATCAGCAACAGGTCGCCATGTTTGGACATCCCTTGTGGATTCCGGTTCATCCTTCCACCACGACATTGACTGCTGCTGCTCCGATAACGGATACGGGGATCCGACTGAAGCCAAGGGGTCGATTCGCCCTATACTCGTGTATGGACGTTGAGGCCCTGGGTATGATTTGTCCCGGGTGTTCGGGACTGGTGTGCCTGTTGAAGCCGTTCGGACGCTGTGAGGCCTGTGGGGAGTTCACGTTTGAGGTGGATCCGGAAGTTGAGAGGCCGAGAACCATCTACCCAGGCCGGGCTTCAGGTACCACCACTCAGAGAGGAGAAATCACCGCCGAGAGAGTCACCCCTACGCACACTGCAGCGACCGCGGAGGAGGTCATTAAAACTCTACGGGAGAAATCCGAGGATGCTGACTCGGTCGCCACTGTCTCGCAGCATCCGCCACCGAAGAAAAGAACCAGCGTGGCAGCCCCGACCAGCGGTGGTGGTGGACCGTCTCGCACGCTTACGACAGGCCCGGATGGATCCGTTGACGAGGGTTCCGGACGTCCCGCTTCAAGGAAAGGCCGAGGTAAGCCAGGCGAAGAGACTTGGTGTGTGGGAGGAGGTGTCGGGAAGGCATGGCCTAGCAAGTCCGCGGAGTGTGGAGGCTCCGGTTCCACAAAGGGCTACATACCCGCGGAGGAGTGTGACACCTCCGACCTGGAATCACTCTCGGATCTGGGAGATGATGCCATCATAGATGATCTGTTTGCCAAGAAAGGCTGGGACAAGGTACCGCTTGCTTCATTCCGCAGACCTCAGAATTCACCCATGTCAACAGGGGAAAGTACACCCCGGGTGGAGGCGTCAGCGCCTGAAGAAGGGTCCCATCCCCAGCTTGCCCCTGGATCCCTGGCACAACCTGCTTCTGATGCTGGGGTACAGAGACTGTTGCTGTGGGCACCGATGCCCAGATCGGAGGTGGTCAGGGCGCCTCGTCATCCAGAATCAATAGTTTTGCCTGGTGAAGGAGACAGAGCTACCATGCCTCCTTTGGCGAGACTACAACGCTTATTTGGCCAAAAGGTTGCAGAGGAGTACGGATGGGAGTATCCCTACTTATCGAAGGACTTGCTTTATGAGGTGGAGGTGTACAGGGAGCGCTGGTACAATGACTTTGTGTGGACCCATATTAAGGTTCTGCACACCCGCAGGTACCTGGCATGCTCTTCCACTGCTTCACAACGTTTCAAAGATTGTAAGGCCGAATGGATGTTAGGACGACACATCCATGCAGATAAAGTGTTGATCCGACGCAAAGAAGGCGAAGATGTGGAGTACCATTTGGAGACCGTGGATCAGCACTTGAAGCCACTGATTCTGCCGCATCCCCGCTTTTACCTATAGGAGAGAAAGACTCCGCTCTTATCATGTTGCTGAACTTTTTGGGGCAGTTGTTTTGTGTGTGCCCAAAGGAATGAGGAACTATTCCTGTTGTGTTTTTTTCTTCCCGCAAAGAGATCACAGACTCTGGGGTAGATAGGGCCAAAGAGGAAGCAGAAGAAGCTCCACGAGTGCAGTACCACGAGGCTGTCACCAGGTGGTAGTCTTGCGCAACGTTTTTTTTTACACTTTTCATGCACTCACTCTTTGGAGGAAAGGAATTTCTTTTCGGAGAGGTTTCTTTCCTTCATTACACAAATACATGTGTCAGGGTTTGTGTGTTGGTTTTATTTTTTTCCCTCTGCAGGAGAGCATCCCGGCAAGATTATGGAACCTGGGGGATAGTTCTTAGTCAGGATGGGAGGGAAAAGTATAATGTTGAATGTGTTGTTCTTCACTCCTCTTTTGTTACAGGGGCTCAGACACAACTTCTTCGTTAGGTTAGTTTTCCTAAAAATTTTTGTTTTCCAATTGTTAGTTGGTTTCTGGACTGGATTATGTCAGCCGGGGAGGGCATGATTCACTCCAGACACTGTGGACCAGTGTCAAATGACAGGGGGGAGAGTGTAGCGGGTACTTACTTTTCCCGGGGTAAATTTTGAATTTTTCAAGTGACACCAGTGGTGTGTTCTTGGCGGTCCACCAGGTGGCGCTGTCACCATGGGCCGACGGACGGACATCGCTGTGTGCTGAGCCTCCTTTTTGTCCTCTCTCGGCAGCAGTATGGTGGTGCGGGGAGCCCGCCGTGCTTGCTGGGAGGGGGTATAAAGGGGCCGGCCATCTTGGTCACGGGGTCTTAGTCCCAGGCACCTTCAGCCTGCGGACGGTGGTTCGTGTTCGTCCTCTAGGCGGCCTAGGCCTAGAGGACCACCGGAGATCGTGTTCCACCTCAGGCACCTTTAGTCCTGGGGTGAGGTACTCGGATGGAGGTCCGGAGCTGAGTGCCCAACACTGAGTTCCGCGAGGGAAGGATCCTAAGGCACTCCGGGGATGGATGCCTGAATCCGAGGTGGGCGTAATGGACCGGGAAGAGCTCCTCATCTGAAGACCCGGTGCAGCATACTGCCGGTGACGGGTGAGTCTCTTGTCGGAGACCGTCCGGAAGGAGAATTTCCCTTGTGCGGAGACCATAGCCCACTCTCAGGGAGGAGAGTGGAGGATCAAATTTGTGTCTGGGCCTATTCGCACCCACACCTCTTTTTCTCTGTTCTATAGCCAAAGAAGTCCCTGTTATGTTTTACAATAAAACTGTGTTGGACGTTAATGGTGTGGGGCTCAATTTCTGGCAGACGAGGTTCACGGAGACTCTCGGAGGGAGGATCCAGATGCACAGCACAGACCCGAAGGTAAAAACAACAAAGATATTGCTGATACCACATCACACCTGTGGTAGAAGCTTGGTGTAGCTCACCCTCTCCCTCCCCTATCATACCCCTAGACCAGAGACAGTGCGAGTTGAACTTTAATAGAGGGGACTGTGGAGAGGGTGTCCGCTACACACATATAAATGTCTTTGTACATGATTGTAACTTGCTATCCCCAACATAAAAAAGGGGGGGGGGAGGGAAATGTACCTTAAAAACACATCTTTGGGAATCCGGATAAAGGGGAGAAAAAGTTGCATGGAGAGCACCATCAATATCAGGTCAGATGGACTCCTTGTTTAAGGGAAGTAGAGGAAAGTTATATATATATATTTAACAAAAAATAATAATAATCACATAGCAACAGAATAAGATACATCTGCACAGAGACTATGGTGTTAATACTAACCTTATAGTCAAAGGCAGGGAAAATTCCACAAAGGGACTGATTCATTCCCACCATGTATATAAGAAAACTATCCTCATCGAGTAACCACTCCTCATCTGAAAAATATATACACATTCCTGTGTATGAGACAGAAGGGATAGTATCCAAACATTGTTTGGAAAACCATTTGCCAAAAAAAGAGAAAAGAACCAACACAAAAAACAAAAAAGAGACCACAAGATGGGAAATAGTTTGAAAAAGTAGGACTTTTGTGGGCGAACTTTAGAGGTACCAGAAAAGGAAATCACAAAATTTGAAAAAATATATATAGATTTTAATATACAAATAGGTAAAAATACAAAAATAACATTAAAAACATACAGATATTGGACTCTAAATAGGAGTCATACATTAAATGACAATTCCCTGTGATATATCTATGACAATAAGTCATTCCCTATTGATATATCTATGACAATTAGTCTATGTTTCGCTTGTGGCTTCCTCAGGACTTTGTCAACTATCAGAGAAACAGAAATCTGTATAAAGAAGAAAAACAATAATAAAATGCATATAGCGACAAGGGGGCACATATGAGTATACTCTATGGGCAAGGATCATATTGGATGGTACAGTGCATATAGAAAGGAGACCACCTACTGAAATTAGCGGAATCCATCAAATGCGCGGCATGCCTCACAACCACTCCCATTAGCCGGTGAATGAAATAATCAGATCACTCCAGAAAAATTAAAAAAGATATATATTAGAGATTGCCATTAGATAATATGAGTAATAGATCAAAATATTGTATTAGATCTCATAGTTACTCACTAGACAGATTAGTAGCTTTAAGAATGAGCAGGTGGTTTCAAGTGTGATACATAGGGTGGACTATAGGACAATGACCAGCAGTTACTGTGAAAATAAAAAATATAATACAAACAAGAATAAAATGCAAATCAGCTGTTTTGGTGCTACGCGGTGTCAGTATTTAAGCTCATTGCTTTGCTAAGAGCAGTAGCGGTGGCATGCTGTGTAGACTTACCCTGACAGGTATGTGTAGATTCAAAACTTTTTTCAAGAATTTTTGCTTGGCATTCTGATTGATACAGTTTCTGGTTGGTTTCAGTCAGGAGTTGATACAATGTTTTGAACTTACAGACTGACCAACATGAGAGCCACAAGTCTCTGACACCATCACGTTCCAGCCAGCTGGTGCTAACCGTGGTTGTTTTTGAAAATTTGTCTCTGTTCCATGGATGTCAGTGTTTTATGAAGCCTGTGCAATAAATTAGTTTTTTATGAAGAAATACTGAACCATGAGGATTTTTTCTTCTTCCTTCTCTTTGGTAATTGACTGCTGACTTCTGGATGCTGATCTCCACTTGCTGTATGTGGAAAACGTGAGTTATATAAAACACAATACTCACCTTACGGCAAGCAAAAGATTTTGAAGTGCCCGCAGTCTGTGGGATTCAGCGCCAAAGTGACCACCTCTGGATTTCCCAATCGATCCATGTGTGGTGAACACCGAGAACAGATCGAGTGAAGGCAGGTCGGCCTAGTCCTGAGTAGTGATGAGCCGAACACCCCCGGGTTCGGTTCGCACCAGAACCCGCGAACGGACCGAAAGTTCGTACGAACATTAGAACCCTATTAAATACAATGGATGCGAACGTTCGAATTCTAAAGTGCTAATTATAACAACTATTATGCATGTTATTGTCCTAAAAAGGGTTTGGGAACCCGGGTTCTGCACCAGGGGACATGTATCAATGCAAAAAGAAGTTTTAAAAACGGTCGTTTTTCGGGAGCAGTCATTTTAATGATGCATAAAGTGAAAAAAAAAAAGTCAAATATTCCTTTAAATATCGTACCTGGGGGGTGTCTAAAGTATGCCTGTGAAGTGCCACGTGTTTCCCGTGTTTAGAACTGTCCCTGCACAAAATGACACTTCTAAAGGAAAAAAAAGCCATTTAAAAAACTGCTTGCGGCTTTAATGTAATGTCTGGTCCCGGTAATATGGATGAAAATCTTTAAGAAAAATGGCATAGCTACCCCATGACCCCCCCCCCCCCCTACCCCAGCCCATTACCAGCCCCTTTGGGTCTTGTATGGATATTAAGGGGAACCCCGCACATAAAATAAAAAAGGCCCTATATACTCTGAACAGCCGTATACAGGCGGTGCATACAAGACAGGGACTGTAGGTTTGTTCTTATGTAGAATGCATTTGTAATTTTGAACAGGTACATTGTTGAAGTGTAGCTCCAGCCCAAAAATCTATTTTTAAACTTTTTGGAAAACATAGGTAAGGGTTATCACCCCTGTAACATTTGTTTTGCTGTCTGTGCCCCTGTTCAGAACATTTCACCTCACTTTCCGTCCCAATGACAACTGTTTTTGAAATGTGGTGTTTTTCTTGAAACAAGGATTGCTGATAAAGCATCAGTACAGAGGAGACACCTTTCTCCCATATTTATTCTTACAGGAGAGAATTTTCCTTCCTAGGGGTAGATTTCCTCTCACTTCCTGTTGTCTTCTTGCGTTTGCAAGTAGGAGTCGTTTGTAAGTTGGATGTTTGAAAGTAGGGACCTGCCGTATATACTCTGCAGAAATAGGCCCCTTAGTTGTTGGTGTTGGCGCAACACTGTAAGCACTCACAGTTACTCTTGGTTGGTGCTGGAACGCCCTGCTGTCAACTATTATATCAGGAATTTTAATTACATATAATTGTTGAACAGTGGTAGTAAAAATTGGGGCTTTGATGGTGGTGCTGGTGCCACAACACTGTAAGCCCTGACAGTTACTCTTGGTGGGTGCAGCAATGGGCCCTGCTGTGAATTATTAGATCAAGAATTGTAATTACATGCCCCTTTTGAACAGGGGCTGAAAAATTGGGCCTTTCGTGGTGGTGGTGGTGGTGGCGTTGCCACAACACTGTAAGCCCTCAGACTTACTCTTGGTGGGTGCAGGAATGGGCCCTGCTGTGAATTATTAGATCAAGAATTGTAATTACATGCCCCTTTTGAACAGGGGCTGAAAAATTGGGCCTTTCGTGGTGGTGGTGGTGGTGGCGTTGCCACAACACTGTAAGCCCTCAGACTTACTCTTGGTGGGTGCAGGAATGGGCCCTGCTGTGAATTATTACATCAAGAATTGTAATTGCATGCCCCTGTTGAACAGGGGCTGAAAAATTGGGCCTTAGGCACTGGTGGCACAACACTACAACCCCTCACAGATACTGTACTTGGAGCACAGCAATGAGCCCTGTTGCAAAGTATTGCTTCAAAAATTGTAATGACACGCCCCTGTTAAACAGGGGCTGAAAAATTGGGCCTTAGGCACTGGTGGCACAACACTACAACCCCTCACAGATACTGTACTTGGAGCACAGCAATGAGCCCTGTTGCAAAGTATTGCTTCAAAAATTGTAATGACACGCCCCTGTTAAACAGGGGCTGAAAAATTGGGCCTTAGGCACTGGTGGCACAACACTACAACCCCTCACAGATACTGTACTTGGAGCACAGCAATGAGCCCTGTTGCAAAGTATTGCTTCAAAAATTGTAATGACACGCCCCTGTTAAACAGGGGCTGAAAAATTGGGCCTTAGGCACTGGTGCCACAACACTCCAACCCCTCACAGATACTGTACTTGGAGCACAGCAATGAGCCCTATGGCAAATTATTGCTAAAAAAATTGTAAGTACACGCCCCTGTAAAACAGGGGCTGAAAAATTGGGCCTTAGCCACTGGTGGCGGCACCCATAAACAAAAATGATCTTCCAAGCTATCATCATCAATCGTATCATTGAGGACTCGGAGGAGGAGGATAGCCAGTCAACATAACAGCACAGGCACTCAGCATCAGCATCAGTCTTGAAGGGATGTGACATGTTAAAATCAATTAGTCTGTTATATCAGCATCAGGTGTGTGGTAGCTGGTGGTGATCCAAGACTGGTTCATCTTGATGAAAGTCAGTCGATCAACCGAGTCGGTGGACAGGCGCACCCTGTGATCCGTGACAAATCCTCCAGCAGCACTGAATGTGCGTTCCGAAAGAACGCTGGATGCAGGACAGGCCAGTAGCTCAATTGCATACTGTGCAAGCTCTGGCCAGTGATCCATCCTCAAGACCCAGTAAGCCAGAGGATTTTCGGTGGGGAAGGTGTCCAAGTCTGACCTTGCCCCTAGATATTCCTGCACCATGTTTATCAGACGCTGGCGATGGTTGCTGGAACCGATCATACTTTGGGGCTGCGGACTAAAGAATTGTCTGAACGCATCGGTCAGACGGCCACCTTCCCCACCGCTCCTTCTTTGACTGGCCGAAGCCTCAGCAACTCGTTGTCCAGGACCAGGAGTTTGTAACCTCCCAGTCTCTGGGAACGCGTTGCACAGACCTTTCTGCAAGGCCTCCCGGAGTTGTCTCATCCTCTGCTCCCTCTGCGACGGTAACATAAGGTCCGCAACCTTACCCTTGTACCGTGGATCAAGGAGAGTGGCCAGCCAGTAATGGTCCCTCTCCTTGATCCGAAGAATACGAGGATCCTTCCGCAGACTTTGCAGGATCAGGGAGGCCATGCAGCGTAGGTTTGCTGAGGCATTCGCTCCGGAGTCCTCTGGGTCACTAAGGACGACATGATCCGCAGTCACCTCCTCCCAGCCACGTACAAGTCCACTGGTTTCTTGGGACTGTAAATCATCCCTAAAAGACTGCTGCTGATGATGCTGAGTGCCAGCCTCCACCTCCATGCTGACACAATCCTCCTCCTCCTCCTCCTCCTCCTCTTCCTCTTCCTGTGCGATGGGTGGGACAGAAGGAACACTGTCTGGGTAAAGGGGGCCTTGAGAGGCAAGGAAGTCCTCCTCTTCCTGCCTCTGTTCTGCCTCAAGTGCCCTGTCCATTATTCCACGCAGCGTGTGCTCCAACAGGTGGACAAGAGGTACAGTGTCACTGATGCATGCACTGTCACTGCTCACCATCCTCGTGGCCTCCTCAAATGGTGCCAGGACAGTGCATGCATCCCTGATCATGCCCCACTGGCGTGGAGAAAAAAAACCAAGCTCCCCTGACCCTGTCCTGGTGCCGTAGTCGCACAGGTACTCATTGATGGCCCTCTGCTGCGTGTGCAGCCGCTGCAGCATGGCCAACGTTGAGTTCCACCTGGTGGGCATGTCACATATAAGGCGGTTCTTGGGCAGGTTCAACTCCTTTTGCAGCTCAGCCAGGCGAGCACTGGCATTATAAGATCTGCGGAAATGCACACAGACTTTCCTGGCCTGCCTCAGGACATCCTGTAAGCCCGGGTACCTGCCCAAGAACCGCTGCACCACCAGGTTAAGGACGTGAGCCACACAGGGCACATGGGTCAGTTGTCCCTGTCGAAGGGCGGAGAGGAGGTTGGTGCCATTGTCGCAAACCACCATTCCTGGCTTAAGCTGGCGTGGCGTCAACCACCTCTCGGCCTGGCCCTGCAGAGCAGACAGGACCTCTGCCCCAGTGTGGCTTCTGTCCCCCAAACACACCAGCGCAAGCACGGCATGGCATCTTTTTGCCTGCGTACTTGCGTAGCCCCGTGAACGGCTACGGAGCACCGCTGGTTCATAGGACAAACCACAGGAAGAGGCCATGGAGGAAGAAGAAGAGGAGGGGGTGGAGGAGAGAGGTGTGTCACAACCAGTAGTAGCATTTTGGAGGCGTGGCGGTGGGACAACCTCCAACACTACTGCACCTTGTCCTGCATCCTTCCCAGCTGCCAAAAGAGTGACCCAATGGGCCGTGAAAGAAAGGTAACGTCCCTGTCCATGCCTGCTGGACCATGAGTCAGCGGTAATATGCACCTTACCGCTGACCGCCCTGTCCAGCGAGGCCAAGACATTGCCTTCCACATGCCGGTAGAGAGCCGGAATAGCCTTCCGTGAGAAAAAGTGGCGTTTGGGAACCTGCCACTGAGGAACCGCACATTGCACAAACTCACGGAAGGGGGCCGAGTCTACCAACTAAAAAGGCAGCAGTTGAAGCGCTAGCAATTTAGCCAAGCTAGCATTCAACCGCTGGGCATGTGGATGGCTGGGAGTGAACTTCTTTCGACGGTCCAGCAGCTGGAGCAGGAAAATTTGCCTGCTAGAATCGGACGTCGGTGTACTGCTAGCAGAGTGGCCGCAAGTACTTGGCTGTGACACACCTAATTCTACACCTTCATTCCTCTCAGTGCATGTTTCAGAGAGGACTGAAGTTATAGTGGGGTTGGAGATCCCAGCTGATGCGGTGCAAGGAGAGGTCCGCTTTGTTCTTTGGTGTGGGTCTTTGAGGTAGGCTTGCCAACGAGCTGCATGGCAGGTCAACATATGTCTGGTCAGGCATGTGGTACCCAAGCGGCTGATGTTTTGGCCACGCGATATACGCTTGAGACATATGTTGCAAACAGCAGCTGTGCGATCTGATGCACTAGACTCAAAAAAGGCCCACACCAAGGAACTTTTTGAATGACGGGCAGAGGCAGCGCCCTGCACAGGCGGAGCTCTGCGGTGTGATTCCGTCGGTGTACTGCCCTTACGCTGGCCACCAAAGGGCATCCTGCCTCGTTGGAGATGTGCCTCCTCCTCATCCTCCTCCTCCTCTCTCCTATTAGGCACCCACGTGGAGTCAGTGACCTCATCATCCCCTCCCTCCTCATCACTGGAGCCAATCTGGCAGTATGCTGCAGCTGCTGGAACATGACTGCCAGATTGGTGTCCTTCTTGAGCATCCCCTCTGTCTGCTCTCACCCTACTGCCTTCCTGTAGCTGGGTTTCATCATCAGACCCTTTGAAACGCTGGGCATCCTCCTGGAGCATGTACCCAACACTGTGCTCAAACAGTTCGGGGGACTCCTCAGGAGGAGGACATGGTGGGTCTAGGGAAGGAGTGACTGATGATGAGTCTGACATTGATAACAGGGAAGAGGACGCTTTGGCAGCTGCTTTGCCAGTACCCTGAGCCTGGGTGAGAGAGGATGAGGAGGAGGAGGAGGGCTTGGTCATCCACTCTACCAAGTCTTCGGCATGATGTGGCTCAACATGTCCAGCTGCCGAAAAGAAGGACAAGCGTGTCCCATGGCCATGTGCTGATGACAATGCACCGCGTCCACGACCAGCACTGTTGCCCCCAGACACAGAGCCTGCTTGCCCTCTTTTATTGCCTCCTGACTGTCTGCCTCTCCTTGTTTGCCTTCCAGACATTCTAATAGATGGCCTGCAGGGAGATGGGAAAAAAGCAATAAGGGCTACCTTCAGGTGTCCTTCTCTGTCCCTTTACTTAAGGATTTCTAAATATGGTTGAGGATGATTGCTTTTGCACAGAATAGCACAACGACAATTTCCCTGACTGTCCAAAAATCAAGGATTTCAAAGATGGTTGATGAGGAATGCTTTAGCACACTATAGCACAAGGAGAATTCCCCTCACTTTCCTTCCCTGTCCCTGGAAACAAGGACTTGCACAGTGAAAGAAACTGACACTCTCCCTACCTAGAGTTTTCTGTCCCTAGAAAAAATGTTTTTTTTAAGCACACTATAGCACAAGGAGAATTCACTCACTGTCCTTCCCTGTCCCTGGAAACAAGGACTTGCACAGTGAAAGAAACTGACACTCTCCCTACCTAGAGTTTTCTGTCCCTAGAAAAAATGTTTTTTTTAAGCACACTATAGCACAAGGAGAATTCACTCACTGTCCTTCCCTGTCCCTGGAAACAAGGACTTGCACAGTGAAAGAAACTGACACTCTCCCTACCTAGAGTTTTCTGTCCCTAGAAAAAATGTTTTTTTTAAGCACACTATAGCACAAGGAGAATTCACTCACTGTCCTTCCCTGTCCCTGGAAACAAGGACTTGCACAGTGAAAGAAACTGACACTCTCCCTACCTAGAGTTTTCTGTTCCTAGAAAAAATGTTTTTTTTAAGCACACTATAGCACAAGGAGAATTCACTCACTGTCCTTCCCTGTCCCTGGAAACAAGGACTTGCACAGTGAAAGAAACTGACACTCTCCCTACCTAGAGTTTTCTGTCCCTAGAAAAAATGTTTTTTTTAAGCACACTATAGCACAAGGAGAATTCACTCACTGTCCTTCCCTGTCCCTGGAAACAAGGACTTGCACAGTGAAAGAAACTGACACTCTCCCTACCTAGAGTTTTCTGTCCCTAGAAAAAATGTTTTTTTTAAGCACACTATAGCACAAGGAGAATTCACTCACTGTCCTTCCCTGTCCCTGGAAACAAGGACTTGCACAGTGAAAGAAACTGACACTCTCCCTACCTAGAGTTTTCTGTCCCTAGAAAAAATGTTTTTTTTAAGCACACTATAGCACAAGGAGAATTCACTCACTGTCCTTCCCTGTCCCTGGAAACAAGGACTTGCACAGTGAAAGAAACTGACACTCTCCCTACCTAGAGTTTTCTGTCCCTAGAAAAAATGTTTTTTTTAAGCACACTATAGCACAAGGAGAATTCATTCACTGTCCTTCCCTGTCCCTGGAAACAAGGACTTGCACAGTGAAAGAAACTGACACTCTCCCTACCTAGAGTTTTCTGTCCCTAGAAAAAATGTTTTTTTTAAGCACACTATAGCACAAGGAGAATTCACTCACTGTCCTTCCCTGTCCCTGGAAACAAGGACTTGCACAGTGAAAGAAACTGACACTCTCCCTACCTAGAGTTTTCTGTCCCTAGAAAAAATGTTTTTTTTAAGCACACTATAGCACAAGCACAAAACACACTGACACTCTCCCTACCTATCCTTCTCTTTCCCTAAACTAAAGGAATCCAGGTTAAGCAAGAAAGAAATAAAAGTCACTGTCCCTGCCTATGCTGCTCTTTCCCTGCTCCGGAACATACTACACTAGGCCGCCATGCTGGCGGCCTTTTATAGTGTGGGGCGTGTACTAAACACCCTCAGCAATAATTGGCCACAGGCATCCTGCCTGTGGCCAATCATTGCTCTCCTCGCTGCCGGCGCTGTGATTGGCCAAGCATGCGGGGTCACAGTGCATGCTTGGCCAATCACAGCGCCTGGATGACACTGCGATGGCGTAGTGCATTGTGGGCCGTTCGCGTCACTCGAATTTGGCGCGAACGGCCCAAATCGTTCGATCTTCGTCGAACGATCGAACAGCCGATGTTCGAGTCGAACGTATGTTCGACTCGAACACGAAGCTCATCCCTAGTCCTGAGCCCAATATCATCTTATATCTGGTAAGCAAGCCATTTACTTACTATTGGATGTGAAGCTTATACTATCAACCTGTCTGAGTATTACGCCTTCCGCCGCATAGGAATTCCTTCACGGAAACAATTCTATATATGTCATCTTTGGACTAGTCTCCCATAGATATTACATCATATGGACGTTTATCAATTGAGAGTTTTATGCCATAAGTTTTATTTTTATTTTTTATTTTTATTTTTATTTTGATCAATTTATCTTTTTCCATTTATATATGTTTGTTTCACTTTTATTCCAGCTTTGAGATATCGGTTGGGATATCGGTTGGAATTTCACATTGTTTCAGAGATTCACTGTTTTCAATCACATTGGGTTGCGCTATTTTGATTTATTTTTTCCATATGTTTTGAGTCCTTTTCAGGCTAATTGAATAGCAGCACCCGCCCGTCAGGTTAAGGTCATACCATTCACCCTTCTCTCACACATTTAGAGCATCACACTTGATTTGTGTTTCAAACACACTTAAGTTTTAATTTTTTATTTAATTTCGTCACTGTTTAAGGCAGCGCTGGATTTTTTCCATTTACTAATCTCTAATATATATCTTTTAAAAAATTTCTGGAGTGATCTGATTATTTCATTCACCAGCTAATGGGAGTGGTTGTGAGGAATGCCGCGCATTTGATGGATTCCGCTAATTTCAGTAGGTGGTCTCCTTTCTATATGCACTGTACCATCCAATATGATCCTTGCCCATAGAGTATACTCATATGTCCCCCTTGTCGCTATATGCATTTGATTATTATTTTTCTTCTTTATACATATTTCTGTTTCTCTGATATTTGACAAAGTCCCGAGGAAGCCACAAGCGAAACGTAGACTAATTGTCATAGATATATCAATAGGGAATGACTTATTGTCCTAGATATATCACAGGGAATTGTCATTTAATGTATGACTCCTATTTAGAGTCCCATATCTGTATGTTTTTAATGTTATTTTTGTATTTTTATCTATTTGTATATTAAAATCTATATATATTTTTTCTAATTTTGTGATTTCCTTTTCTGGTACCTCTAAAGTCTGTCCATAAAAGTCCTACTTTATCAAACTATAGTTCATATGGATGTGGTACCCCCTTGGCCCCTTTTCTTTACATTACTTAGATGGACACTATGCCTGTGAATTTCACATGGAGACCCACTTGTACAAAGGTGGTCATCCAGCGAACAGAAGTCCAGTGTGTGGCACAGTCTGGGTCCCCCAAGGATCCCGCACCCCAGCATGTTAGTCCCCAAAGTAGATCACCCCTCCTAAATAGGATGGACAAAACAAGGGGAGGGTCCACGGGATGCTGAGCGGGTCCTCTCCCCAATAGTCAAAGCAAAAGGCATGGCTAGCCAGAACCATACTAAATATCCGGCGCTCTTTGAACAGTGCCTGGGATTGGTATAATAAACAAATAAACAACTGAAAAAGAGGAGGAGCGTGGAGGGCATCATGTCAGCGGCATTCCCTGCTGGACATGACGTCGATATTCCACGTGTCCATACATACCCTCCCCTTCCAATGAAACGCTCCACCAGTGTGTTTCACCACGCTGTGCATTGTGGACTGCACATCTCAGACCGGAAGGGGCAATGCCTGCGCCTGAAGCAAACCAAAATCAGAGCTCGAAGCAACGAAAACCACATCAAAACAACACCAGCCTCAGTCAACCCACCTCAAGGTGAATTCAAATGACAGGCGGACAACGACAAAGTGAAGGGGACCTCCATATTAACTCCAACTAGCCCAAGATGACAAATTCTCATGGCCATCGATCCATCATCCGGCAGGGACATAAAGTCCCACTATATCACACCAGTGCAACAAAGCAACAATATCACGCCAGGTCACAATCCACCTATGTAATGTGTTGTAGACTAATGCTTATATATAACAAAAAGTAAATAAGTAAATAAATGGACCAATGGAGACCTAATCCCGAGGCCCCAAAAAGGGATAAAGGCAAAGAAGAGGAGAAAGGAACAAAAATAAAAATGTTAGTAATAAAATTGGGCTTACATTCCATCTTCATCGGTGTATCATAGATATCCAGTATTCATGAATAGTGTAAATATCTTCATATCCCATCAGGTGAATAGAAATGGTACATAGCTCACAAAACCATTTATAGTTAGCTCTCAAGGTATAGTTAGCTCTCAGAGTAAAAATCCACCTGGATTCAGAACAGAGCTGGACTGGCCATCGAGACTAGCGGGAGTTTCCCGGTGGGCCGATGGCTCGGTGGACCGATTTTGTTTCAGTGACAGCCGTCAAATTAATGGCTGTGCGAAATCGCCCATGGCTAGGTATCGATCTTCCGGATGCAGCGCGGCACACTTCGGCCACCTCCGGCCCGTGCTCGTCCTTTTCTGCCCCCGCTCGGCTCTTTCGGGACACGGCACATATCTTTGGCCACCTCCGGCCTGCACTCGTCCTTTTCCATCACTACTCGACTTCCCCCACCCCCCCTCCTCTCTGACAGCTCTTTGGCTTCATCCAGCAAAACTCAGCTATCTCCGGCGGCCCCCGTGGTAACGTTTGCTGTGAATTGAAATGAGCCAGAGCCATCCGTGTGATGTCCGGAGAGCAGCCGACAGGCAGAGAGGTCCCCGGAGCGGACGAGGGAAGCCGGAGGAAGACAGTGCTGCAGGAACCTGTCCAGGTAAAAGTGTCAATAAATATTGAAATGTGCCAAAAATAAGTGCATAAAAATAGTTTCAGCAAACAATTCATATACTGTAACTGTATAAACCATGCTTACAATTAACACCATTATATCCAAACTATGTCCATGTATAAACCATGCTTATAATTAACACGATTATATCCAAACTATGTCCATGGTATGAAAGTACAATAAGAGTGCAAAGAAATGTGCAAATTGTTCTCTTCGAATGTGCAGAGAAAAAAAAAAAACTGAGCAAAATATGCAATCAAAGCAATAACAGTAATGTGTCCCAGTGCAAGAAAAAAACGCTGGGTAGTGTGATCCCACTTGTGCAAGGTGGAAGCAAGTGGGATCACACTACCCAGAGTGATCCCACTACACATTACTCTTAGGCTACTTTCACACTGGGGCGTTGCGCCTTCGGTGGTAAAGCGCGGCTATTTTTAGCCACAATTTACCGTCGTATTTGTGACGCTATTCGGCCGCTAGCGGGGCGCTTTTAACTCCCGATAGTGACTGAAAAAGGGTTAAAACCACCCGCAAAGTGACGCTGCAGTGGCGCTTTGCCGGCGGATCGGTGGCGCTGCCCATTGATTTCAATGGGCAGGGGCACTTTAGGAGCGGTGTATACACCACTCCTGCAGCGCCTCAAAGATGCGGCTGGCAGGACATTTTTGAGTGTCCTGCCAGCACACTGCTCCAGTGTGAAAGCCTTTGCATTGTGGATAGCTGGGCCATGATGACATCACTTTCATGCAAGTGCACAGGATACTGTTTTTGTGCGTGTTCGCAAAATTACAGTGGGCCGGTCTGGATGAAGTCCAGGGCCAAATTTTTGTCCCAGTCCAGCCATGATTCAGAACATAAGATAAGGTTATCAAAGTCTCCTCCATGATATAAAAAATATAAAAGAGCATTGGAGAGCCCACGTGAACTCCTACTTTTTCAGGGGCAAGACAAATCTGAACGAGTTAATACTAGAACCATTCTTAAATTTAACAAAGTGATGACAATCTGGCTCTTCTACGGAGGCACTGGCATTTGCTCATGGAGGATACTACTGTTAGCCACTTTGTGGATTCTAACCCCCATATTACTTTTATATAAGTCTCTATGACATTGTGGGTCAGGGAAGTAATCAGATATAGATCAATAACCCAGATGTAGATGGGTACTAAGGGGGTTACCTTGGTTGATCCAATTGGGATGGAAAGCCAAATAGAGATGGAACAGGAGTCTGACTTTTGAAGCCGCTGTGCTGTCTTGGCGGTGAAGGGTGTTGGACGTGGAGTGGTGGAGTGCGGACCCAACAGGACAGGCACCATTACCCCCCAGCGCCACGCTGGTGCAGACACAAGAGAGACATCCCGGCAGACCACCAGAGTGACTTCTCCCGAGTCCGACCACGGTGTTATACACCAGCGCGCATGCGACAACCGCCCATTGCGGCGTCACACGCACAGCGTGGGAGGCGTAGTGCCGACGCACGGTGGGGACACCCCCCCAAAGTCCACCCGACCAATGAGAGACGGAAGGGAGAGAAAAGGGGGAGCAGCCACAGCGCGCGTCACAGCTCCCGGAAAAACAGACACAAGCCGGCTCTCCGGCCGCAGATCAGCAGGACACCACCAGGCTGCAGTGAGACAGGATTGAGGGAGTAGCAAAAAATATAGTAATGATAGGACATGTCAATGCAAAATGCGTTCTATGTCTAACATGTTGAATTAGGGTCTGATCCACTGAAGGTCAGCCCTAAGAAGACGATGGGTCCCAACCACAACACACCTCCATCCCTATTCTTCTGAGAACAACTGGGGGGAAAGGCGAACCTGGGACTTTAAATGGGACGTGAGGATATGTTCACGCCCCCATCCTAATATGCGTGAATAGAAAGGGGGAGTCGGGACTTTAAATGAGGTGTGCGTGGAGGGACCAATCAACTTACCTAAGTCCAAACATATGTATGTTTATTGAGACAGATGATCGACAAAGCATAAAAACTATGTTGCATGTACAATGTGACCAGTGGATGAGAGTATATAACAAGTAACATATATAACAACATGGCATGAAGCAAATATAAAAATAAAACAGTACATCCCACTACTCCATATATCGGGGTACAATCATTGCACAAGGGGAGAAAGGAGGCGGTAAAACCATCTAAAACCGAAAGCCAAATAGAGATGGAACAGGAGTCTGACTGTTGAAGCCGCTGTGCTGGCTTGGCGGTGAAGGGTGTTTGACGTGGAGTGGTGGAGTGCGGACCCAACAGGACAGGCACCATTCCCCCCCAGCGCCACGCTGGTGCAGACACAAGAAAGACATCCCGGCAGACCGCCAGAGTGACTTCTCCCACGTCCGACCACGGTGTTATACACCAGCGCGCATGGCTCCTGATGAATGGATATTACTCCATGAAACACGTCGAGCCCTTCTGGATGCATCCAATACAAACTGACCGGTTTTAGATGGTTTTACCGCCTCCTTTCTCCCCTTGTGCAATGATGTACCCCCATATATGGAGTAGTGGGATCTACTGTTTTATTTTTATATTTGCTTCATGCCATGTTGTTATATATGTTACTTGTTATATACTCTCATCCACTGGTCACATTGTACATGCAACATAGTTTTTATGCTTTGTCGATCATCTGTCTCAATAAACATACATATGTTTGGACTTATGTGAAGTTGATTGGGCCCTCCACGCACACCTCATTTAAAGTCCCGACTCCCCCTTTCTATTCACGCATATTAGGATGGGGGCGTGAACATATCCTCACGTCCCATTTAAAGTCCCAGGTTCGCCTTTCCCCCCAGTTGTTCTCAGAAGAATAGGGATGGAGGTGTGTTGTGGTTGGGACCCATCGTCTTCTTAGGGCTGACCTTCAGTGGATCAGACCCTAATTCAACATGTTAGACATAGAACGCATTTTGCATTGACATGTCCTATCATTACTATTTCTTGTTCATACATCACGGGACACAGAGCAGCATAGTCATTACTATGTGGGTTATATAGAATTACCTTCAGGTGCTGGCACTGGCAACTTCCAAAACAGGAAGTACCCTCCCCTATATAAGCCCCTCCCATCCGGGAGTACCTCAGTTTTTTGCCAGTGTCTAAGGTGTTGGCCAAGGTTAACATGTATTCATCTGGGCTTGTGTACAGGTTCTCTGGGCCTTAGCAAGCTATTCCGGATCCGACCAAAAAAGCTTCATAGCTAAACGGTCGGTACCCGGGCCTTGCAGAGAAGAGCAGGGTTTTGCCTGTAATGCCTCTCTTAGGAGGGCTGGACCCTGGGATCCAGAGCTCTGGTCATACCCAAAACCAAGAGGCTATCTGTGCAGGGTGCTATACAGGTCCAGGGGAGTGGAATCCTTGGGAACCCGGTCCCTGAAGGTCTAGTACAATGCCTGCCGTGAGAGGTGAAGTTTGGGCTTCTGTGGACCAAACAAAGTCCTGCGGCGGGGAAAAGGTAAGTGGGGGCCCCTCAGGAACTTGGTTCTATTGAGGGGACCCCCAAGCCTAATATGTCTTTCTGCCTGTTACCTAAAGGGTATTCCCGCTAATAGCTGTATATGCCTAAGTAATCCTAGAAATGTTTTTTCATAAGGGAAGTTTTAAAAAAACTGTAAACCTGGAAATGTTTTTTCATAAAGGAGGTTTTAAAAAAAAAAAAAAAAAAAGACAAAGGTGCGGTACCTGTGTTTGTCCACTAGAGGCCGCTGTGGAACGTCTTTTTTCTTGGGACTATTCCTTCCATGGTGAAAGTCCAGGCAGATGAGTGAGCTCTCTATCAGGGAAGCTGCATTCCTCTGTCATGCTGCCAAGTAGTTTCCTTCCATCCCCGAGTCCTGGTGAAACAGGGACCCTGGCTCCTCTCCCTACATGGCGCCAAGAGCGCACACGTGCACGCGCGCGCGCACACATGCTTTCCTTTTATAAGGTTTAGCTTCAAAAAAGGGGGCGGAGCCTGGCGGATGACGCGCTCTGTGCGCCCAGCGCTTCTGCGCATGTGCGGGCGTCCCAGCAAGATAAAAGGACTCAGTCCACGCTGCTTGCTATGGACACAGAGCATGAAAAGGAGCTGGTAGCATGGTATAGGGGCTTACAGCGGGCGGTTGATACAGGCATCCCCAGAAAGACGCATTAGTAGACACCCACTGATGTACATAGCAGCAAATTGCATTAGACTATTTCAGTAAGGGGTGTATTGCGGCTGGAATACCTCAGCTTTGAACTAAGGAATATGCCGCCTAAAAAACTCCGAGATATACCTCTCAGGAAGTGTAGGGGGTCTCCATCGGGCTCTGAGGATCTGGAGCAGTCATCTGCACCCTCCTCCCCTGAGAAATCAGAGGTTAATACCCATAAGGAACCCCCGGGAGTGCCAGGTACTGCGGCTGTCCTCAGTCCACCTGCTCCTGCATATATAACAGAGGAGGTTTTTTCCTCAACTCTGGAGGGATTGGAGCAGAGATTGGCTGCATTGATCGCTTCTTCTCTACAGGAAAGAAAGCGCGCCAGATCTCCATCACCTCCATTAGAGTGCCTGTTGGCAGAGCAACAGTCCCAGGAAGGGACCGACCTACCTGAAGGGGATCAGGAGGAGGTTAGCTCTGTTTTTGAGGAATCGACAGTAGATGAACCATTTTCAGCATCACAGACTGAAAGATTGTGGGTCCAGACCCTAACTGACATGGTTCGATCTGCATTTAAAATGCCTCTTGTTGAACCATCAACTACTGCTGTCTCCTCATTGGGGTCGCTAAAAGCTCCCCAGGTTAATTGCTCCTTTCCAATACATCCATTATTGGAAGGACTTATATACCAGGACTGGGAACATCCTGATAAACTATTTGTTCCGCCTAAAAGGTTTCCGGTGATCTATCCCATGGAGGAAAAGTTCACCCAGAGATGGAATGTTCCTACGGTGGATGCAGCCATCTCTTCTGTGAACAAATCACTGACATGTCCAGTAGATAATGTTCAAATGTTCAAAGATCCAGTGGATAAAAAATTGGAATCTTTATTAAAATCTGCTTTTTCCACAGCAGGGGCTGTTACACAGCCAGCAGTGGCAGCTATTGGGATCTGCCAAGCTTTAAAGGATCAAATGAAAATGGTCCTGAGGGATTTGCCAGACCAGCAGGCCCAGGCTCTGGCTGATCTGCCTAGAGCATTATGCTTTGCGGTTGACGCCATCAAGGATTCTATCCATCAGGCCTCCCGCCTCACGCTGTCTTTGGTACATATGCGTAGGCTTCTGTGGCTCAAAAACTGGTCTGCTGAAGCTCCCTGTAAGAAGCTCTTAGTTAGCTTCCCATTTCATGGGGAACGCCTTTTTGGCGAAGACCTGGATAAGTATATCCAGAAGATTTCCAGTGGTAAAAGTACTCTCTTACCGAGTAAAAAGAGGTCTAGGGGTCCATCTTTTAAGAGGACTACCTCTCCTATCCCTGCGACGTCTGCTACTAAGCAGTTCCGACGGCCTCCTCGGTCAAACTCAGGAGGTAAAAATCAGGGACAGCCACAGGGTAATAAAAAGCCCTGGATCCGAAGAGGTACTAAACCAGCCTCCAAGTCAAGCCTATGAAGGGCTGCCCCCACTCAAACGGGTGGGGGGAAGACTTCAGTTGTTCGCAGAGACCTGGCGGGAGACGATCAAAGACAGATGGGTGCTCTCCGCAGTAACTCTGGGATACAAGTTGGAGTTAAAAGTCTCCTCCGTCCCATTTTATGTGGTCAGGCATGCCAAGAGACCCTCTGAAAAGAGGGTCTCTCCTATTGGCGTTAGAACAACTATTGCTCCAAGGAGTAATTATGGAGGTTCCTATGGAAGAGTGGGGGTTGGGTTTCTACTCAAACCTTTTCACAGTCCCGAAGCCAAACGGGGACATAAGACCCATATTGGACCTAAAGAGTCTAAACAAATTTCTAAACGTCCGGTCTTTCCGGATGGAGTCGATCCGATCGGTCACCGCTGCCCTACAAGGGGAGGAATGGTTAGCCTCGATCGACATCAAAGATGCTTACTTGCATGTTCCCATCTTTCCAGGTCATCAAAAATTCCTACGCTTTGCAGTAGAAGGGCGCCATTTTCAGTTCAGAGCCTTACCATTCGGTCTGGCCACAGCACCACGAGTGTTCACAAAAATTCTGGCCCCACTGTTGGCCGATCTAAGAACACGGGGTGTAACGATAATGGCATACCTAGACGACCTGTTGTTGATGGACCACTCAGTTGCCAAGCTAGAAGTGGTAATTGTCGATACAATCAAGTATCTAGAGTCTCACGGTTGGGTCATCAACCTGGACAAGTCAGCCCTACAGTCAGTGAAAAACCTGGTATATCTAGGGCTACGGCTGGATTCAGACCAGAGGAAGATTTTCTTACCTCTAGACAAGGTATCCTCTTTGAGGGCCTTGGTCCGTCTGCTTTGTGCAAAAAGACAGCCGTCCATACGCCTGTGCATGAGGCTGCTAGGAAAGATGGTAGCATCATTCGAAGCTGTGCCATACGCCCAATTCCACTCAAGGAATTTACAAAGGGCCATATTGTCAGCCTGGAACGGAAAAGTTCAGGCTCTAGACTTCCCGATGGCTTTGTCCCCTTCCGTTCGGAAGAGTCTCTGCTGGTGGTTGATCCCCCAGAATCTCCAGAAGGGAAAACCCTTCAGCCCGATATCTTGGAAGGTGGTCACTACAGATGCCAGCCTTATAGGCTGGGGGGCAGTACTGGAGCAATGGTCTCTCCAGGGCAGATGGTCAAATGTAGTAAAAACCCTGCCCATCAATCTCTTAGAGATACGAGCAGCCCGGTACGCCCTAGTAGCCTGGACATCCAGACTCCAAGGGTCCCCTGTCAGAATTCAATCAGACAATGCCACAGCAGTGGCATATATCAATCATCAGGGAGGCACCAGGAGTCGTGCAGCCCAGAGGGAAGTAAGTCACATCCTGGAATGGGCAGAAAAGCATGTCCCATGTATATCAGCTGTCTTCATTCCAGGGGTGGAGAATTGGAAGGCGGACTTTCTGAGTCGCCAACAGTTATGCCCAGGGGAATGGTCCCTTCATCCCGAGGTCTTCCGAGCAATATGTCAGCGGTGGGGAACACCGGATGTAGATCTGCTAGCATCCAGATTCAACGCAAAGGTGGACAGATTTGTCTCCCGGACAAGGGATCCCCTCGCTTGCGGCTCGGATGCTCTGGTGTTCCCTTGGGATCAGTTCAGACTGATATATGCATTCCCTCCGCTACAATTGTTGCCTCGACTCCTTCGCAGAGTCAGGTTGGAGAAGAAGCCGGTAATCCTGGTGGCTCCAGCGTGGCCCCGAAGGGCCTGGTACGCGGAGATCATCAAAATGTCTGTGGGGAGTCCTTGGACCCTTCCACGTCGTCCGGACCTGCTTTCGCAAGGACCGATATACCACCCTTCCTTACTAACTCTAAGTTTAACGGCCTGGCTATTGAATCCCACATCCTAAAGAAGAGAGGTCTCTCTAACTCTGTGGTATCAACTATAATCAATGCCAGGAAGCCTGTATCCAGGCAGATCTACTATAGAGTTTGGAAGGCGTACATCACTTGGTGCGAGGCCAGAAAATGGCATCCACGTAAGTACGTTATAGGCAGAATTCTGGACTTCCTGCAGTGGGCTGTAGACAGGAAGTTTGCCTTAAGTACTATCAAGGGCCAGGTTTCGGCCTTGTCAATACTATTTCAAAGGCCCCTGGCTATGCATTCACTTGTCAAATCCTTTATGCAAGGTGTGACTCGTATTATTCCACCGATTAAGGCTCCCATATGCCCATGGGATCTAAATTTGGTTCTGTCGGTTCTGCAGAAGCAGCCATTTGAACCTTTGCGGCACATTTCCTTGGTTCTACTCACCAGGAAATTTATATTTTTAGTAGCCATATGCTCGGCTAGAAGAGTGTCGGAATTAGCCGCCATGTCCTGTAAAGAGCCATATCTGGTTATCCATAAGGACAGAGTAGTATTACGTCCTCACCCAGCCTTTCTTCCTAAGGTGGTATCGAGGTTTCACTTGAACCAGGATGTGGTTCTTCCTTCTTTTTTCCCCAAACCAAGCTCGGTAGAGGAAAAGTTATTGCATTCTTTGGATGTAGTAAGAGCAGTTAAAGCTTATCTAAAAGCCACTGCTCAGATTCGTAGAACGGATTCTTTGTTTGTTCTGCCGGAAGGCCCCAGAAAGGGTCAGGCAGCATCAAAATCTACTTTAGCCAAGTGGATTCGACAGGTCATAATACAAGCCTATGGCTTGAGAAGTAGACCGCCTCCGTTCAAAGTTAGGGCGCACTCCACGAGAGCAGTTGGAACTTCATGGGCAGTGCATCACCAGGCCTCCCTGGTGCAAATTTGTAAGGCCGCAACATGGTCTTCAGTACACACGTTTACTAGGTTCTACCAGGTGGACGTTAGAAGTCAGGAGGATGTCGCCTTTGGGCGCAGTGTGTTGCAGGCCGCAAAAGATCCTCATGCCTGATGGCGCCCAGCTTATGTATGGTGTATCCCCCCCCTCATGTGGCATTGCTTTGGGACGTCCCACATAGTAATGACTATGCTGCTCTGTGTCCCGTGATGTATGAACAAGAAAGTAGGATTTTTAAAACAGCTTACCTGTAAAATCCTTTTCTTGGAGTACATCACGGGACACAGAGCTCCCACCCCTCTTTTGGGGACACGTATTGCTTTGCTACAAAACTGAGGTACTCCCGGATGGGAGGGGCTTATATAGGGGAGGGTACTTCCTGTTTTGGAAGTTGCCAGTGCCAGCACCTGAAGGTAATTCTATATAACCCACATAGTAATGACTATGCTGCTCTGTGTCCCGTGATGTACTCCAAGAAAAGGATTTTACAGGTAAGCTGTTTTAAAAATCCTACTATTTTTTGCTACTCCCTCAATCCTGTCTCACTGCAGCCTGGTGGTGTCCTGCTGATCTGCGGCCAGA
Organism: Rana muscosa; assembly: GCA_029206835.1. Lineage (NCBI taxonomy): Eukaryota > Metazoa > Chordata > Amphibia > Anura > Ranidae > Rana > Rana muscosa. Next base: position 483,832,136 of record CM055116.1, read on the forward strand.
GAGCCGGCTTGTGTCTGTTTTTCTGGGAGCTGTGACGCGCGCTGTGGCTGCTCCCCCTTTTCCCTCCCTTCCGTCTCTCATTGGTCGGGTGGACTTTGGGGGGGTGTCCCCACCGTGCTTCGGCACCACGCCTCCCATGCTGTGCGTGTGACGCCGCAATGGGCGGTTGTCGCATGCGCGCTGGTATATAACACCGTGGTCGGACGCGGGAGAAGTCACTCTGGTGGTCTGCCGGGATGTCTCTCTTGTGTCTGCACCAGCGTGGCGCTGGGGGGGAATGGTGCCTGTCCTGTTGGGTCCGCACTCCACCACTCCACGTCCAACACCCTTCACCGCCAAGCCAGCACAGCGGCTTCAACAGTCAGACTCCTGTTCCATCTCTATTTGGCTTTCCATCCCAATTGGATGAACCAAGGTAACCCCCTTAGTACCCATCTACATCTGGGTTATTGATCTATATCTGATTACTTCCCTGACCCACAATGTCATAGAGACTTATATACCATTTTTAATTTTATATACTTCAGAGGTCCTGGTTCTCTTGGTTGCAGACCCTTCCACGTCCAACGCCTTTCACCGCTAAGCCAGTACAGCGGCTCTATATCCAGACTCCTGTTTTATCTTCATTTGGCTTTCCATCCCAATTTGGATCAACCAAGGTAACCCCCTTAGTACCTATCTCCATCTGGGTCACTGACCTATATTTGACTACTCCCCTGACTTACAATGTCATAGAGACTTATATACTATTTTCAAATTCATATACTTTAGAGGTCTCGGTTCCCTTGGTGGATGGCGTGCGTGTTCCCGATTTGCTGTCATTTCTTTCCCCCCCCCTCAGTTCCCGTGCCAGGCTCAAATGATCGGCCTCCGATCTGTGGTTCTGCATGGTGCACACTGGGGTGTTATGTGAGTACAATTTTGGCATGGCCTAATTTATACCTACTACACACATTCTTTTCTCTCTGTTTCTACAAGGGTACACTAATTAGACCAACTGGGTCATATTTTTTGTTCATAGAACATTGATGCATCTGTCTCCTGATGAATGGATATTACTCCATGAAACGCGCCGAGCCCTTCTGGATGCATCCAATACAAACTGACCGGTTTTAGATGGTTTTACCGCCTCCTTTCTCCCCTTGTGCAATGATGTACCCCGATATATGGAGTAGTGGGATGTACTGTTTTATTTTTATATTTGCTTCATGCCATGTTGTTATATATGTTACTTGTTATATACTCTCATCCACTGGTCACATTGTACATGCAACATAGTTTTTATGCTTTGTCGATCATCTGTCTCAATAAACATACATATGTTTGGACTTATGTGAAGTTGATTGGTCCCTCCACGCACACCTCATTTAAAGTCCCGACTCCCCCTTTCTATTCATATTACTTTTAGAAGGAGTCGCTCACTTAGAGATACCCTTACTGCGAGTCACTTTGATAGACAACATGGTCAGGATAGATGTGGGACACGTCCAAGAGGAACATACAAATGTGGCAATTGTGACTTCTGTCGCTACATCAAGCAGGCTAATGAACCGTCTAGAGTAGGATCTACTTCAATTCAAGTGAAACATTTTGTTAATTGTGAGACTAAGAGCCCATTCACACAGGGGCAACACGAATTCCAGCGCGATTTTATGAGGCAACTCAGACACGACCTGAGTATGAATCACAGCTCGACCTGGAGCTATTTACAAGGCAACTCCAAGTTGCCTGCAGGACAAGAGACATTCCAGTGGCCAATCAAACAAGAATAAGCTCTGTGGGAGGGAGGGGGGAGAGAGAGTTTTGCAGGAGAAATGTATGTTATCTTCCTGGAGAGTCGCTCCTATTAAGACAGGGAGAGGCGACTCCCATTGAAATTAATGGTTACAGGTCGCCTAGGAGTCGGATTGAAGTAGTACAGGGACCTTTTTTGAAGTCGGAGCGACTGCAGTAGTGTGCATAAGGACGGCTCCATTAACTTACATTGATTTCTTCAGCCAGCGCGACCTGAGGCGACTAGGGGCGACCTGGGGCGATTTGGAGTCGGATCCAAAGACGCCCCTGTGTGAATGGGCTCTAAAGGCATTGTTTATTTACTCACAGGTGGTTACAATATGTTCTATGTTGGGAAAACAAAGCGTATGTAGTGGCAACACATCAAGGAACACATAGCAGATATTAAAGATGGGGTACCTGAGAGCCCCATTGCCAGGCACTGTAACAGATTTAACCGGTGTAATCTTAATACTGTTTTTTTCCAAGCTATCGATAGGATACATCCTAATCCTTGTGGAGGAGACTTTAATCACCTTATCTTACGTTGTGAATCCAGGTGGATTTTTACTCTGAGAGCTAACTATCCCCCAGGTTTGAATGATTTTGTGAGCTCTGCACAATTTCTATTCACCTGATGGGATATAAAGATATTTACACTATTTATGAATACTGGATATCTATGATACACGGATGGAGATAGAATGCCCAATTTTATTACTAATTTTTTTTTTATTCTCTCTCCCCTACTGTGCCTTTATGCCCTTTTGGGGCCTCGGGATTAGGTCTCCATTGGTCAATTTATTTACTTATTTACTTTTTGTTATATATAAGCATTAGTCTATAACACATTACATAGGTGGATTGTGGCCTGGCTTGATATTGTTGCTTTGTTGTGATATAGTTTGGACTTTATGTCCCTGCCGGATGGTGGATCGATGGCCAGAGAATTTGTCATCCTGGGCTAGTTGGAGTTAATATGGAGGTGTTCTTCGCTTAGTCATCCGCCTGTCATTTAAATTCACCTTGAGGTGGGTTGACTGAAGCTTGTTTTTTTTTATGTGGTTTTCGTTGCTTTGAACGCTGTTTTTGGTTTGCTGCAGGCCCTTCCGGTCCACAATGACCCTTCCGGTCTGAGGTGTGTGGTCCACAATGCACGGCGTGGAGCTCGCCGTCGGAAGGGGTGGGTCTGTATGGACACGTGGAGGAGTGACGTCATGTCCGGTGGTGGACACCGCTGACATGACCACCTCAGCGCTCCTCCAATTTTTTAGTTGTTTATTTGTTTATTATACCAATCACAGGCACTGTTCAAAGAGCGCAGGATATTTGGCGCTAGACTGGCTGGCTATACCTTTTGCATTGACCAATGGGGAGAGGACCCGTCCAGCATCCCGCAGACCCTCCCCTCATTTTGTCCATCCTATTTAGGAGTGGGTAATCTGCTTTGGGGACTTACATGCTAGGGTGCCCGATCCTTGAGAGACCCAGACTGTGCCACACGCTGGACTTCTGTTTGTTGGATAACCACCATTATCGGTCCACCTTTGTACAGGTGGACCGATAATTTCTATGTGAAATTCACAAGCATAGTGTCTGTAACGGCACCCCAAGTATGAAAGGGGTTAACACCGTTAGGATATTCCCTTTCCAACCACACGACAGCCACCAGACACTCCAACCAGCCGAATAAGACCCCATACGAATGATTCTCCCCCCAGATACGAGACAACGCTCTGTATTCAAGTTCCAAAACAGGGAATGACTTTATTTTCAAAACACATGGTAACACATTTCTCTTCAAAACCCTTCCCTCCCATCCTTGGGGAACAGGGCGGGTTAAACTGTCCAATGACAATGGTGATACAGGTCAGGTGTGTTCAAACTTCTCCTTCAGTAAACAGTCTTAGCAGGAGGGGTTGCTGGAGTGACCCCCCCCCCCTTTCCTCACAGCAAGACACTTAAACATCCCATAATAGGCAGCCAGATGGTCTACCAAGCTCCAATCCACATCGTCACAGTAGCAGACTTAATTCATAAAAGACAATAGAATGCAAATCACCTTAACTCCTCACAGCAATGATTACACAACCCCCCCCTCACAGTACACATCCAATCTAGATACAATGTATGTGCAGCATTGAATATGGCTATTAGGGATGGGCCCGGTGCTCGATTCGAACCCATGTTCGAATCGAGCATCGGGCGTTCGCTCGCTCGTCGAGCCCAGAACTATTTGGGCCGTTCGCATCACATTCGTGTGATGCGAGCGGCCCCGCAATGCATTGCGGCCGGCGCGGCCGGCGCAGTGCATTGCTGGCTGATGATTGGCCAAGCATGCACTGTGACCCCGCATGCTTGGCCAATCACAGCGCCCGAAACTCGGAGAGCAATAATTGGCTACAGGCAGGACGGCTGTAGCCAATTACAGCTCAGGGGCTTTAGTACACGCCCCACCATTTAAAAGGCCGCCACGCCATCGGCCCCGGTCACATGAGTTCCGGCTTTAGGAGAGATTAGTCTGCTGATTCTGTCTTTGCTTGATACTGAAAGATTTGCTCTTCTTTGCTAAACCATTGGCTATTTCTTTGCTAAACCATTGCTACCTAAGTCATTGATCGTTCATTGCTGCTGATTGCACAGTTAGTGTGTTATTAGCTGCTGCTGGGGATTAGTCTGGTGCGTGCTTACTGTTAGTACAGTATTGCAGTAGTACCAACCGCAGTGCTGTTAGCACAGCATTGCACCCCAACAGCACCCATAGGACTTCTAGTGTGTTAGTGGCAGCAAACAGAGCTCCTATATTTTCTTCTCAGCAGCACCCATAGGACTTCTAGTGTGTTAGTGGCATCACACAGAGCTCCTATATTTTCTTCTCAGCAGCACCCATAGGACTTCTAGTGTGTTAGTGGCAGCAAACAGAGCTCCTATATTTTCTTCTCAGCAGCACCCATAGGACTTCTAGTGTGTTAGTGGCAGCAAACAGAGCTCCTATATTTTCTTCTCAGCAGCACCCATAGGACTTCTAGTGTGTTAGTGGCAGCAAACAGAGCTCCTATATTTTCTTCTCAGCAGCACCCATAGGACTTCTAGTGTGTTAGTGGCAGCAAACAGAGCTCCTATATTTTCTTCTCAGCAGCACCCATAGGACTTCTAGTGTGTTAGTGGCAGCAAACAGAGCTCCTATATTTTCTTCTCAGCAGCACCCATAGGACTTCTAGTGTGTTAGTGGCATCACACAGAGCTCCTATATTTTCTTCTCAGCAGCACCCATAGGACTTCTAGTGTGTTAGTGGCAGCAAACAGAGCTCCTATATTTTCTTCTCAGCAGCACCCATAGGACTTCTAGTGTGTTAGTGGCAGCAAACAGAGCTCCTATATTTTCTTCTCAGCAGCACCCATAGGACTTCTAGTGTGTTAGTGGCAGCAAACAGAGCTCCTATATTTTCTTCTCAGCAGCACCCATAGGACTTCTAGTGTGTTAGTGGCATCACACAGAGCTCCTATATTTTCTTCTCAGCAGCACCCATAGGACTTCTAGTGTGTTAGTGGCAGCAAACAGAGCTCCTATATTTTCTTCTCAGCAGCACCCATAGGACTTCTAATGTGTTAGTGGCATCACACAGAGTTCCTATATTTTCATCTCAGCAGCACCCATAGGACTTCTAGTGTGTTAGTGGCATCACACAGAGCTCCTATATTTTCTTCTCAGCAGCACCCATAGGACTTCTAGTGTGTTAGTGGCAGCAAACAGAGCTCCTATATTTTCTTCTCAGCAGCACCCATAGGACTTCTAGTGTGTTAGTGGCATCACACAGAGCTCCTATATTTTCTTCTCAGCAGCACCCATAGGACTTCTAGTGTGTTAGTGGCAGCAAACAGAGCTCCTATATTTTCTTCTCAGCAGCACCCATAGGACTTCTAATGTGTTAGTGGCATCACACAGAGTTCCTATATTTTCATCTCAGCAGCACCCATAGGACTTCTAGTGTGTTAGTGGCATCACACAGAGCTCCTATATTTTCTTCTCAGCAGCACCCATAGGACTTCTAGTGTGTTAGTGGCAGCAAACAGAGCTCCTATATTTTCTTCTCAGCAGCACCCATAGGACTTCTAGTGTGTTAGTGGCATCACACAGAGCTCCTATATTTTCTTCTCAGCAGCACCCATAGGACTTCTAGTGTGTTAGTGGCAGCAAACAGAGCTCCTATATTTTCTTCTCAGCAGCACCCATAGGACTTCTAATGTGTTAGTGGCATCACACAGAGTTCCTATATTTTCATCTCAGCAGCACCCATAGGACTTCTAGTGTGTTAGTGGCATCACACAGAGCTCCTATATTTTCTTCTCAGCAGCACCCATAGGACTTCTAGTGTGTTAGTGGCAGCAAACAGAGCTCCTATATTTTCTTCTCAGCAGCACCCATAGGACTTCTAGTGTGTTAGTGGCAGCAAACAGAGCTCCTATATTTTCTTCTCAGCAGCACCCATAGGACTTCTAGTGTGTTAGTGGCATCACACAGAGCTCCTATATTTTCTTCTCAGCAGCACCCATAGGACTTCTAGTGTGTTAGTGGCAGCAAACAGAGCTCCTATATTTTCTTCTCAGCAGCACCCATAGGACTTCTAGTGTGTTAGTGGCAGCAAACAGAGCTCCTATATTTTCTTCTCAGCAGCACCCATAGGACTTCTAGTGTGTTAGTGGCAGCAAACAGAGCTCCTATATTTTCTTCTCAGCAGCACCCATAGGACTTCTAGTGTGTTAGTGGCAGCAAACAGAGCTCCTATATTTTCTTCTCAGCAGCACCCATAGGACTTCTAGTGTGTTAGTGGCATCACACAGAGCTCCTATATTTTCTTCTCAGCAGCACCCATAGGACTTCTAGTGTGTTAGTGGCAGCAAACAGAGCTCCTATATTTTCTTCTCAGCAGCACCCATAGGACTTCTAGTGTGTTAGTGGCAGCAAACAGAGCTCCTATATTTTCTTCTCAGCAGCACCCATAGGACTTCTAGTGTGTTAGTGGCAGCAAACAGAGCTCCTATATTTTCTTCTCAGCAGCACCCATAGGACTTCTAGTGTGTTAGTGGCATCACACAGAGCTCCTATATTTTCTTCTCAGCAGCACCCATAGGACTTCTAGTGTGTTAGTGGCAGCAAACAGAGCTCCTATATTTTCTTCTCAGCAGCACCCATAGGACTTCTAGTGTGTTAGTGGCAGCAAACAGAGCTCCTATATTTTCTTCTCAGCAGCACCCATAGGACTTCTAGTGTGTTAGTGGCAGCAAACAGAGCTCCTATATTTTCTTCTCAGCAGCACCCATAGGACTTCTAGTGTGTTAGTGGCAGCAAACAGAGCTCCTATATTTTCTTCTCAGCAGCACCCATAGGACTTCTAGTGTGTTAGTGGCAGCAAACAGAGCTCCTATATTTTCTTCTCAGCAGCACCCATAGGACTTCTAGTGTGTTAGTGGCATCACACAGAGCTCCTATATTTTCTTCTCAGCAGCACCCATAGGACTTCTAGTGTGTTAGTGGCAGCAAACAGAGCTCCTATATTTTCTTCTCAGCAGCACCCATAGGACTTCTAGTGTTAGTGGCAGCAAACAGAGCTCCTATATTTTCTTCTCAGCAGCACCCATAGGACTTCTAGTGTGTTAGTGGCAGCAAACAGAGCTCCTATATTTTCTTCTCAGCAGCACCCATAGGACTTCTAGTGTGTTAGTGGCATCACACAGAGCTCCTATATTTTCTTCTCAGCAGCACCCATAGGACTTCTAGTGTGTTAGTGGCAGCAAACAGAGCTCCTATATTTTCTTCTCAGCAGCACCCATAGGACTTCTAGTGTGTTAGTGGCAGCAAACAGAGCTCCTATATTTTCTTCTCAGCAGCACCCATAGGACTTCTAGTGTGTTAGTGGCAGCAAACAGAGCTCCTATATTTTCTTCTCAGCAGCACCCATAGGACTTCTAGTGTGTTAGTGGCAGCAAACAGAGCTCCTATATTTTCTTCTCAGCAGCACCCATAGGACTTCTAGTGTGTTAGTGGCAGCAAACAGAGCTCCTATATTTTCTTGTCAGCAGCACACATAGTACCTATAGTGTGTTAGTGTCAGCACCCATAGGACCTACAGTGTGTTGTGAGCACACATAGGAGTTCTATTTTTTATACTATATACACTACCGACTACAATGGCTGGAAGACCGCCAAGGAGAGGCAGAGCGTGCCAAGGCAAGAACACAGGGCAGGCAGGCTCTGTTTCTAGAGACAACAGTGCTGGCCGTGGACGTGGTCGTGCATCGTCATCAGCACGTGGCCATGGGACACGCTTGTCTTTGTTTTCGGCAGCTGGACATGTGGAGCCGCATCATGCCGAAGGCTTGGTAGAATGGATGACCAAGCCCTCCTCATCCTCCTCATCCTCTCTCACCCAGGCTCAGGGTACTGGCAGAGCAGCTGCCAACGCGTACTCAATGGCATCATCAGCCACCCCTTCCCTAGACCCACCATGTCCTCCTGAGGAGTCCCCCGAACTGTTTGAGCACAGTGTTGGGTACATGCTCCAGGAGGATGCCCAACGATTCGAAGGCTCGGATGATGATACCCAGCTTGAGGAAGTCAGTAGTGTGCGCGCAGAGAGAGGGGATGCTGAAGGACAGCAATCTGGCAGTAGTGTTCCACCAGCTGCAGCTTACTGCCAGGTTTGCTCTAGTGGTGAAGAGGGAGGGGATGATGAGGTCACTGACTCCACGTGGGTGCCTGAAGGGAGAGAGGAGGAGGAGGAGGAGGATGCAGCGTCACATGTCCAACGAGGCAGGATGCCCCCTGGAGGCCAGCTAGAGGCCAGCACAGCAACTGTACCACACAGCAGAGCTCCGCCTGTGCAGGGCGCTGCCTCTGCACGTTATCACAAAAGTTCTTTGGTGTGGGCCTTTTTTGAGACGAGTGCATCAGATCGCACCACTGCTATTTGCAATATTTGTCTCAAGCGTATCTCGCGTGGCCAAAACATCAGCCGCTTGGGCACCACAAGCATGAGCAGACATATGTCGACCTGCCATGCAGCTCGTTGGCAAGCACACATAAAAGACCCACACCAAAGAACAAAGCGGACCTCTCCTTGCTCCTCATCAGCTGGGATCTCCATCCCCACTATATCTTCAGTCCTCTCTGAAAGCTGCTCTGAGAGGACTGAAGGTGTAGAATTAGGTGTGTCACAACCAAGTACTTGCAGTACACCGACGTCCAATTGTAGCAGGCAAATTTCCCTGCCCCAGCTGCTGGACCGTCGAAAGAAGTATACTCCCAGCCATCCACATGCCCAGCGGTTGAATGCTAGCTTGGCTAAATTGCTAGCACTTCAACTGCTGCCTTTTCAGTTGATAGACTCGGCCCCCTTCCGTGAGTTTGTTCAATGTGCGGTTCCTCAGTGGCAGGTTCCCAAACGCCACTTTTTCTCACGGAAGGCGATTCCGTCTCTCTACTGGCATGTGGAAGGCAATGTCCATGCCTCGCTGGACAGGGCGGTCAGCGGTAAGGTGCATATTACCGCTGACTCATGGTCCAGCAGGCATGGACAGGGACGTTATCTTTCTTTCACGGCCCATTGGGTCACTCTATTGGTAGCTGGGAGGGATGCAGGACAAGGTGCAGTAGTGTTGGAGGTTGTTCCGCCACCACGCCTCCAAAATGCTACTACTGGTTGTGACACACCTCTCTCCTCCACCCCCTCCTCTTCTTCTTCCTCCATGTCCTCTTCGAGTGCTCTGTCCTCGGAACCAGCGGTGCTCCGTAGGCGTACAAGGGGCTACGCGAGTACGCAGGCAAAAAGATGCCATGCCGTGCTTGCGCTGGTGTGTTTGGGGGACAGGAGCCACACTGGGCCAGAGGTTCTGGCAGCTCTGCAGGGGCAGGCCGAGAGGTGGTTGACGCCACGCCAGCTTAAGCCAGGAATGGTCGTTTCTGATAATGGCACCAACCTCCTCTCCGCCCTGCGACAGGGGCAGCTCACCCATGTGCCCTGTATGGCTCACGTCCTCAACCTGGTGGTGCAGCGGTTCTTGGGCAGGTTCCCAGGCTTACAGGATGTCCTGAGGCAGGCCAGGAAAGTCTGTGTGCATTTCCGCCGATCTTATAATGCCAGTGCTCGGCTGACTGAGCTGCAAAAGGAGCTGAACCTGCCCAAGAACCGCCTAATATGTGACATGCCCACCAGGTGGAACTCAACGTTGGCCATGCTGCAGCGACTGCACACGCAGCAGAGGGCCATCAATGAGTACCTTTGCGACTACGGCACCAGGACAGGGTCAGGGGAGCTTGGCTTTTTTTCCCCACGCCAGTGGAGCATGATCAGGGATGCATGCACTGTCCTCTCACCATTTGAGGAGGCCACGAGGATGGTGAGCAGTGACAGTGCATGCATCAGTGACACTGTACCTCTTGTCCACCTGTTGGAGCATACGCTGCGTGGGATAATGGACAGGGCACTTGAGGCAGAACAGAGGCAGGAAGAGGAGGACTTCCTTGTCTCTCAAGGCCCCCTTTATCCAGACAATGTTCCTTCTGTCCCACCCATCACACAGGAAGAGGAGGAGGAGGAGGATTGTGTGAGCATGGAGGTGGAGCCTGGCACTCAGCATCAGCAGCAGCAGTCTTTTAGGGATGATGTACAGTCCCAACAAACCAGTGGACTTGTACGTGGCTGGGAGGAGGTGGCTGGCGATCATGTCATCCTCAGTGACCCAGAAGACTCCGGACCGAATGCCTCAGCTAACCTACGCTGCATGGCCTCCCTGATCCTGCAAAGCCTGCGGAAGGATCCTCGTGTTCTTCGGATCAAGGAGAGTGACCATTACTGGCTGGCCACTCTCCTTGATCCACGGTACAAGGGTAAGGTTGCGGACCTTATCTTGCCGTCGCAGAGGGAGCAGAGGATGAGACATCTCAGGGAGGCCTTGCAGAAAGGTCTGTGCAACGCGTTCCCAGAAACTGGGAGGTTACAAACTCCTGGTCCTGGACGACAAGTTGCTGAGGCTTCGGTCAGTAGCAGAAGGAGTGGTGGGGAAGGTGGACGTCTGACCGATGCGTTCAGACAATTTTTTAGTCCGCAGCCCCAAGGTATGATCGGTTCCAGCAACCATCGCCAGCGTCTGATATACATGGTGCAGGAATACCTAGGGGCAAGGTCAGACTTGGACACCTTTCCCACCGAAAATCCTCTGGCTTACTGGGTCCTGAGGATGGATCACTGGCCAGAGCTTGCACAGTATGCAATTGAGCTACTGGCCTGTCCTGCATCCAGCGTTCTTTCCGAACGCACATTCAGTGCTGCTGGAGGATTTGTCACCGATCATAGGGTGCGCCTGTCCACCGACTCGGTTGATCGACTGACCTTCATAAAAATGAATCAGTCTTGGATCACCACCAGCTACCAGACACCTGAAGCGGATATAACGGAATAATTTATAATGTCACATCCCTTCAAGACTGCCTATGCTGATGCTGAGTGACTGTCCTGTTATGTTCACTGACTATCCTCTTCCTCCTCCTCAATGATCCATGCCACCACACCAGTGCCTAAGGCACAATTTTTCAGCCCCTGTATAACAGGGGCGTGTAATTACAATTTTTTAAAAAGATGCTTCGCAACAGGTGTGACTGCTGTGCTCAGAGTACAGTATCTGTGAGGGGTTGCAGTGTTGTGGCACCAGCACCAGTGCCTAAGGCACAATTTTTCAGCCCCTGTATAACAGGGGCGTGTAATTAAATTTTTTTAAAAAGATGCTTCGCAACAGGTGTGACTGCTGTGCTCAGAGTACAGTATCTGTGAGGGGTTGCAGTGTTGTGGCACCAGCACCAGTGCCTAAGGCACAATTTTTCAGCCCCTGTTGGGGCGTGTAATTACAATTTTTAGGCAATGCTTTGCAACAGGTCTCATTGCTGTGCTCAGAGTACAGTATCTGTGAGGGGTTGCAGTGTTGTGGCACCAACACCAGTGCCTAAGGCACAATTTTTCAGCCCCTGTATAACAGGGGCGTGTAATTACAATTTTTTAAAAAGATGCTTCGCAACAGGTGTGACTGCTGTGCTCCAAGTACAGTATCTGTGAGGGGTTGCAGTGTTGTGGCACTAGCACCAATGCCTAAGGCACAATTTTTCAGCCCCTGTTTAACAGGGGCGTGTAATTACAAATCTTGATCTAATAGTTCACAGCAGGGCCCATTCCTGCGCCCACCAAGAGTAACTATGAGGGCCTACAGTCTTGTGGCAACACCGTCCACCACCACCACCACCACCAAAGGCCCAATTTTTCTGCCCTGTTCAACAGGTGCATGCAATTACAAATCTTGATCTAATAACTCACAGCAGGGCCCATTCCTGCACCCACCAAGAGTAACTGTGAGGGCTTACAGTCTTGTGGCAACACCGTCCACCACCACCACCACCACCACCAAAGGCCCAATTTTTCTGCCCGGTTCAACAGGTGCATGCAAGTACAAATCTTGATCTATTAACTCACAGCAGGGCCCATTCCTGTGCCCACCAGTCTTGTGGCTACACCAACATCTAATAGGGCACATTTCTGCAGAGTATATACGGCAGGCCCCTACTTTCAAACATCCAACTTACAAACGACTCCTACTTGCAAACGGCAAGAGAAAACAGGAAGTGAGAGGAAATCTACCCCTAGGAAGGAAAATTCTATCCTGTTAGATTTAATTTGGGAAAAAGGTATCTCCTCTCTACTGATGCTTTATCACCAATCCTTGTTTCAATTAAAACCCCACTTTTCCAAAAACATTTGTCATTGGGACGGAAAGTGAGGTGACATGTTCTGAACAGATGTGCAAAGACAGCAAATGTTACAGGGGTGATAACCCCTCCCTATGTTCTCCAAAAAGCTTAAAAATTGATTTTTTTGGGATGTAGCTACACTTCATAATGTACCTGTTCAGATTCTACTTAAGAACAAACCTACAGTCCATGTCTTGTTTGCACCACCTATATACTGCTGTTCAGAGTATATAGGGTTGTAGGTATAGGGTTTTATTTTGGGTGCGGGGTCCCCCTTAGTATCCATACAAGACCCAAAGGGGCTGGGGTGGGGGGGGGGTGATGGGGTAGCCATGCCATTTTTCTCAAGGATTTTCAGCCATATGGCGGCCAGGACAAGACATGACATTAAAGCCGCAAGTGGTTTTAAATGGCTTCTTTTTTTCCTTTACAAATGTCATTTTGTGCAAGGACAGTTCTAAACACGGGAAACACATGCCACTTCACAGGCATACTTTAGACACCCCCCAGGTACCATATTTAAAGGAAAATTTCACTTTTTTTTTTTCACTTTATGCATCATTAAAATGACTGCTCCCGAAAAAACTTTAGTTTTTAAAATTTCTTTTTGCATTGATATATGTCCCCTGGGGCAGGACCCGGGTCCCCAAACCTGTTTTATAACATTAACATGCATATTGGCCGTTGTAATTAGCAATTTTGATTTCGAACGTTCGCGTCCATTATAACGAATAGGGTTCGAAAATTCGCGCGAACTTTCGGTCCGTTCGAAGGTTCTGGTGCGAACCGAACCCGGGGGTGTTCGGCTCATCCCTAATGGCTATCATAGACCATATTGGGGTTTTCATTCACCCTGTGCCCCTAATAGAGACACAGGGTGGTTGACACATAAGAGGCATTGGGGGAGCTGAAGCAAGGGTATCTCATACTTTCTAAGCGATTCGGAGTTCCCCCGGGCCTTCCCGTTACAGTGTCCATCTAAGTAAGTTCACAATATGATTTTTGAATCTTTTCTTGTGGTCTCTTTTTTGGTTTTTGTGTTACTTCTTTTCTTTATTTTTGTCATATGTTTTTCTAAACAATGTTTGGATACTATCCCTCCTATCTAATACACAGGTACCGTGTTTCCCCTAAAAATAAGCCCGGGTTTTATATTAATTTTGAAAACAAAAGACACAGTAGGGCTTATTTTTGGGGTAGGTCTTATCATGCCATGTGCTGTCTCTCTCCCTCCCTGCCTGTCAAAAATCCCCTGTGTAAAAGTGGTTGTAGAATGTTGGTATCACACAATGCAAAACTGCTGCATGCTGAGATGTAGTGCCACATACCTTCTTATATCGCCTGTGACACGCCGGAGGTCTGCAGAGGAAGGGGGGCCCGAGATCCCCCGCTGACATCTTGGAGAGGGAGAGATAAGCTGAGTGCAGCTCGTCATTTGCTTAGCCCGCCGGAGCTCTGCACAGGGAGGGGGACGAGATCCCCCGCTGACATCTTGGAGAGGGAGAGATTAGCTGAGTGCAGCTCGTCACTTGTTTAGCCCGCTGGAGCTCTGCACAGGGAGGGGGCCGAAATCCCCTGCTGACATCTTGGAGAGGGAGAGATTATCTGAGTGCAGCTTGTCACTTGCTTAGCCCGCCGGAGCTCTGCACGGGTAGGGGGGCTGAGTGTAGCCTGCAAAACATCTCCACCCTGCTCCGAGCACTGTAGGGGGGGTAAAATCCCCCGCTGACAGCTGGGAGGAGAGGAGGAGAGAAGGAGAGAAGCAGGAGATCAGCTGATCGCAGAGAGGCTGTATTCCGAAGGTACTTGGCACAATTGACACACAAAGTCTACACTATACACTACTGCAACGGAGTAGTGTATACACTATACACACACAAGCATTCTACACTAGGGCTTATTTTCGGGGTAGGGCTTATATTGCAGCCCTTCCCGAAAATCAGGGTAGGCCTTATTTTCGTGGTAGGTCTTATTTTCGGGGAAACACGGTATGTGTATATATTTTTCAGATAAGGAGTGGTTACTCAATGGGGATAGTTTTCTTAAATACATGCTGGGAATGAATCAGTTCCTTTGGGGAATCTTCCCTGCCTTTGAATATAAGGCTAGTATTAACACCATAGTCTCTGTGTAGATGTATCCTATTCTGTTGCTATGTGATTAATTGTATATATTTGTTTGGGTTATATATATATATATATCTTTCCTCCACTTCCCCCTTTTTTTTTGGGGGGGGGATAGCGAGTTACATTCATGTACAAAGACTGTATCTGTGTATGTAGTATGTGTATTTATGTTCTGTTTGAATACAGAGTTTGAGCTAGCTACGGAACAAGCAAGCCCTGAAGAAGCGGATACACAGACCACAAAACATGTTGGCTTTTAGCTATTCCAATGTAATATCCGTACTGTGCTATGCTGTATATATAATGTGATTTTATATGTAGGGATATATATATATTTTGCCTACTGTCTTTTGTCTATATGTGATTGTCCAATTTTCTAATAAATATTTAAACATATATACACATATTGTTGCTTGCCTGGAGGAGACCGTATAACGCCCTACCTTTCCATAAAGACTTTTTTCTTTGACTGTTAGCATTCCTTCATAGTTCTGATGGTAATCAAGTGCTCCCAAACAGCAACATCAGTCATGTTTTTTGTTCCTTGAATAAGGTGTTTACAGAAATAACATAATCAGTTAAATGGTCTGACAAAGGTGTGATGAAGGTTTGTAGAAGTATTTTATAAAGCTAAGTACATAGTTACATAGTTAGTCAGGTTGAAAAACGACACAAGTCCATCTAGTTCAACCAAAAAAAAATCATAATATCCCATATACACAATCCTATACCCACAGTTGATCCAGAGGAAGGCGAAAAACCCCAGCAAAGCATGCTCCAATTTGCTACAGCAGGTGAAAAAAATCCTTCCTGATCCCCAGATAGGCAATCAGATTTTCCCTGGATCAACTTTACCTATAAATGTTAGTACCCAGTTATATTATGTACATTTAGGAAAGAATCCAGGCCTTTTTTAAAGCAATCTACTGAGCTTTCCAGAACCACCTCTGGAGGGAGTCTATTCCACATTTTCACAGCTCATACCGTGAAGAAACTTTTCCGTATTTGGAGATGAAATCTTTTTTCCTCTTGACATAGAGTGCCCCCTTGTCCTCTGTAATGACCTTAAAGTGAATAACTCAAGACCAAGTTCTCTATATGGACCACTTATGTATTTGTACATGTTGAGTTGATCATATCCCCCCTTAATTTCCTCTTTTCAAGAGAGAATAAATTCAGTTCCTCTAATCTTTCCTCATAGCTGAGCTCCTTCATGCCTCTTATCAAATTGGTTGCCCTACTCTGCGCTTTCTCCAGTTTCCCGGTATCCTTTTTGAGAACCGGTGCCCAAAACTGAACTGAATATTCCAGATGAGGTCTTACTAATGATTTGTATGCATAATGATATCTCTCTCTCTCTCTGGAGTCCATACCTCTCTTAATACAAGAAACCGCAGCATGGCATTGTATGCTATTATTGAACTTATGATCTACCAAAACCCCCAGATCTTCTCCACTATGGATTCCCCCAGTTGTAATATCCCTAGTATGTATGATGCATGCATAATCTTAGCCCCCAAGTGTATAACTTTACATTTATCAACATTAAACCTTATTTGCCACTTAGTTTCCCAATTAGACAGTGCATTGGGGTTGGCTTGTAAATTGGAGACATTCTGTAAGGACGTTAATCCCCTACGCCAATCCAGTGGTACCATTCCAGTCATTAACGAGTCCCTAAAAATTAGAAACAATGGCTTTGAAATGACAGAGCTCAATTCTTTTATGATCCATGGGTGAATGCCATCTGGTCCAGGTGCTTTATCTACCTTTATTCTGTCTAAATATTTCTGGACCATATCACATTTGAGCCATTGTGGATCATTCGAGGCTGTGCCAATAACACCCCTATTATGGACATGAGCTCTCCATGCTCCTTTGTATACACAGAGCTGAAGAAAGTATTTAATACATTAGAATTCTCTTTGTCCCCAGTCACTTACTCTAAATTATTTTGTAAAGGGCCTACATGCTTAGACCTGACCTTTTTTCTATTAATATACTTGAAGAATTTTTTGGAGTTTGTCATACCATCTTTTGAAATTTGTCGTTCGTTTTGAGTTTTTGAATTTTTGCGTCCTTAATTTCCTTTTTACATATTCGGTTATCTTCTAAACGATGATAGTGTTCCTTCTTTTTTATTTTATTTTTTAAAGTTATTTTCTTACTATTTATAGCCATTTTAACTTTGGTCGTGATTAATATGGGTTTTATTTTTAGCCTTTTAAACTTATTGCCAATGGGAATATACTTTGCAATGAGTTCGCATACAGTCTTTTTGAAGAATTCCCATTTCTGTGTCCATTGGTGCCAATATTCTCTCCCAGTCTTCTGGAGAGCAGCCCTCATCCTTGGAAAATGTTCTCTCTTAAAGTTAAGTGTTTACAGCTAAAGATGAGCCCGATGAACAAGATCGCAGTGCATTGACAGCTGCTGATTGGCCAAAGCATGCACCTGACCTGCATGCTTTGGCCAATCACAGCGTGCTCTGCTGTGAAAGCCATGATTGGTCAAAGGCAAGGTGCCTTTGGCCAATCATGGCTCAGGGGGTCCATGCCCCACACTATGTTAGGCTGCTTACATAGCGGCCGTACATAGTGTGTACAATTTTTTTTATTTAAATCTGCTCACAGCTGTAATGTATTGCCGGATCCTGGCAATATAGATAAAAATATCATTGAAAAAACAGCATGGGTCTATTACCAGGCCCCTTGGGTCTGGTATGGATATTAAGGGGAACCCTGCGCTAAAATTTAAAAATAAATGGCGTAGGCTGCCCCCTAAATCCATACCAGGCTCTTCAGGTCTGGTATGTATATTATGGGAAACCCCCACGCCAAAATAAAAAAAAAATGCTGTGGGGTCCCCCCAAAATCCATACCAGATGGTATAAATTTTAGGGGGAACCACAAGCCAAAATAAAAAAAATGCAGTTCGTTCCCCCCCAAAATCCATACCAGACCCTAATCTGAGCATGTAAACTGGGAGGCCGCAGGAAAAGGGGGGTGAGAGAGCGCCCCCCCTGAACCGTACCAGGCCACATGCTCTCAACATGGGGATGGTGTTTTGGGGTCCCCCCCAAAACACTTTGTCCCCATGTTGACAGGGACAAGGGCCTGTTCCCCACAGCCCTTGCCCGGTGGTTGTGGGGGTCTGCGGGTGGGGGGCTGATCAGAATCTGGAAGCCCCCTTTAACAAGGGGACCCCCAGATCCTGGCTCCCCCTATGTGAATGGGTTACAGGTTACGGGTTTTCATCAGTTAAACCGATCGTGTGTACAGGGCTTTAAGCCCCGTACACACGATCGGTTTAACTGTTGAAAACCGTCCGATGGATGGTTTTCATCAGACAAACTGATCGTGTATGGTACCCATCGGTCTTTTTTCCATCGGATGGAAAAAATAGAACTTGTTTTAAATTTTTCCGATGGATAAAAAAACGATGGGAATTTCCAATCGTCTATGGGCAAGTCCATCGGTTAAAAAACCCACGCATGCTCAGAATCAAGTCGACGCATGCTCAGAAGCATTAAACTTCATTTTTCTCGGCTCATCGGAGTGTTTTACGTCACCGTGTTTGGAACGGTCGGTTTTTTGACTGATGGTGTGTGGCCAAGACTGATGAAAAACAGTTTCATCGGATTTCCGATGGTCAAATCCATCGGACGAAAATCCATAGGTTATCCGATCGTGTGTACAGGGCTTTAGCCTTTCTGTCCCATCATCTTCACTTGACAAAAGAGATCACACTGAATAATCCCAGATTGCTGGCTGTAACTAGTTGTACTTGGTTGTAATTTGCTGTGTAGTTACTAGACCAGAGGTCTACAGTACCTCTCCCCGGTGGCCTAGTAATTTAGCAGCTTTAGTTGGAGGACTACTGATCCCAGCTAACCCGACCTGCAAATCCTGCACCCACAGGCCGCATCAATTTGACACGAATCCCACAGTCTCTCCTCTGGCCTCGCACTCAGCTCCCCTGGCCTGCCTCTTCTAGAACATCCACTGTGTCACACTCACCGACCTTCATCTGCCCCTGATTCCATGATGGAGAACTTTAACTGGACATCCGTTCTAATAGCTTCTCCAGCCCCTCTGTTCCAGGACACCTCATCCATGACCATGTAAGGATGAGGCTCCCTCCCAGCTCTCCCTGGCTCCTCCGCTGGGCCTCGCACCCCCCTGCTGCTATCTAGGACTCCATTCTCCACGTCTCCCGGCCAACAACTCCTCCCCAGTAAGCTGTTACCTCAGGTTATATGGGAGGCCTGCCCCCTGCCAATTCCAAGTGAGGATTGGTCAGGGCTCCTCACATGAGCTGCCTGTCACTCCAGCTCCTGGCCCTGCTCCTCTTCCAGAACATTCCCCCTGGAAGCAGGGGAGGCACCCAAGTACTGAAGCACAGGTGGTCACACCCACTGCTACACTAACCACTCCCTGCCCCCAGATCAAAACAAATAGGCCTAGCCTGAAGCATAGGCCTGCCTAAATTTACCTGCGCTGGCAGCTTACCTCACAAAAATCCTCACTCTAGCACCTACCTATGGTACTACATTTGCATGGCACAGGCAATACTTCAGATAATATCACCTTGGAGGTCCTTGCCTTCAACTTGCAGCCTAGTTCTTTAAAATTGGTTCTTAAGGAGCTTCCACCTTCCATATATTCTGTCATTGGTTCAAACATGGACCAAGGCAGCTGGGTCATGCCCAGCCCCTCACAGTAATTTATCAACCCGGTCCACCACATGCCGGAACCTGGCACCAGGAAGACAGCAAATTTGGTTGAGGCGATCCTGGCAACAAATTATTCTATTAGTCCTTCTGATTATAGAATCCTCTATTACTAGGGATGAGCCGAACACCCCCCAGTTCGGTTCACATCCATAACATCCGAACGGACCGAAAGTTCGCACAAACTTTCGAACACCGTTAAAGTCTATAGGACTTGAACGTGAGAAATCAAAAGTGCGAATTTTAAAGGCTAATATGCAAGTTATTGTCCTACAAAGGGTTTGGGGACCCGGGTCCTGCCCCAGGGGACATGTATCAGTGCAAAAAAGTTTTAAAAATGGCAGTTTTTTGGGGAGCAGTGATTTTGATGATGCTTAAAGTGAAAAAATAATAGTGAAATATTTCTTTATCGTGCCTGGGGGGGTCTATAGTATGCCTGTAAAGTGGCGCATGTTTCACGTGTTTAGAACTGTCCCTGCACAAAATGACATTTCTAAAGGAATAAAAGTAATTTAAAACTGCTTGCGGCTTTAATGTAATGTCTGGTCCCGGCAATATGGATGAAAATCATTGAAAAAAACGGCATGGGTACCCCCCCAGCCCATTACCAGGCCCTTTGGGTCTTGTGTGGATATTAAGGGGAACCCCGCACCCAAATGAAAAAAAAGAAAAGGCGTGGGGCCCCCAGGCCCTATATACTCTGAACAGCAGTATACAGGTGGTGCAAACAAGACAGTGACTGTAGGTCTGTTCTTAAGTAGAATCTGTTTGTAATTTGGAACAGGTACATTTTTTAAGTGTAGCTCCAGACAAAAAAAACTATTTTTAAGCTTTTTTGAAAACATAGGGAAGGGTTATCACCCCTGTAACATTTGTTTTGATGTCTGCCCCTGTTCAGAAGATTTCACCTCACTTTATGTCCCAATGACAATTGGATTTAGAAAATGTGGGGTTTTTAGGAAAACAAGGATTGGTGATAAAGCATCAGTGGAGAGGAGACACCTTTTTCCCATTCTAACTCTTACAGGAGAGAATTTCACTTCCTAGGGGTAGATTTCCTCTCACTTCCTGTTGTCTCCCTCCGTTTGTAACTAGGAGTCGTTTGTAAGTCAGATGTTTGAAAGTAGGGGCCTGACCTATATACTCTGCAGAAATTTGGGCCTTAGGTGTTGCCACAACACTGTAAGCCCTCACAGTTACTCTTGGTGTGCGCAGGAACGGGCCCTGCTGTGAAATATTAGATCAAGAATTGTAATTAAATGCCCCTGTTGAACAGGGTCAGAAAAATTGGGCCTTTGGTGGTGGTGATGTGGCGTTGCGACAACACTGTAAGCCCTCACAGTTACTCTTGGTGGGCACAGGAACGGGCCCTGCTGTGAAATATTACAGCAAAAATGTTAATTACACGCCCCTGTTAAACAGGGGCAGAAAAATTGGGCCTTAGGCACTGGTGCTGGTGCCACAACACTGCAACCCCTCACAGATACTCTAGTTGGAGCGCAGGAATGAGCCCTGCTGCAAAGTATTGCAGCAAAAATTGTAATTACACGCCCCTGTTAAACAGGGGCAGAAAAATTGGACCTTAGCCACTGGTGGTGGTGCCCAGAACCAAAAATGTTCTTACCAGCTATCAACATGAACATTGAGGAGGAAGAGGATAGTCAATCAGCATAACAGGATAGTCACTCAGCATCAGCATAGGCAGTCTTGAAGGGATCTCACATTCAGGTACATACAGGTGCTTGGTAGCTGGTGATCCAAGACTGATTCATTTTTATGAAGGTGAGCTGATCGACCGAGTCGGTGGAAAGGCGCACCCTGTGATCAGTTACAAAGCCTCTAGCAGCACTAAATGTAGGTTCCGAAAGAACGCTGGATGCAGGACAGGCCAGTAGCTCAATTGCATACTGTGAAAGCTCTGGCCAGTGATCCATGCTCAAGACCCAGTAACCCAGAGGATTGTCGTTTGGAAAGGTCTCCTAGTCCGATCTTGCCCCTAGGTATTCCTGCACCATGTAAATCAGACGGTGGCGATGGTTGCTGGATCTGATCGGAGCTTGGGGCTGCTGACTAAAAAATTGTCTGAACGCATCAGTCAGACGGCCACCTTCTCCACCGCTCCTTCTGTGACTGACCGAAGCCTCAGCAACACGTTGTCCAGGACCAGGGCCAGGAAATTGTAACCTCCCAGGCTCTGGAAACGCGTTGCACAAACCTTTCTGCAAGGCCTCCCGAAGATGCTTCATCCTCTGCTCCCTCTGCGACGGCAGAATAAGTTCCGCAACCTTACCCTTGTAACATGGATCAAGAAGGGTTGCCAGCCAGTAATGACCCTCTCCTTGATCACACAAATCCGAGGGTCATTTCGCAGGCTTTGCAGGATCAGGTAGGCCATGCAGCGTAGGTTTGCTGAGGCACTCGGTCCGGAGTGCTCGGGGTCACTAAGGACGACATGATCCGCAGCCACCTCCTCCCAGCCACGTACAAGTCCATGGGTTTCTGGGGACTTAAAAGGATCCCTTGAAGACTGCTGCTGATGCTGAGTGCTAGGCTCCACCTCCATGCTGACACAATCCTCCTCCTCCTCCTCTTCCTGTGTGATAGCCGGGCCCGCAGGAACACTGTCTGGATAAAGGGGGCCTTGAGAGGTAAGGAAGTCCTCCTCTTCCTCCCTCTGTTCTGCCTCAGGTGCCCGGTCCATTATTCCATGCAGCATGTGCTCCAACAGGTACACAAGGGGGACAGTATCACTGATGCATGCACTGTCACTGCTCACCATCCTTGTGGCCTCCTCAAATGGTGACATGACAGTGCATGCATTCTTCATAATGAGCCACTGGCGTGGCAAAAAAAAGGCAAGCTCCCCTGACCCTGTCCTGGTGCCATAGTCGCACAGGTACTCATTGATGGCCCTCTGCTGCATGTGCAGCCGCTGCAGCATGGCCAACGTTGAGTTCCATCTGGTGGGCATGTCACAGATTAGGCGGTTCTTGGGCAGGTTGTATTCCTTTTGGAGGTCAGCCAGCCAAGCACTGGCATTATATGACCGGCGGAAATGCACACAGACTTTCCTGGCCTGCCTCAGGAGATCCTGTAAGCCCGGGTACCTGCACAAGTACTGCTGCACCACCAAGCTAAGGACGTGAGCCAAACAGGGCACATGGGTCAGGTGTCCCTGTCGGAGGGTAGAGAGGAGGTTGGTGCCATTGTCGGACTTTTAAGTACGCTTGCCAATGGACTGCATGGAACTTCGACATATGTCTGGTCAAGCATGTGGTGCCCAAGCGGCTGCTGTTTTGGCCACGCTTGATACGCTTCAGACATATGTTGCAAATGGCAACGGTGCGATCTGCTGCACACATCTCAAAAAAGTCCCACACCAAAGAACTTTTGGAAAAATTCGCGGAGTCAGCAGCGCCCTGCACATGCGGAGCTCTGCGGTGTGATGCAGTCGGTTGGCTGCCCTTAAGCTGGCCCCAGGAGGGCATCCTGCCTCGTTGGAGATGTGCCTACTCCTCCTCTCTCCTATCAGGCACCCACGTAAAGTCAGTGACCTCATCATCCCCTCCCTCCTCATCACTGGAGCAAACCTGGCAGTATGCTGCAGCTGGGGGAACATGACTGACAGTTTGTTGCCCTTCTTGGGCACCCCTCTCTCTCGACTCACGTTACTGCCTTCCTCAAGCTGGGTACCATCACTGGAGCCTTCAAAACGCTGTGCATCCTCCTGCAGCATGTACCCAACACTGTGGTGGAACAGTTCGGGGGACACCTCCGTGCATGATGGTGGGGCTAGGGAAGGAGTAAGTGATGACCTTGAGCCGATGGAATAGGCCACTTTGGCACCTGCATTGGCAGCCAAGGTACTCTGAGCCTGGGTGACAGAGGATGAGGAGGATGAGGAAGGCTTGGTCATCCACTCTACCAACTCTTCTGCATGTTGTGGCTCAACACGGCCAGCTGCCGGAAAAAAGGACAAGCGTGCCCCACGACCACATGCTGAGGATGCACCGTGTCCATGACCAGCACTGTTGCCTCTAGACACAGAGCCTGCTTGCCCTCTTTTAGTGGCCTGTGAGTGTCTGCCTCTCCTTGTTGGCCTTCCAAACATACTGTATTTGATGTATTTGAATAGTGTGATATTGGGGTGTTTTAGCTCAAGTGGTTAGATGCATTTTTATGCAGTGAGTCCATATCAGACAGGCATTCTAGTTAAGGGCCTGGTAGCCCACATTTATTTAAACAGAAAAACAAAAGCAAAATGTCCATTCAGGATTCCCACGCAGGGGTTTAACTTCATTTAGCAGTTCAAAAATAAGAAAAACATACCAAGCCACCTGGCTCTCTTGTTAGCAGTTCCTCTGCTTGCTTTAGGTACTGATACCTCTAAACCACTAGATCTTCCAGTCTCACAGTCTTGGATGCACACAGCTTTGGGCTTCTTAAACGCACACAGCTTGAAGTCCCTTAATGCACACAGCTTCTGTCTCCTTGGACGCACACAGCTTAAAGCCCTTCAACGCACACAGCGTTTATCCTCACACAGAGACACTCACTAGCAGCCACTGCAGTTAGCAAGCTGCTCACCATCCTCCACCATCCTCCACTCTGCTCTCACCAGCCCCTCGTTATATTGGTTGTGTGCACCTGAGCACACACCATGCTGGCTGTCCAAAAGACCCGGACACAGGGTTGGAGATCCCATCCCACCCAAGACTCTGAAGGATCTCCAAGCCATAGAGCCCCATGTAGAAATAGCAAGATCCAAGAAAACTGCCAGCAGAGTTTTCTCCGTTTTTAAATCTACGCTCTGTAGCTCTGCACTCAGCCGATATGCAGACTCTGTGTCCACTTTAACCCCTTTTTCATTGGAACAGAGCCTCGCTCTGCTACATACCCCCCCTCTTGTTTTGATCCGGAGGGAGAAACACCTGCACCCACCATAGCAGTTGGGACACCTCTGTGCTGGCCATCAGCCACGTAGGCTCAACCCTTTTTTCGGGTGTGCTTCCAGGTACGTCCCAGCTTGAATCTTAACAGGGTCCTATAATTCCATATACTCTGCCTTCCCTCTCTTCTCTTGGGGTCCCTGAGCATACCCTCCTCTCTTGGGGGAACTCTGCCTTCCCTGATTCTACCTTTCAGCTTACAGAAGTACGTTTTATCTTTCACCACAGGTCTTTCAGGTTCAAAAACCTCTCTCTGATTACCCACGGCAACCACATCACATTTAACAGCACCAATCATTAGCAGATCATATATTCTAATGTCACACTTTCCAACGCAATCAGTGCTGTTTATCTCAGTGCTTGTTAGTACCAGACCTGAGGAGGGACCACAGATAGGCGAGAGATTACATCCCACAGGACTAAAGCCAAGTTCTACCCCACCTGTTGTCCAACACTCCATGGGTAACTGATCTAACAAATGACACTGATCCAGGCACAAGCTACTTCTTTCTGATGTACACATTACATTGTTGCAGCATCCACCTATAGCACTTTTTCTCACAGTGTCTCCGGATACTTTAAGTTGTACCTCTTTCTGAGTGATAGAAAGTATCTCTGCTAGTGCTGCATCGATTCTGGGGCCTTCCTTCTCATGAGATTTAGCTGCTGAGACAGTATCTGCGCCCTCTACTGACCACTGCTCAGCTGCACCTCGGACCACACCAGCAGAGATGTTTCCAGTCACTACACCAGCCGGAGAGTCCTTTGATGTCTCCGAAAGGTTTTGAGCGCCTTCCAGGCCACTCAGTAACTGGGAGCACCCTCTTAGAGAACCTCAGGACTATTTGCCACACTGTTAATAAGCTTCCCAGCACAGCCTGTACCACCTGGCTCCACCTATTGGTACCACGCAGCACCATCTGGTCCGACTGCGGTGGAGACACCCAAGTGTACAGTGAGGGCACTTTTACCAACTCCAGCATTTCTAATAAAGTTTTTGTCAACTCTAAGCAACCGATGTCTAAATGCGTGACCTTTTTGGGAACCTTTCCCCTGTCCGAGACATGAAGGGGCTCATCCATTGCAGCTTATGAGGTTGAGACATTTGAAGAGACCTCCAACTCCTTGGAGGTACCCCTCATCCCAGCCTGTTGCTCCCCTGGAGCACTGTCAGACACATGTCTCCTCTTCACCTCTAACGCTACACCAATGAGCCTCTGCGAGTCAACATTAGTCACATTGTCACCCTGACACTTGCCATTACTTAGTTGCTGGGACGTGGACAACCCATCTGCCATGCCTGTGCCCAGAACCGTTCCTTCAGACTGGAGGGCATCAGCCTTTGCAGGGGCTGGCGTGCCCTTGAGCACTGACCATTCTGTGATCCCTCCATTGGACATAGCAGGTGTTCTGTCCACAACTTTGTTACACATCATTGCTTCGTAATTCGTTGTCACTTGGCCTAGTGCCGCAACTGCTTCCTTGCACCAATCATCCCAGTCTCCTGTGGTTCCATCACTGGTGCTCCACAGCACTGCATTACCTGCTCTAGAAGGCCCAACAGGAACCTGGGATTCACTAGCCAAAACAACACACTTGTCACTTCTATCTACCTCACATTGTGACAATATTTTTTTTCTCACATCACACTGGGAGATTGCATCCTCAACCAAGGCAAGGTGCAATACCTTATTTTGATCAACTTGCTCTGGTGGCGCTACAGACACATACAGCTCTGCACTTTCAGCATTTGCAGGCTGAATTAACCCCTTGACAACTGGGTTACACTTAGGGTTGTGGGGCTGCACCCAGACACACTCACTATGTGACACAGTCTTCCCTTGTTTCACCAGAGTAGCACCACAGCAATCCTGGAAAACCTCTGGCTCCAACACATGGAGGCCCCATGAGACTTCCATGGACAATCCTGTGCTTCTGGTTGTCATGGGAGATATCCTACTCCCATCATTGGTAGTAAACACATTTCCAATATTTTCAGACATGACACTAAAGGAAACACATTTTTCAATGTCATTATCACCAATGCCATCACATTTGCCAACAGTAACACTTTTGTCAGCATAACCATCAGAATTTTCACTACGTGAAGACATAGCTGCTACCTTTGTGGATTGTCTATTACCCACCAAAGCCTCTGAGTGCCTCCTCACAGTGCCCTTCATCTTTAAAGGGGCACCTTTTCCTACATGGGCAGCTCCAAAGCTGACCTGGGAAATGCTCGGCTCCGTCACTGCGGGCTTCTTGGAAGTTTCCCTGGGCAACCCTGCAGTACCTGCCACTAGGGAACATGGCACCAGCACTGTTTTGGTCACCCCTAACTCTATTTTCCCAGCCATCTGCTGGACTATAGCAGGCACATGCAGAGTCCCCATGTCCTTTCCAGTCTTTAGCCCTGCGGCTAGTTGGGCTTTATGCTGTGCCTCCCCACTGCTCTGGGTAGCACACTGCCGCAAGTCTATGTCAATTGGCACTGCGGATCTCCCCACTGGACATACTTCCACTTCACTGGGTTCAGTACCATAAATTGGAACAGTCTTACCATTTTCAGTGGCTGGCATCATAGCCTTCACTTGAGTGCGCTGTCTCTCAGCTGCATCCATACCAGCTACTGTCTCTTTTGGGGCCATATAGCGACACTGCAGCCTTTCCAGACTCTTCAGCGGTGTTCCAGAACCTTGGGCAAGTAAAGATCCCATGCCCCACTTGACCACATTCCAAGCACGGTATTGGACGCTGAAATTTAATTTCTTGGCATCTCCTCAATGCCTGGCTCTCTGTTGCCACGGGATACCACTCTTGAGGACTCCACTGGTCATGGCCATCAGTAGACAGACTCCTTGGATCCCCGACATCCCTGCTGGCCTGGACGTTGCTTCCATGGACGACCATTCTCCTCTTTTCCACACGCTGTTGTCCACCTGGCTTCCTGTTGCCAGGGACAACCTCTTTCACTTCCCTTTTAACTGGGGGTGACATGAGTAATTTACCCCAGATCACAGAGATTTCACACTCAGTCAAATTCTCTGGTTTGGCTGGGGCATGTGGTGAAATACCCTCTAGCCACAGTAGCCTTTCTCTTGCTTCAGCAAGGATCGCCTCCTTTTTCTGTTTTGACCACCCCATCCTTGCGGTGTTGCACACAGCAACCGGTAACACAGTTCACAGCAGAGAGGGAAGAAAATGTGATTCTCCTTTTACAGGTACACAACCCGCATGCAACACAGTCCATCAAATTTCTGTGCAATGCAGTCTGCCTGGCTGCCACACACAGTTAGCAGCAGTTCATCGCAGAAAAAAAAAATTTACTTTTCGTTCACAGGTACACCACCTGCAACACACAATGCCTTTCGCCTGGCTGCACTTCCACACACAGCCAACAGTTCCTGGCCTGAACTCACTGCGGAGCAAGGACCCGGATTCCACCGTCTTGTGTCCGCTGAATCCACCACTGTGATATTGGGGTGTTTTAGCTGAAGTGGATAGATGCATTTTTATGCAGTGAGTCCATATCAGACAGGCATTCTAGTTAAGGGCCTGGTAGCCCACATTTATTTAAACAGAAAAACAAAAGCAAAATGTCCATTCAGGATTCCCATGCGGGGGTTTAACTTAATTTAGCAGTCCAAAAATAAGAAAAACACACCAAGCCACCTGGCTCTCTTGTTAGCAGTTCCTCTGCTTGCTTTAGGTACTGATACCTTTAAACCACTAGATCTTCCAGTCTCACAGTCTTGGATGCACACAGCTTTGGGCTTCTTAAACGCACACAGCTTGAAGTCCCTTAATGCACACAGCTTCTGGCTCCTTTGACTCACACAGCTTAAAGCCCTTCAACGCACACAACGTTTATCCTCACACAGAGACACTCACTAGCAGCCACTGCAGTTAGCAAGCTGCTCACCATCCTCCACCATCCTCCACTCTGCTCTCACCAGCCCCTCATTATATTGGTTGTGTGCACCTGAGCACACACCATGCTGGCTGTCCACAAGACCCGGACACAAGGTTGGAGATCCCATCCCACCCAAGACTCTGAAGGATCTCCAAGCCATAGAGCCCCATGTAGAAATAGCAAGATCCAAGAAAACTGCCAGCAGAGTTTTCTCAGTTTTTAAATCTACGCTCTTTAGCTCTGCACTCAGCCGATATGCAGACTCTGTGTCCACTTTAACCCTTTTTTCATTGGGACAGAGCCTCGCTCTGATACAATAGGTACACCAGGAATGGCCTGCAGTGCGATGTAGATGCACAAAGCTGAGATGTATATATATATATATATATATACACTAAATATACTGCAGCTAACTGAATCAACTGCCTGCCTGTAGTATATTAGCAAGAGAACAACAGGAATGGTCTGCAGTGAGATCTAGCTAAACTGTATACAGTATATATATATTTATATATATATATATATATATATACACATATACACAAAGCCTGTAATGTATATATATACTAAATATAATGGAATACTGGATTCTAACTGAATCAACTGCCTGCTCAATCTAGCTAACTAAAGTGAAATGACACTCTCTCGCTCTCTCTCAGAACGCTGCAACACACTACACAAGGCCGACGCGCAGGCAGCCTTATATAGTGTGGGGCGTGTACTTAGTCCCCCTCAGCCATGATTGGCCAAAGGCACCTTGCCTTTGGCCAATTATGTCTCTCTGTGCTGATGGCGCTGTGATTGGCCAAAGCATGCAGGTCATAGTGCATGCTTGGCCAATCATCAGCCAGCAGAGCACTGCGATGACACAGTGCATTATGGGCCGCAACGCGCCGCTCAAATTTGGCACAAACTGCCCATA
Source organism: Rana muscosa (assembly GCA_029206835.1). Classification (NCBI taxonomy): domain Eukaryota; kingdom Metazoa; phylum Chordata; class Amphibia; order Anura; family Ranidae; genus Rana; species Rana muscosa. The sequence goes on from CM055116.1 coordinate 483,861,343, forward strand.
ATGTTCAAAATTCAGCGAACAAGTGAACAGCCGATGTTCGAGTCAAACTCATGTTCGACTCGAACATAAAGCTCATCCCTACCTATTACCACCAACTGTCTAGGCTACCTGCACTCCCCTTACCACCCCTACTAGATGGGCTGCTCTCCCGGCTGTTAGGGGGAGCAGTGACATCTAGGGCTGCCACCTCTGAGCTTGATACCCCCACATCTTCACCCAACTTGGCAAATATGTTAGGATGCTCAAACCCAGGGCTGGCCTTTCTTTTCTGTGAGCCCCTACCACTCCCTCTAACTACATTAACCCATCTTCGGACCTGATAATCCTGGCTTACCCCTTCACCCTCCCCATTAACCTTACTAGCCACCTGTTAAGTGAGCAGAGGACCCCTTTCAAGTTTGTCAGTTCTGCCCAGTGTTGCAATTTGCTCCTCCAGATCTCTAATGTGAGCTTCCAGAAGGGCAACCTGCTCATATCTGTTGCAGCGGTATCCATCCTGGAGCTGTTGCTCCGTTGTTGTATACATGCAGCACAAGTAGACACACCTTGAATGACAATTTTCTAACTTTATATTGTGTCAGGATCAGGTGTGACCAGAAATGTGTGGAGTGCCACAGAGAATACCAGGCACAAATAAAGTGTGAAATAATATAATTTATTTAAAAGATAAGTGAATAACAAAGATGTAAACGCACCTCCAACATACAAAACTGTAAAACAAACCGGATAACCAAATAGTGACACACGATGAACAACTGCCTAAACAAAGTGTAGCACACAGACCCCTCTTCCTTACCTTTGGCTCACTTGTAGGAAAAGGGGCACACCGTACCACATGCCCGTACCCTCCTATGTGAGGAGGTTGAGCCGTGTAATGTACCTGGGTCTCTATGGTCAGGTTCTCCAGAGAATGGTTCCCGTCTTCACTGCAATAAAGACAAGTCTCTATTCCCCAATAACTCCAAGGTCCACACCAATTGCAACTCCAACGTAGAGTTTATTTTTCTCATGTGCATAGTCACTAAAAAGGAAAGGTTGGATGGAGTACAGGACAGCAAAAGGTGTTGGAGTAGGTTCAGGCACAAACGAATACACATTCACTACCTATATCTTCAGGTAGTCTCAGCTCACCCGGATAGTCTCCCATTAGAGTGGATCCTAGCAGCCGCAGTGATGCTCGAATTAAGCGACACACAGTCTCTGCACAAACTCTGCCACAGATCTGGTGAACGTTAGGTCTCTGCCACAGACCTGGTGAATGGTGGTCTCTGCCACAGACCTGGTGAACGTTAATCCTGGTATTGGGCCTCTATCAGGAAGATGACATCCCTCCAGAGATTTACCGGGCCCCTTCCTTCACTGTGATCTCTCACCAGTCCCTCGGAATGGTCCTCCCCCGGCCTCCTCTTCTAGATACGGGTCTCCTCGCAAGGCAGCACCCTGGGATTCCTCCTCCCTCTGTGGGTTCCAGCCGAAGGTGCTGGACCCAAGGCCTTCAGTTGCAGCCCCAGGGCTAAAGGTGCCTGGGACTGATCCTCCAGTGTACCAGGCCAGGAACTCCATCCCAGGGCTAAAGGTGCCTGGGGTGGCCACGAACAGAACCACACACTCCTGGGGAACTCCCCTCTACAGACAGGGTCTGCCCCTTTTATATCCTCTCCCGGAATGCACAGCAGGCCGACACGCCCACCGCACCACCACCAAGAGGGGACATCCAAGGCACAGCACTGTACCAGCGGCTCAACCCCAGCCTCCGATGGCAGCGCCATCAACAGGCCACAGGGAACTATACACCAGTATCCCACCTGTAGTAGAAAAAGGTTTACTGAACCCTATCAAATAGTGTGTTTGAGTACAACTATCACCCAAACATCCCCCTAGATTTAAAGACCCTGCTGCATAAGTATATACAGCAAATAGGGACTCGTAATTGTAGCAGAGCCACAGTCATACACAGGAGATCAAGCAGAGGGAGCTGGTAGCTGGGAGCAAGACTGGGCAGGGAAAGGGTAACATGAGACAGTGAGAGCAGGTTGGAAGGGATCAGGCTACAGGGCAGGGGTCCAGGGACAAATGCAGGATCACAGGACGCAGGTCAGGGGCACATGGGGACAATAACAAGGCAACCAGAGCAGGACGGACAGGACTTAAATATACTTCCTGCAACGAGCATCAGGTAATGATAAATGAGCTGCTGGGAGACACCCGCTGGTGGATGCTGGAACTGCAGCCTATGGATTTGGGAGGCACAGTACCACCAGCAGGCGAGTCCTTTCCTGACATATTGTCATATGATGAAGTATTACAATCCAATAAACAACACATCATTGAACAAAATAAAAATTATGATTAGCTAGAGCCCATATAGGGTATAAATAAGATGTGTAAATGCTTAGAACTGTTGTGATCCATTCACCTTCTGGACATTGTAGCAAAAGGTATGCTTGGTGTCTGAGGCATGTTCTCATACAACAGTGTAATCACTTTTTTATGAATATACAGTTAGGTCCATATATATTTGGACACAGGCACAATTCTCATACTTTTGACTCTGTATGGGACAAGAATAAAATTAAAATGAAACAATCCAAATTAATTTGAAGTGCAGACTTTTCTGTGAAGCACCGTCCAATCAACTTTGCTGCATTTGGCTGAATCTGGGCTGACCGTATATTTCTAAACACTGCAGAATTCATCCAGTTGCTTGTGTCAGATCATCAATAAACACCAATGACCCAGTGCCACTGGAAGCCATGCATGCCCTTGCCATCACACTGCCTCCACCATGTTTTACACGTTGTGTGCTTTGGATTATGAGCGGTTCCAAGCCTTTTCCACACCTTTTTCTTCCAGTCATTCCAGTACAGATTAATTTTAGTTTCATCCGTCCAAAGAATGCTTTTTCAGAACTGGTCTGGCTTTTTTAGATGTTTTTTGTCAAAGTCTAATCCGGCTTTTCTGTTCTTCAGGCTTATGACAAGTTTGCATCTTGTGGTGTATTTGCTCTCGTGAAGTTTTCCCTTAATTGTAGACTTTGACAATGATACGCCCACCTCCTGGAGAATGTCCTTCACTTTTCTGGATGTTGTGAATTGTTTTTTCTTTACCATAGAGAGGATCCTGCAATCATCCACCACTGTCTTCCGTGGATGTCCAGGCCTTTTTATGTTGCTGAGCTCAACAGTGCGTTCTTATTTCCTCAGAATGTACCAACTGTTGATTTGGCCACTCCTAATGTTGCTGCCATCTCTCTGATAGATTTATTTAGATTTTGAAGCCTTACAATGGCCTGTTTCACTTGGATGGAGAGCTCCTTTGAACGCATGATGTAGGTTCACAGCAATAGATTCCAAATGCAAATACCACACTTAGACCCCATACACACAATTAGATTTTCTGCAGATTTTTGTCTTTTTCAGATTTACCAAAACCATATAATATGAAGTCAAACCTTAAGAGTTTAAATTTGTATGCAATCAGGCAGGCCCTTGCACTACATGGTTTTGACAAATATGAAGACAAAAATCTGCAGAAAATCTAATAGTGTGTATGGGGCTATAGAATCAACTCCAGAACTTTTACCTGCTTAATTGATGAATAAATAAAGAAGTAGTAGCCCACACCTAGCCATTATACATCTTTTGATTCGGTTGTCCAATTACTTTCGGTCCCTTGAACAAGGGGGTTGGCTATTCGTAAGAGCTGTAATTCCTAAACCCTTCCTCCGATTTGGATGTACATACCCTCAAATTAAACCTGAGAGTGAACCCATATCCATTATATAACCATAGCTTGAATATATTTTGGTAAATACCTAAAAATAACTACAATTTTGCCAGTGTCCAAATATATATATGGACCAAACTGTAACTCCATCATAATCATCCAGCAGTAATTTTGAAAATTATATGACATTAAACTCTGCACAGTTTATTGACAAGTCATTATAGGTTACTACCCCCAGTCTGACAGATGTGTATCCCCTCAGTAGCCGGTTTACATTTTTGACATAATTCTATTAACCTGCAAGCATGGGGATCTTTTCTGTCATTCAGGTTTTATTCTAGTCTGTGGCTCCTTTATGTCAATGTATCTAAATATGAGTTGTGTTCTAGTGGCGGTTTTAAGTGTCTCACGTTCTTAAGCTGTCCACCCCAGACATTTAATCTGTTTTGGCATTGACATGCACATTTTGGGAAAATGACAGTGACACTGTACTCAGTACAACTTCCCTGTTCATACAGTTTGGGGTAGGGATCGACTGATTATCGGGCAGCCAATTATTGCGGGCCGATATCAGCATTTTCCAAAAAATCAGTATAGGTCACAAACTAGACTGATATTACCGATATGGGTCTCCATGGGCCGCTGCCATCTGTTTTGGGCCCAGAAGCCTGAAAACTCAGTGGGCAGGGACACGCGGCACACGCACACAACGTCATTACGCTTCCGTGCACTGGGCCTAACGTTCTGAGCTTGACAGGCCTCCCTCGCCTCTACACACGGATGGACACTCCAGCCAGCCACCCACAGTAAAGGTGCCAGGCCACTGAGGCCAGCCAGCAGCCACCCATAGCAAGGTGCCAGGCCAGCCAGCAGCCAGCCACCCACAGAAAGGTGCCAGCCAGCAGCCACCCACTTACAGCAAGGTGCCAGCCAGCAGCCACCCACCTATCCACCCACAGCAGGGTGCCAGCCAGCAAGCCCACCCACAACAGGGAGCCAGTCAGCAAGCCCACCCACAACAGGGTGCCTGACATTTTTAACCTTACTCTTTTAAATTTCAATGCAGAGAGAAAAAGTAAAAAAAAAAAGTGTGGTCTGGGACTATTTCTCATTTCTCAACCATCTCCAGGAAAAGCAGCACATGCACAATGTGATCATGTGATCAAAAACTACAAAAAACAAAAATACGTCAAATCTTTGGGCCCATCTAAGAATTCATCATGTTGAATTATATAATGAAGCACAGCGAAAACAAAGTGAGATACCACAATCCCACCAAACAACAATAAAAGATATGTTTCAGAAAAAAGTTTAGAGGCTAAATTCGGATGGAAGATCCTAACAGCTTGACAAAGCAATCACAGAGATGATGGTTACGGATAACCAGCCATTTACAATAGTGTCTGACTCTGGATTTCAGTGGTTGATGTCCATAGCTGAGCCAAGGTACCCACTGAAGAGTGAAAAGTATTACCAAACCAAAATGCTGGGAAAGATTCACCAAAAAGGTAGTTGAGAAAGTAAAGGCTATGCTGAAACCAGAGAATGCTGGCAACTCACTTTCATTCACAACTGACTGCTGGTAAGGACCAACAGAGTCACTAATGAGTCTTACATGCCACTTCATTGACAGCGGATGGACAAAAATTGGATTTTTTACTCACCGTAAAATCCTTTTCTCTGAGTCCATGGACCGACACAGCTTCTCTATTGACAAAGTGGGTATTATCTGTTAATTAGGAGTGACTAGGCAGAAAACTTGTAAAAGGTGTTGGCTCACACCTTCTACAGTACCGCCCAGGGGGCGGACCATCTGGGTGTATCCCCTCAGTCTGCATCTCGCAGATCAGTTCGTCAAAAAGCAGTACAAACTTAAAAGGAGGGGTGGGTGCTGTGTCAGTCCATGGACTCAGAGAAAAGGATTTACTCTTTCGTCCATGGACCGACACAGCTTCTCTATTGACAAAGTGGGACGTCCCTAAGCAGTGTCAGAGAAAATACGAGGGGTGGTAACAGCATAAGAATATACTTCACCCCAAACACAAAACAGCACTCCTCCAACGGAGGAGTTGCAACTCTAAACAACCGCCTGCAAAACTTTGCGGCCGAAAGAGGCATCCGAAGATGCACCTACATCAACCTTGTAGAATTTTGTGAACGTGTGAGCGGACGACCAAGTCACCGCTTTACATAATTGGGAAACAGACGCTTGATGTCAGAAAGCCCAAGAGGCACCTATGGCCCTGGTCATATGCGACGTGACCGGGAAGGGGGGCGCTTGACCTTTTAAGGCGTAAGCCTGGATTACCATCTGTCGGATCCACCAAGATATGGCGGCCGACGAGACTGCTCGGCCCTTCTTGGGACCAGCCACCGAAGCAAACAGTGAGTCTGACTTCCGGAACAGGGAAGTAGCAGATAGGTATACTCTCAAAGCTCGGACAACGTCCAAGGAATGCAACGCCGACTCCTTAGGATTCGACGGATGAGGACACAAGGATGGAAGTACAATGTCTTCATTGAGATGAAAAGCCGAAAAAGACTTTCGGAAAAAAGGAAGGCTGCGGCCGCAGCACCACCTTATCCTTGTGGAAAATCAAATAGGGAGCCTTGCAGGACAAGGCTGCCAGCTCAGAGACTCGTCTAACTGACGTAACAGCACAAAAAGACCACTTTCTGAGAAAGTGTCAACAGGGAAATATCTCTAATATTCTCAAACGGTGCCTTCTGAAGCACTGAGAGGACCAGGTTCAAGTACCACGGAGGTAGTGGGGGACGGACCGGAGGAGCCACATGTCGAACTCCCTGCACAAATGTACTCACGAGAGAGTGAGTCACCAGGGGTCGCTGAAAAAAGACAGCCAGGGCAGATATCTGTCCCTTAATCATACTTAAGGCAAGCCCTTGGTCCACCCCATGCTGTAAAAACAGCAGGATTCTGGAAACCAAATAAGTATGCGCATGCCATTTCATTTCCTCACACATGGAGATGTAGGCCTTCCAAGTGCAGTAATAAACCTTCCTAGAGGACGGTTTCGGAGCACTTCTCATAGTAGAGATTACTGAATCTGACAGGCCCCGGTCTCTCAGTACCTGGTTCTCAACAGCTATGCCGTTAAAGCCAGTGACCGTAAAGAAGGATGGAGTATGGGACCTTGCGATAGCAGGTCCTTCCGTAGTGGTAGGCACAAGGGGATGTCTGCTACCAGACGTACTAGATCAGCGTACCAAGGACGCTGAGGCCAATCTGGAGCGATTAGGATCATTGGAATTCCCTCTGCCTCTACTCTGCGGAGCAGAAGAGGAAGAAGCCTTAAGGAAGGGAAGGCATAGATTAGCCGATACTGACCCCACGATGCCACCAACGCGTCTGTTGCGTCTGCCCATGGGTCTCTTGACCGGACCACAAACCTCAATACCTTCCGATTGAGTTGGGAAGCCAGAAGATCTACGCCTGGTGTGCCCCATCTTTGGCAGAGGAGTTGGAACACCTCCGGGTGTAAGGACCATTCTCCCTGGTCCAGCATCTGGCGGCTCAGGTAGTCCGCCTGCCAGTTTTCCACACCCGGAATGTACACGGCCGACAGTGCCGATACGCTCCTCTCTGCCCACTTCAGGATGCAAGCGACCTCCGATGCTGCAGCTGAGCTTCTTGTTCCTCCTTGATGATTGACATATGCCACTGCTGTGGCATTGTCTGACTGGATCCTGACTGGACGCCCTTGCAGCCTCTGAGACCATTTGAAGAGGCACAGCCTGATCGCCCGGATTTCCAGGACATTGATCGGCAGGAGGGCTTCCTCTGGGGTCAAGCGACCTTGCGCCGACTAAACACCCCAGACTCCCCCCCAACCTGTAAGGCTGGCATCCGTCGTGATCACTATCCAGTAAACCGGAAGAAATTACTTCCCGGCCATTAGAGCCGGTGCTGTCAGCCACCATACCAGGGATCTCCTGACTAGGTGGCTCACTCGGATTTGATAATCCAGAGATGATGGACATCTGTTCCATATGGACAGAACTTCCTTCTGTAACACTCGAGTGTGGTGTTGAGCATATGGGACTGCCTCGAAGGAGGCTACCATGAGGCTTAACACTCGCATGCAAAAACGGAGTGACGACCAATTCCTGGAAGTCAGCTGCCGTACTGCAGCCCGGAGGGTCTGCAACTTCTCCACAGGGAGGAATACCTTTGCCTCTGAGGAATCCATAATCAACCCCAGGTACACTAGGCGTTGAGTGGGCACCAATACTGACTTTTGCGTGTTTAGTATCCAACCACAGTCTCGAAAAGTCTGACAGGTAATGGACACGCTTACCTCTAATTCTGAGCTTGAAGGGGCCTTCAGAAGAAGGTCGTCCAAGTAGCCCACGATAGCGTTACCCCGCTGTCTTAGAAGTGCCAGCATCGGAGCGAGCACCTTGGTGAACGTCCTGGGTGCTGAAGCAAGGCCAAACGGGAGGGCCACAAACTGATAGTGGTTCTTCCCGATTGCAAATCGCAGAAACCTCTGGTGTCTGGCGTATATGGGGACATGCAGGTATGCGTCCTTGATGTCCAAGGAGGCCAGAAAGTCCCCCGGATGGAGAGCCATGACTACAGATCGAACCGACTCCATCCGAAATCTTTGTACCTTCACAAAGCAATTGAGGGCCCTGAAATCCAAGATTGGATGAACCCCATCCTTCTTCGGCACAATGAACAGATTTGAGTAAAAACCCTGACCCCGTTCCTGTTCTGGAACTGGAATAACTACCCCGCATTCCAGCAGACCCTGGACTGCCCCATACAGGGCCTCCCGACAGGTCGGTAGTAGCTGGAGATTGGAGGTGACGAATCTGTCTGGTGGACAAGAGAGAAATGCTATCTTGTAGCCTGAGGAGATTACTTAGCAAACCCACCTGTCGGAGACTAGAGCTGTCCACTGAGTCGCGAATTTGCGAAGACGTCCCCCCACCCGAGAGCTGAGTGGGGGCGGACCTTCATGCGGATGCAGATTTGTCCGCAGGCTTGTTGGGTCTGCGGGACCAAGGACGCTTTTGTCCTTGGGCAGGCGCCTTGTCGGCCTGGGGTCTTTTCCCTGTCGCCCTAGGGGGACGAAAAAAACGCTTGTGTGCAGTAAATGAGGGCTGGACTGGAATAGTGGTAGCTCTATTAAGTCTGGACACCGGAGGGTCCACTATAGGGGGAGAGGTCCATTTCTTCAGAAAACTCTCCTCAAAGGGGTACCGTACCGCAAACCTCTTTGGGGCTGTAAAGACCCTCAGTGGGTTCTCCCATTCCTTGTATAAGAGTTTATCAAAATAAGACACACAAGGGAACACCTTAGCAGTGCGGGCAGGTTTACGAAACCCAAAGGGGACCGGAGTCTCTGCTGCTCTTCTGCAGTATTTTCCAACTTTAGCGCATCCCGCACTGCAGTAATAAGGTCAGATACTAAAGCCGTCTCGCGTACTGACCTGGACTTGGAGTCATCCTCACTGTCCGATCGGTCACGGTCTGGACCTGGTTCTGTGTCAGAAATATTCCCAGAAGATTGCAGGGGACGGGGGCGTTTACTACCCCCTGAATTCCCGTGTGCTGCTTCCACCCTGGCAGCAAACGCCTCTAGGATTGCCGACATAGCGTCCATAGACACCTCAGGGGCACCAGCTGCTAAATCTGGTGTTTCAGGGGAGAAGACATCTGGCTCAGATGCCATGCTGACCACACGCTGACACCCACAAGGCTCCAGGCAAGATATCAATAGGCCACCCTCCTGCGCTGCAGAGATGCTCGGTCACCCAGAGGACTCACCACCCTGGACCGGTACTGCTATGCTGCCGTGTGCTGTGCCTGTGATGCTGTCCCACCGCTGCTGTGTCAGTCTGCTTCTTTTATCAGCGCTTCCTGTGTGAATTTTTCGCTCCAGTGTAATGCAACCTAGAGGCCGGAGACTCTCGCAAAATGGCCGCCAAAACGTCTGTATGGAAGATAATGTGGGCTCTAAGAAAAAGGCCACCGAGCCGAAGATAGAGGCCAAAGCAGCAGTAGACCACAAAAAGATGGCCGCCGAACGGCAATATATACATACAACGTGGATCATTACAAACATGGCCGCCGATCAGTCGATAGAGGCCAGTGGGTGTGGAACTACAAGAAAATGGCACCGAAACCACAGGAAGATGGCCGCCGGGCAATCACTAGAGGCCGAACCCGGCATGAACCACTGCAAAATGGCCGCCGACAGCATGGAGGAGGAAGCACATACAGGTAAGCAGAAATGACATTTCTTTTAAATGTTAGTTACAGCCAGCCCCGCTCTAGTGGAACGCCTTAGGTGACCCCCAGCACCCTTTAGCTAGAAGCCCAGGGAGGAGGGAAAGGCAGGGAGAGAGGGATGAAAGGGGCCACAACCACTTACTTGGTCTATCCAGGAATGTCCAGCCAAAATCACCCAGCCGAGGCAGGGGAGTTTACTTACCTATCCTGCATGTATCATGTTGGAAGACATTCCAAACAGATCATCGTCCGCGCACGGAAGGTGACTGTTGGCCAGGCATGCTGTGATTGGACCCAAGGGGACGATCATATGTATGCCCTGGAGCACATCGCTCACCGGACAGGCTGCTGCGACTCGGCCGTAAGGTCAGCCGAAGCTGAGCGGTCCGATGCAAGCCTTGGAGTGTAAGCTCACCGGCCAGCCTGCTGCGACTTGGCCATAAGGTCATCCGAAGCTGAGCGGTCCCTGCAACTTGTGGTAAATGATGGGCTGTCAAGCTAGAGAACTTTGATAGATATGATTGGCATGCTGAAGAGGTGTGCAGGCTATTTCCACCATTCAGTCCTTGCCAAGCAGCAACTGAGGTACATTTAGGCAGACCTTGGCCTACCCAAAAACAGCCTAATTCAAGCTGTTCCAACACATTGGAATTCAACACTTCACATGCTGCAAAGAATGCTGGAACAGAAGTGAGCTCTAAGCATCTATTCAGGCAAACATGGAGGATATAGTTGTCCTACTGCTGATCAGTGGGACATTGTAGCCAATGTCATTGAGACCCTCCTCCCCATAAATAAAGTGACACTAGAGGTGAGTCATTATGACTCATCTGTCATCCCATGTGTGAGAGTGCTGAAGATGCTTCTTCAAGAGAATGAAGGACCCAACACACGTGGCATTAAAACATTAAGGCAGGTCATGAGCGGACCTGTTGGGGAACTTTAGAAGGGGCGGGTCTATACATTTAAAATACTGAGAGGGAGTTCCCCATCAGGTCCGCTCAGGCACAACCAATGAAGGACAGCGCTGGACATCGGGATCGCCGCGGGACACTGGATTTCACCGCTGGAATGTTTATTATTATTTTTTTTAAATAAAGGACTTTTTCAAGGTGTTTGTGTGTTTTTTTAAACATTTTTTTACGCTTTCTTCGTGAAATGGTAGGGGTACAATGTACCCCTTACCAATTCACATAGGGGGGGGCCGGGATCTGGGGGTCCCCTTTGTTAAAGGGGTCTTCCAGATTCCGATAAGCCCCCCGCCCGCAGACCCCCACAACCACCGGGCAAGGGTTGTGGGGATGAGGCCCTTGTCCCCATCAACATGGGGACATCCTCCCCATGTTGAGGGCATGTGGCTTGGTACGGTTCAGGAGGGAGGGGGGGCCGCTCTCTCGTCCCCCCCTTTTCCCCTGCGGCCGGCCAGGTTGCGTGCTCGGATAAGGGGTCTGGTATGGATTTTTAGGGGGACTCCACGCCATTTTTTTTTTACATTTGGGGTGGAGTTCCCCTTAAAATCCATGCCAGATCTGAAGGGCCTGGTAATTGAATTCTGGGGAACCCCCACGCTTTTTTTTTTTTTATCAATGACTTTTGTATGTATTGCCGGGAGCCGGCAATTCATTAATAGCCGCGAGTCAGTTTTAAATGACTTTTTTTCTTTCAAAAATGAATTTTTTTGCAGGGACAGTTCTAAGCACGGGAAACATGCGCCACTTTACATGCATATCATACACACCCCCCAGGTACGAAATTTAAAGGAATATTTCACTTTTATTTTTTCATTTTAAGCATTATTAAAATCACTGCTCCCGAAAAAACGGCCGTTTTTAAAACTTCTTTTTGCATTGATACATGTCACCTGGGGCAGGACCCCGGTCCCCAAACACTTTTTAGGACAATAACTTGCATATAAGCCTTTATAATTAGCACTTTAGATTTCTCCCATAGATTTTTCGAATTTGCCGCGAACACCCCAATTTGTTTGCCTGTTCGCCCGTTCGCCGAACAGCGATGTTCGAGTCGAACATGAGTTCGACTCGAACTCGAAAGCTCATCCCTATTGATGTATAAAACGTGTTACATTTTTATATTTACTAAATAATGCAATAACTTTTCAAGCCCATTTTAAAAAAAAGTATAAGTTAGTTTCACTTTGTTAAAATGTAAAAAATAAGTTTGACTCATAACAGAAACTTCTCAAAAGTAGTAACCTATAAAAGAGTTGCTCAGCTGACCAACACATGGTGGCAAGAGTGAGGCAGTGACCTCACCTAATCATTTTTACTGGGTCCTCCAAAGCAGCTGAGTACATAGAGAGCAAGTTGCCCCCACCTATGGTCTGGTAAGCAGGACACCACATGTAATAAACACTAGAGCTCAAGGGAGAATGACTTTCCTGGATCATGTGAGACACAGGGAGGACAGTGTTCAAAATTTTCAGGACTGGTTGAGTTGTCAGCTATGACAACACCAGAATGTTTCTTTCAAGGCAAAAGGAGCTTTGAAAAGGTGCTTCACTGTACTTTAGGGGAAACCTGTACTAAAAGAAGAATGGAGACAGCCACTGACCTCTGACTTCTGAAAATACTAGACTCCTGCATATCATGTTGAATCAGTGGCTTAAAAACTTGCTAGAACAGGTATGCATCGTCCACTACACGTCTATGCACTTGTACCATTTTGACAGTGAAATATTTTTCATCCACTCAAAGCCAACTGGTTTCAAGGTTCATTCACCAGAATGTTAAGCTGAAAATGAATCAGCCCACGCAAATTTAGAGTTTGTGCCAGACTAGATCAACCCACATGAAGCTTTAAAAAAAAAAAAAAAAAAGTGGGTTTTCGGTTATCCACACATCTAGGGATGAGCTTCGAGTTCGAGTCGAACCCATGTTCGTCTCGAACATAGACTGTTCGGTGAATTTCGAACATTATGGGCCGCTCGCGCCAAATTCGAATGGCGCATCACGGCCCATAATTCACTGCAGCATCGCAGTGCATTGCTGGCTGATGATTGGCCAAGCATGCACTATGACCCGCATGCTTTGGCCAATCACAGCGCACAAAAAACGGAGAGCCATAATTGGCCAAAGCCAGGGTGGCTTTGGCCAATTATGTCTCAGGGGTTTAGTACACTCCCCACACTATATAAGGCCGTCGGCCTTGTGTAGTGTGTTGCGGTGGTTAAAGAGAGAGGTTAAAGAGAGAGAGAGACAGTGTCATTTATTTTGAGTTAGATAGAGCATGCAGGCGAGTCAGTTAGCTGCATTTACAGTGTGTAGAGGATATATATGCATCCTAGGTGTTGTATATATATTTACACACTGTATTCAGTTTAGCTAGATCCGTTCCTGTTATTCTCTATACTGACAGGCAGGCAGGTGATTGTGCTAGTGGCAGTGTTTCACTTAGTGTCCTTTGCACAGCGTGTACCTGAATGCAATTGGTGGTGTTCTCATACCAATACCACAGGCAGGGAGTTGCGTTAATTTCATTTAGTGTACTTATGTCCTTTGCACAGCGTTCACCTAAAGGTACCTCAATACAATTAGTGTTGTTCTTATATTAAAACCACAGGCAGGGAGCTGCATTGATTTCATTTAGTGTACTGTCACTGTGTCCTTTGCACAGCGTTCACCTAAAGGTACCTGAATAAAATTGGTGGTGTTCTCATACCAATACCACAGGCAGGGATCTGCTTTATTTTCACTTAGTGTACTGTGTCCTTTGTACAGCATTCACCTAAAGGTACCCGAATACAGTTGGTGGTGTTCTCATACCAATACCACAGGCAGGGAGCTGCTGTATTTTCAGTTAGTGTACTGTGTCCTCTGCACAGTGTGCACCTAAAACTAACTGAAGACAATTGCTGATTTTCTCATACTAATACCGCAGCAGGCAGTTGATTGTGCTAGCTGTAGTATAATCACTATAGATCTATATATATACATCCCCCCTTTGTGCAGCTACATCTCACTGCAGGTCATTAGTATGTCTGGAAGGCAAACAAGGAGAGGCAGACAGTCACGAGCCAATAAAAGAGGGCAAGCAGGCTCTGTGTCTAGAGACAACAGTGCTGGTCGTGGACACGGTGCATCCTCATCAGCACGTGGCCGTGGGACATGCTTGTCCTTCTTTTCGGCAGCTGGCCATGTTGAGCCGCACCATGCCGAAGACTTGGTAGAGTGGATGACCAAGCCGTCCACATCCTCCTCATCCTCTCTCACCCAGGCTCAGGGTTCTTTGGCAAATCAGCTGCCAAAGCGGCCTCTTCCCTTGGCTCAATGGCATCAGTCACTCAGTAAAGTGAGCCCAGAGAGAGGGGGGGTGCCCAACAAGGACAGCAATCTGGCAGTCATGTTCCCCCAGCTGCAGCATACTGCCAGATTTTCTCCAGTGAGGAGGGGGGAGGGGATGATGAGGTCACTGACTCCACGTGGGTGCCTGATAGGAGAGAGGAGGAGGAGGAGGCACATCTCCAACGAGGCAGGATGCCCTCCAGGGGCCAGCTTAAGGGCAGCCAACTGACTGCATCACACCGCAGTGTTCCGCATGTTCAGGGCGCTGCTGTCTCTGCGCGTTATTCCAAAAGTTCTTTGGTGTGGGCCTTTTTTGAGACGTGTGCAGCAGATCGCACCATTGCTATTTGCAACATATGTCTGAAGCGTATCTCGCGTGGCCAAAACATGGTGCCCAAGCGGTTCACGTGCTTGACCAGACATATGCCAACCTGCCATGCAGTCCGTTGGCAAGCATACAAAAAAGACCCACACCAAAGAACAAAGCAGACCTCTCCTTGCTCCTTATCAGCTGGGATCTCCAACCCCACTATACCTTCAGTCCTCTCTGATACCTGTAGTGAGAGGAATGAAGGTGTAGAATTAGGTGTGTCACAGCCAAGTACTTGCGGGCAATCTGCTATTGGTACACCGACGTCAGATTGTACCAGTCAAATTTCCCTGCCCCAGCTGCTGCACCGCCGAAAGAAGTTCGCTCCCTGACATCCACATGCCCAGCAGTTGAATGCTAGCTTGGCTAAATTGCTACCACTTCAACTGCTGCCTTTTCAGTTGGTAGACTCTGCCCCCTTTCGTGAGTTTGTGGAATGTGCGGTTCCTCAGTGGCAGGATCCCAAACGCCACTTTTTCTCACGGAAGGCGATTCCGGCTCTCTACCGGCATGTGGAAGGCAATGTCTTGGCCTGGCTGGACAGGGCGGTCAGCGGTAAGGTGCATATTACCGCTGACTCATGGTCCAGCAGGCATGGACAGGGACGTTACCTATCTTTCACGGCGCATTGGGTGACTCTGCTGGCAGCTGGGAAGGATGCAGGACAAGGTGCAGTAGTGTTGGAGGTTATTCCGCCACCACGCCTCCAAAATGCTAATACTGGTGATTCTGACACCTCTCTCCTCCACCCCCTCCTCTTCTTCTTCCTCCATGACCTCTTCCTGTGCTTTGTCCTCGGAAACCAGCGGCGCTCCGTAGGCGTTCAAGGGGCTACGCAAGTACGCAGGCAAAAAGATGCCATGCGGTAACTTGAGCTGGTGTGCTTGGGGGATAGGAGCCATACTGGGGCAGAGATTCTGTCAGCTTTGCAGGGGCAGGCTCAGAGGTGGTTGACACCACGCCAGCTTAAGCCAGGAATGGTGGTTTCAGACAATGGCACCAACCTCCTCTCTGCCCTCCGACAGGGACAACTGACCCATGTGCCCTGTTTGGCTCACGTCCTTAACTTGGTGGTGCAGCGGTTCTTGGGCAGGTGCCCGGGCTTACATGAGGTCCTGAAGCAGGCCAGGAAACTCTGTGGGCATTTCCGCCGGTCATATAATGCCAGTGCTGGGCTGGCTGACCTGCAAAAGGAATACAATCTGCCCAAGAACCGCCTAATCTGTGACATGCCCACCAGGTGGAACTCTACGTTGGCCATGCTGCAGCAGCTGCACACGCAGCAGAGGGCCATCAATGAGTATATGTTGCAATATGGCACCAGGATAGGGTCAGGGGAGCTTGAATTTTTTTTCCCACGCCAGTGGGCCATGATCAGGGATGCATGCACTGTCCTGGCACCATTTGATTAGACCACGAGGATGGTGAGCAGTGACAGTGCATGCATCAGTGACACTGTCCCTGTTGTCCACCTGTTGGAGCACACACTGCGTGGAATAATGGACAGGGCACTTGAGGCAGAACAGAGGGAGGAAGAGGAGGACTTCCTTACCTCTCAAGGCCCCCTTTATCCAGACAGTGTTCCTGCTGGCAGAGGGAGGAAGAGGAGGAGGATTGTGTCAGCATGGAGGTGGAGCCTAGCACTCAGCATCAGCAGCAGTCTTCAAGGGATCAATTACAGTCCCAAGACACCCATGGACTTGTACGTGGCTGGGAGGAGGTGGCTGCGGATCATGTCGTCCTGAGTGACCCAGAGGAATCTGGACTGAATGCCTCAGCAAACCTCCGCTGCATGGCCTCCCTGATCCTGCAAAGCCCGCGGAAGGATCCTCGTATTCGTGCTATCAAGGAGAGGGATCATTACTGGCTGGCAACCCTCCTTGATCCACGGTACAAGGGTAAGGTTGCGGACCTTATCTTGCCGTTGCAGAGGGGGCAGAGGATGAAGCATCTTCGGGAGGCCTTGCAGAAAGGTCTGTGCAACGCGTTCCCAGAGACTGGGAGGTTACAAATTCCTGGTCCTGGACAACGTGTTGCTGAGGCTTCGGTCAGCCAAAGAAGGAGCGGTGGAGAAGGTGACCGTCTGACCGATGCGTTCAGACAATTTTTTAGTCCGCAGCCCCAAGGTATGATCAGTTCCAGCAACCATTGCCAGCGTCTGGTTTACATGGTGCAGGAATACCTAGGGGCAAGATCAGACTTGGACACCTTTCCCACCGAAAATCCTCTGGGTTACTGGGTCTTGAGGATGGATCACTGGCCAGAGCTTGCACAGTATGCAATTGAGCTTCTGGCCTGTCCTGCATCCAGCGTTCTTTCGGAACGCACATTCAGTGCTGCTGGTGGCTTTGTAACCAATCACAGGGTGTGCCTGTCCACCGACTCGGACGATTGACTGACCTTCATAAAAATGAATCAGTCTTAGATCACCACCAGCTACCAAGCACCTGATGCTGATGTAACAGAATAATTTTCTTTGAAATGTCAGATCCCTTCAAGACTGCCTATGCTGATGCAGAGTGACTATCTTGTTATGCTGAGTGACTATCCTCTTCCTCCTCAATGATCATGCTGATAGCATGTAAGAAAATTTTTGTTCCTGGGCACCGCCATCAGTGGCTTAGGTCCAATTTTTCAGCCCCTGTTTAAAAGGGGCGTGTAATTAAATTTTTTAATGCAATACTCTGCAGCAGGGCTCATTGCTGCGCTCCAACTAAAGTCTCTGTGAGGGGTTGCAGTGTTGTGACACCAGTGCCTAAGGCACAATTTTTACACCCCTGTTCAACAGGGGCATGTAATTACAATTCTTGATCTAATAATTCACAGCAGGGCTCATTCCTGCACCCACCAAGAGTAACTGTGAGGACTTAATGTGTTGTGGCACCACCACCAAAGGCCCAATTTTTCCTACCACTGTTCAACAATGGCATGCAATTACAATTCTTGATAGAATAGTTCACAGCAGGGCGTTCCAGCGCCCACCAAGAGTAACTGTGAGGGCTTACAGTGTTCTGGCAACACTAACACCTAAGGGCCAAATTTCTGCAGAGTATATACGGCAGGCCCCTACTTTCAAACCACTCCTACTTGCAAACGGACGGAGACAACAGGAAGTGAGAGGAAATCTACCCCTAGGAAAGGAAATTCTCTCCTGTAAAGAGTTAATATGGGAAAAAGGTGTCTCCTCTCCACTGATGCTTTATCACCAATCCTTGTTTCAATAAAAAAAACAAATTTTCAAAAAACATTTGTCATTGGGACGGAAAGTGAGGTGAAATGTTCTGAACAGGTGCACAAACAGCAAAACAAATGTTACAGGGTTGATAACTCTTCCATATGTTTTCCAAAAAGCTTAAATTTTTTTGGGCTGGAGCAAACCTACAGTCCCGTTCTTGTTTGCACCGCCTGTATACTGCTGTTCAGAGTACATAGGGCTTTTTTTAAATTTGGGTGCGGGGTTCCCTTTAATATCCATACAAACACCCAAAGGGGCTGGTAAGGGGGTGGGGGGGTACCCATGCCATTTTTCTCAATGATTTTCATCCATATTGCCGGGACCAGACATTACATTAAAGCCACAAGCAGTTTTAAATGACTTTTTTTCCTTTAGAAATTTCATTTCTAAGAACATCTGACATATACAGGTACCACTTCGGGAGATGGACGTGAGAACGTGACGCTCTCACTATGAGGGAGTGGCCTGACTTTGCAGCTGACGGAGAGGCCTAGGGAGAACCCGGGAAGGAACCGTGGAGCTCTCGCAGTGTGAGAGGCTGCTTCTCTGCGGATGAAGCCCTGATCTCCCTCCTTCCAGACAACAAGCCTGCAGACGCATGTAGCAGGCACAGCAGCAGCTTGGATTTCAGCGCCGTCGTCCCTCGTGGACCCCCCGCGGCACCCCCCTCCTCTGCCTTCATCGCCTCCACCCCTCCCCCCAGAGCTTTGCCTACAGCGTCGGAAGCCTGAATGCAACAGGCGGAGCGACAGGAGTTACGGGGCAGTGTACGTGGACAGGTGAGAGATCTCCCCAGATGAATAGCCCAAGAAGATAAGGTAAAACCGATTTAAAATATCTAAATCTGTGCCTTTGCTTCGTAGAAGATTGAATGGGAGCAAGCAGATCTGCCAAAGTATGTGAAGGCTAACCTAAGTTACATATATCATATATGACCAGTGCTAATGCCAAAATAAGTGCAAATAATGAACAATCTATTTGTACCTAGGCTATAGCTAAAGGGAACCAAGTGAAAACAGGAATGTGAATTACCAGGAATTGTGAGCTATGAACACTGTACTGAGAGGACTGTTCATTTCCACTGATTCGCCTCCACTGATATTAAAGATGTTTGCTTGAGACACAAGGACATAGATAAAACTAATGGATTGCATATGAAATAATTAGTCCTGTGTAGAAAGCATACATAAATGTGTGA
The DNA here is from genome assembly GCA_029206835.1 of Rana muscosa. NCBI lineage: Eukaryota > Metazoa > Chordata > Amphibia > Anura > Ranidae > Rana > Rana muscosa. Next base: position 483,880,435 of record CM055116.1, read on the forward strand.
ATAAATCAGGGGGGGAAGAGGAGAAAGAAGGGGAGGTGATGTACTCGGATATCCAGCTACATAGGAACAAAATTAAAGTGACGTAAGCTCCCGCTTGGAAAGAACGTATACTATTTAAAAAAATATATATATTTAAAACCCAGAGTGGGGAAGAGATGGGAGGTCAAACAATTATTTGTCACATTTACTGAATAACAAGTGAAATATTTGAAAGGACTGAGTTAACCCAAAAAGTGCTGGGTGGCACACAGACCCCTAGAAACTCCGGGTCACATAGGAGATGACCATATACTGGTCTGACTGAATATCTGTATGGGGGGGGGGGCTGTCTTCTCTCTTCCATTTGGTCCCAGTTCATAGTACGCTCTCGTCCCTTCTTTGAACGGGAATATATACATGGAAGTCCCTTTTACCACCCCTTTTTTTTCTGTTCTTTTCTTCTGCTCCCCTAAAAAGGAACCCAGCGGTCTGGAACAAAACCCATTATACACAGGTCCTTTTAGTCAGGTTGTAGTATTAGGGGAGAATACAACAGATTTATCCTGAAAAGAAGAAGGGTACAGCACATAATCAAAGAGTAAAACTGGGGAAGCGAATAAGACCTGCTAACAAGATGCGCAAAGCCACGAGTGGGACAGCCCCCAAGACTCCTAGAAATAGTACCATTAAACAGTACATGACCCAGGAGGCAAGCTCAAAGAGCCCAGGAATAGGAGTACAAAAGCAGGATAAAGGTAACAAAAAAACAGAAAAGGGGTCAAAGAGTATGGAGAAGAAGGGAGGAGGGACAACAGACCGATTTAAAGGAGACCAAACAATAGAAAGTGAACTAGAGCAATGGGCAAATGCACAAATTCCTACAAAGAGAGAAATGACCGAGATGTTGACGAAACTGGAAAATGCAATAAAGGTAGAAATTAATACTTTAAGAATAGATTTCGGAATCTTTTGTCAAGAGTAGAGGAGACGGAAGAAAGAGCGGATAAACAGGACCAGGAATTAAGCAAACTAAAAGGAGCAGAAAAAAATACAACAAAATCAGAGAAACATCTTATACCGATTAGAAGACCAAGAGAACAAACAGAAACAGAAGACAGAAACAGAAGACAGAACTTGAGAATCCGTTCTTTACTAGAGGAAAAAGGAGAAGACCTGAAGAAAACTATTGTAAGGTTCCGGGAATATGAAGAAAAAGCAGAACTTTCAATGAAAATAAGAGGAAAACCCCCTATTCAACTTCAAGGAAAGGAGCTGCAGATCTTCACAGACCTAGCACCCGAGACATTGGCAAGGAGGCGATTATTGGAGCAAATGACACAGAATATCCAATATAACTGGGGGTTCCTGGCCTGTCTCATAGGCCAGAAAGAAGGAAAATCAGCAAGACTAAGGTTCCCCGATGAACTTGTGGGATTTTGTAATAAATTAGATTTGCAGGTCCCAGATATACCAGGGTGGATAGAGAACGATAACTGAGACCTGGGTTATAGGAGGCTGGGGATCCTTTGGGGGGCGGAAAAGGCCGACCGGGTCATCGTCCAGCGTCTCTGGGCTACCCCACCCTCCCCCCAAATTCAAAGGGAGCTGGAGGGAGGCTGAGCTGCACTTCTAAAATGGGAGAAGCAGGAGGAAAGATCATTTGATGGTTCTAAGGCCAATAATGGTCCAAAAGGGAGGAGGGGGGGGGAGGGAAGAAGGGAGGTGATTAGCAGGGGGGGGGAGGGAGAGGGGATTTGTATTGGGGAGAAAGGAGGGGATTCGACTCTACAAAAAAGAAAGGGAAAAGGCGATGAAAGACAGATATGTCTGCAATAAATTTCCTGTCCTACAATGTTAGAGGGCTTAATATACCTACCAAAAGACATAAGGTCTTAAGAGAGCTTTAGCATTATAGAGCAGATGTGGTCTTCTTACAGGAGACCCATCTGACCCTAGAATTAAATTATACTCACCCAATTTTCCGAGTTGGTTTTACGGAGATACTATTTCTAAAAAGGGCAAGAGGGGTTGCAATAGGGTTTTCTAGGGAAATGGGGTTCACATTGGAGGATAGAATGACGGATAAAGATGGTAGATATATTTTTCTTAAAGGGAAGTTAGGGGAAATGAAATGTACCCTGGCAAATATCTACGCTCCTAATGTGAACCCCAATAAATACCTTATCGAAACTCTGGGGAAATTGAAGGATTTCAGGGTGGGATATAATATTGATTAGAGATATGAACTTTTGTTTGGATCCGGCAGTAGATAGTACATCCCAGGTACAGGGGACAAATAACGTACAACTGACAAAGATAAAACAAAAAATGCATAGTAGCCAGATGGTCGATTGATTTTGGATGCATAATCCTCCATATAAGGATTATACGTTTTTCTCCCCCGTACACAGGACGTACTCAAGGATAGACCACATAATGGTCGAACATAGAATGCTGGATATGGTCATGGAATCAAACATAGGAATTGCCTCACTCTGACCATGCCCCTGTAAGCATGAAATTAAAAGTGCCCGAATACCATAAACAACCCTATACTTGGAGATTAAATGAGGAATTGCTCCGGGACGAAGAAGGATTGGAGAGGGTAAAAGAGGAATTAGAGCATTACTTCCAGATAAACGATACGGAAGGGATATCAGGGGCAACTCTATGGGAGGCACACAGCCTACATTAGGGGGATCCTGATCTCGGAAGGGGCAAGAAAAAAAAAAAGTAGAAAATTCACCTTGTTGATAGAAGAAATGTTCAAAATTGAGCAAAGGCATAAAAAACAAGAGCTATACCATGAATTAGTGATGAAAAGGGACGAACTTAAAGAACTAATGAAACGAGACAAAAAAAAAAAAAACTACATCGCATAGCAAAAGAAAGATACAAGTGGGGGAACAAGTCTAGTAAACACCTAGCAAGAATGGTACAAAAACAAAAAGACCAGAAACTTCATAGAAAAGATTAAAAAAAAAAAACGGTGAGGAAGTGCACATAACTAAGGACATAGCAGACATTTAAAAACTACTATGAGGGGTTTTATTCAGTGGAGCAGAAGAGATGGGGGGTAGGAGGGAAACAAAAAATAAAAATTTTAATTAAGGCGGGATTGCATAGGATTAATGAACAGGAAAGAATAGCATTAGATAAACCTATAACGGAAGAAGAAATAAGTAAGGCATTAAGAGACTCAGCTTCAGGGAAAAGTCCTGGCCCTGATGGGTTTACAGCACTATACTTTAAAAAAATGTAAGGAGATATTGATACCCAGGATATGCAAATAAATGGATTAGGGACGGATTATGAAATAGGAAGGGAGGCTTCAGTAGCTATAATAACGGTCATACCAAAGGAGGGGAAAGATTAAAGGCTATGCTCCGGATATAGGCCGATTTCGCTATTAAACGCAGATATAAAACTATACGCGAAAATCCTGGCAGAAAGAATGAAGGGACTGATGCCCACACTGGTCCATCCGCATCAGGTGGGATTTATCCCAGGCAGGGAGGGGCAATGGTGTGAGAGCATTGCTCCTCCTCCAGAAAATAAAAGAGAATGGGTCCCCAGGTCTACTCCTGTCAGTAGATGCAGAAAAGGCATTCGACAGGGTAGACTGGGGACTCATGATACAAACCCTGGAAATTATGGGCTTGGGAGCTAGGATGATACGGTGGATTAAAACAAACATTGTATCATCACCCTAGGGGTAGGGTAAAAATAAAATGGCACACTATCTCAAGCCTTTGAGATGAAAAATGGGACAAGACAGGGATGCCCCCTGTCCCCCCTCTTATTTGTATTGTCCTTGGAACCTCTGCTCGCGACGGTACGAAACAACCCAGATATCAAAGGGGTTAGAATGGAGGAGGACGAACATAAACTTTCAGCCTTTGCGGACAATGTCTTGTTCTTCATTAGTAATCCCAGGACCATACTACCGAACTTACTTAAAATATTCAAACAATACGGTGAAATATCAAACTTTAAAGTTAATATAGCTAAAACTGAGATTCTAAACGTCAATATTGGAAAGGTAGAAGAACAGAGCCTAAGAAAAGAGTTCAACTTTCCCTGGCAGAAGGAACTCAAGTACTTAGGGGTAAAACTCGCTAATTCAATAAAAAAAAAAAAATACAAGATAAACTATATCCCTCTATTAGATTAAATAAAAACTGAAATTAGAAAGATGATTAACCGCCCGATATCATGGATAGGAAGAATTAACATTCTGAAGATGGTTCTGCTGCCGAAAATCTTGTATAAATTTCAGATGCTACCAGTTGCAATACCTCAACCATACTTTAGAGTGTTATAATTTTTTTTATATATAATATATATATATATATATATATATATATATATATATATATATATATATATATATATATATATATATATATATATATATATATGTTAATGAATTTCGAATGGAAGAATAAAAAAAAAAAAAAAACACCCTTCTCGGTATTAAAACAGGAAAAAAAAATAAAAAAAACCATGGAGGGCTGGCAGTGCCAGATATTAAAAAAATATTATAATGCGGTGGTGCTGTCCCGGATAGTCGAGTGGGTCAAAGATAGACACGTAAAAAGGTGGGTAAAAATTAAGGAAATGGCAAACACACAATTGGGAGGTGTAATATGGAATCCCTCCCCCCCCCCAGTATAGAGCATTAGGTGAATACACTCACGATGTGACACTAATTGCACTTAAAATTTGGGACAGGCTACATAAACAAATAGATAGGGACTACAATTCACCCCTTATAGAATTAAAAGAAAATTAATACTTTGCACCGGGGAAAAAAATCAGTGGGAGGAAATTGAATAAAAAAAAAAAAAAAAAAAAAGGGAAAATTACACCATTTCAAGAATTAAGACACAACAGGTAATTAATGATAGATGAGTGGAGGTATCATCAGTTGGTCCACTTTGTACAAAGCCTCCCCCAGCCAATTAGGTCGGGAGAGGAGCTTACGACGCTGGAACGGCTCTGTACGGTCGAAAATCCAAAAGGAACTATATCAAGACTATATAAACTGCTGTTGACAGTTGACGAATTGGAGACACCACCATTCATAAAAAAAAAAAAATGGGAAAGAGAATTGGGAACACATAGGGATAAAAGGACTATAGAGTAATAAAATTGACCCACTCGTCTGCTATGGACAACAGGACCGCAGAGATGAATTATAAATGCATTACAGGTTGGTACGCCACGCCAGATAAATTGAGTAAATTTCAAGTGGAACAGAAGGCAGATTGTTGGAGAGAATGTGGGGGGAGGGGAACAATGGCCCATTTGTGGTGGCAGTGCCCTAAAATTCAAAAATATTGGGAAAAGATATTGGAAATGATAAAAGCAATTACCGAGAAGGAGATTAAAAAAGATCCATGGATAGTTTTATTCCATGGAAGAGAAGGAGGAATGAAACAGTATAAAGCGTCACTGATCCCACATTTACTAAACGCCGCCAAAAGGCTGATTCCAAAAAAAAATGGCGAGAACTGGAAAGTCCTTCGGTATGGGAGTGGATAGACTCTGTGGAAGAAACTTATAGTATGGAGGGACTGAAGTATGGTATAGAAGAGGAAAAAAAAAAAGGATTTAAAAACAAGTGGGAATGCTGGAAAGAATTTAAGAAAACATGGAGTTATGCAGAAAATCTGAGAAATTAGAGGAAAATTTGTGGAAAACGAGAGGTAGAGAGGGGAGTATATAGGGGTAAGAGGGAAGGGAGGGTGAAATAGAGATTTTAGAAATGTGAATATAAGGAGAAGAGCCAAGAATCACCTAGCACTTATTTATATTTTTGTCTACGTACTACCTTGGCTGGATAAATGGAAATATATTGATGTAATATAACTGGAATTTTGATAAAAGAAAATAAAGAATTAAAAAAAAAAAAATCTGACATTTGCTTGGGCTAAAGGCTGGTTCTCACCACAAAAACACATTCCAGATGCATTTCTGCAGGCATGTTTTTGATGCGTTTCCAGATGCATTTTTTGACTACTGGGGTCCAGTGCATCTTTGATGTGTTCCAATGCATCTTTTAGTACCGGCCAGTGCAGCAGGGTCTACTTTTCCTGGTATTGGAACGCCCTGGAACTATTCAGACTGGTGTGAACTATGCCATTGGAAACCATATAGCCCATTTTCCATGCATTTTTGATGCAGGAAAAAAAAAAAAAAAGGAGACATCTTCTAGCCCACCTACAACAGCCACAGCTTTTTGCACTACGTGCATGATTGAAAAACAGTCATGGTGGGATTTGAACCCATGACCCTAGTGCTGCCCTCTAAGCTACTGTGCTTCCCATAGTATTAACTAGAATATATAGTAGAACCACAATTCAAGAATTAAGATATATAAATACGGTAAGTAAATATTCCAATAGAATTCAAATTAGACATGAAACATTGTTTCATATACTAGAGCTTTGACTTGTATAGCCATTTCACAAAAAAAAAAAAAAAAAAAAAAAAAAAAGTAGTAGTATTAGTTTGCAGAACATGTAAAAAAAAAAAAAATACAGGAAAGAAAATTTAACATCAACCACATTTGCCAATTTCTTTTTTACACACAAACAGGATCTTGGCTAAATCCAGCAGTCCTATGCTCACTAGGGACCACGCTTAGTATTTTCTAAAATGGAAAAAGTGACTACCCTGACTTGGTGGTGCTTCTCCGTTCATCACATTGAAGTTATATTTGTTTCAATTAGGTGCAATTAGGAGTCTACCATCTATTGCTTCACCTTAGTCTCAGTAAATGAACCCCCACTTTGTCTGGAAAGGAGAGAGCACAGTCCTATTCCTCAATGCTAAACAAGGTTTCTGCCACTACCGTGCAAGGTAGATCACAACCTATATTGATTAGTCCAAATGTGGCTATGTGGCTAGTGATAATAGGGATGGGAGGGTGGAAGGTCACCACCATACCAGCCTATACACCCATTAGTATCAGGCACCGGTGCAGTAGGAGTGACACAAATACAAAAAATGATTTGACAGTTGAACCAGGAATTTTTAGTCACAAATGGGAGAAGGTAACATCAGTAGACTGTCCTGAGAAAGTAACATTCACCCTTTAAATAAATGTGGTAAGCATTACAATAAAAGTCCACATCCTTTTTCTCCAAGACTTTCTAAAAAAAGGTAAGACACAAATGAGCTTAGCACTTTTACCAAGTCTTTCCTGGAGGCCAAGAAATTACTAAAGTGTGTAATAGACCCCTTAGTGAGATTAGTGGGCCTGTGGATTAATTATACTTAGACAGTATAGTGGTTGACATTTCTGAACTCTTACACTATGTGGTTTCAATAGAATTAAATATTTGAGGCACTGATCCACATGTTGTATGATCTACATACCCATTTTAGGTCAGTAACTCAAAGTATTGAGGACAGGCAGATTGTAGGTTACTACCGGCAGCCTGCATGTTTCTCTTAGAAAAAGGTTTCCCTTAATTTTGTTTAACCCATTCCTAATCAGCGTATAGAATCAAGTTCTCAGGTATACTGCACCATGCTGAGAGCTTGTTAACCTGCTTTCCATTTTGGAACTAGAAATGCACACTTCTAGTTCTGGGACAGAACTAGGATGAGTAGGCATCAAGAAAATTGTTGCCCCCTCCATGCTGAAGAGGCTTTGAGGACCTTCCGTACATGCAGGCAAGAATTGAAGTCAAAAACACTACAGTAAACAGATTTAAAACTATTTTTTTTAAATTCATAATTTGCTTTCAAGGTTTCAGCAGTAGCCCAAGTCCAATGGTATTTTTTGTAGACATTGGCAGTGATATAGAAAGCTTTTCCAGGAATTCAGCAGCCTTGTTAAAAGAGTGCACACATACAATGAGAAAGGCAAAACTTTAGCTTTGGATATAGCATAGATATATTAGAATACCTGTCAGATTTTATAATAAAATTCCAGTATGTGGCCCTATTACAGAGATTCGCCCTCTATTTATCCTGTTTGTGATCCAAATTGAAGTATAAGAAAATGCAAAAACTTTGCGTTGTCCCCAGAACAGTATTCAAGAGGAAATCTTGCAAATAGGGACACTAGTTCTGGTGACTTGGAGCTCAAGATATTCCCTTAATTTGCAGGAATTTCCTCACTTCGTGTTATGGCTATGGGATAGGGGCAAGTCCCCCTCCCAAAATAGGAGGCAGATGTCAAAAACTAACAGGGGTTATAACCCACCCTTACTCTACCCAAGATGGAGAATTTTTTTTTTACAAATTGTATGTTTTGCCTAGTTCTACCCGAGTTCAAACGTGGGGCCTGCCACCTCTAGGATATACTTGGGGCTGCAAGACAAGTGAAGCAGCATATACCAGCAGCAATGCCCTCACACCTCCCTTTTGCTGCCCATTCACAGAAGCCTTTGTATTTTGTGAATGAGTTTACATAATACAAAGGCTTCTGTTCATTGGGCAGTAGGAGGGGCAGCCATAGCAGCTGCATCAACTACATTTGAAGAAGCCAAGACCAGAGCATTCAGCTTCAGAGCCATATTCCTGGATCACAATAAACCTGTCAGATGTAAAGACCAGAAGTTCACAAGGTGGCAGATACTCATACTTCACATGCACTTTTTACACAAAGTTGCTGAATTCCTGGAGTTTAATCTAAAGAGAAAACAGTTGCTTCTACCATCAGCAGAAGTTTTGAATAGCAGTTAAAAAACATCCAATTATCTGCTCCAAGCATTGACTAAACAGAAAATAATCAAACCAACTTGCAAAGTTATACATTTTATTTTGCATCCATAACTCATAACATAAAGGAAACCTTTGCCTATTTACTAAAATAACTGCCTGGAAATATTACATTTATTTATGGATTATATATTAGGAAAAAAAAAGTGTTACACATATCAAATAGTCTACAAAATCGGAAAGTCTATAAATTTCTATGACACAACTGCCCAACTATTTACAAGTAAATTCTGAAACCTGTGTTTGCCATAACCATTTGCCAAAAGTAGTTTTTTTTTTAAAGCTATGGATTTTAATTGACATGTTTGCATGAGTACTTTTACAGAGGCATGCTTTACATACTGTACATGTGAAGAGAACATTCAAACTGCAACAAATAAAAAGGATTTACAGAGTTGAAAGTGCATCCCATCGAAAGTTGATCTTTAACTCCCAAGTCCAAAGAAAGAAACTGCAGTAAACATAGTAACAGGCCAGTCAAGGAAAAAAAAAAAAAATTAGTGCCTTAAGACGAGTTTTCCTCTACCAATGCTATTGTGAAAGCCTCTGCTCCCATCTGGCCCATGTGGAAGTCGAAGTATCCCACTGGGAAGCCCATGAGAGACTGAAGCCTTCTTCAGTGCTAGAGGGCTACAAGGCACAGACTTGTTCTCCAAAGACAGATTGTGAGCAGCAGCTTTTCGTCTTTGCACCCAAGAACTTGAACAAATCCCACTGTCATTAGAATGCTCTGGATGTCTCCGAAACATTTCTGGGCTTGTCCCAGAACTAGAAAATACTCTATTCCCATGATCTGTAGCCAAAGGAGAAAGGCTGTGATAAGGTTGAGAGAGGCACTTGCGTGCTAATAATGGACTAGAGCGAGGGCTGCTGAAAGAACTTGGCTTGAATGAAATATCTGGGCTTGCAAAACTCATTGCACAAGGAAAACGAGGTGCCAATACTGGAGAAGCTGGAGTACTGTCAGATTCTGATGAGCTATAACAAGAAGCATCCTCCACTGTGTATTGCAGCTTTACTGGAAGTTTACCATGTTGCTTAGCCAACTTCTTATCTGGTAAATCACAATTTTCTGTTTCATCCGACTCCATGCCACTTTTCTTGCGTGTACCTCTTCCACTTACTGGTACAACTCTGACACCACTGTCACCATTGGTGGCACTTTGCTTGACACTAAATGTCTCTAGTGCCTTTCGAGCTCCCTCCAGGTTCTCATATTCAACAAGTGCACAATTTTTTGTAGCCAGCTCAGGATATCTAGCCAAATACTTTTTGACATCACTTGGCACTTCTTTTCCAGGTTTTAAGATGCGTACAGAAGTGAGAATTCCAAAAGAAGCAAACAGAGAAGTAGCTGTTTCGAGGAAGTTCTTCTGGGGTTTTACAAGACTGGTCTTATCGGTACAATCTAGATTCCAGGCCAGCAGTAGTTTTGTGGGAGGAAGTCCAAGCAAAGAATTTGGAACTGCAGTTTTACGCCTCACTTTGGTTTCCTCTTCATTAACCTCTAAATTGTCTGAAAACTGGAGCGCATACAAAGTTTGTCTCCAGTCTCTAGTAAGGGACTTCATCTGAGAAAAAGAAAAAAGAAAAAAGAAAAAAGAAAAAAGAAAAAAGAAAAAAGAAAAAAGAAAAAAGAAAAAAGAAAAAAGAAAAAACCCACATGCAAGTTAAAAGCATAAATAAAAGTTTTTCTGTAAATACCTGTTTGACTACTCAGGGATATTGCTAAATATTGTATTTAGAACTTAAAATGCGTTCATGCAATAAAATGTACATAACCCTAAACTATTGGATATTTGCTTTTATAAACCACAGCACAGAAATACATTTACCATGATTCTTCTTCACCTTTTACCACATCATTGCTGCCAATCTCCTGTAAGCAAAATATCAAAATGTTGCTAGGGTCCCCCTAGCAACCTCTCTGTAACATATGCTAGACTCCTCTACCAACCTATCTGAAGTGTCAGCTGTGACAATACAGCCACTGGATCCTACGTAGGTCTCTAAATCAGTTAGGAGAGCTTATCAGCATGGCCTGTACATTACTAGGGACCAGTGCCATGGATTTACCGTACATAGTTAGGCGACAGGCCATAGTGTAAAGCCTCATACACACGATCAGTTTTTCAAAAGGACCGTTTGTCCATTTTGTTGCATGCTAGTCTCATGTTGAAAGTGAAGAGGTTACTCACCATACGAAAATTCTCGTACGACAGTACAACTCCAGAAGCAACGTAATGTGTTGAGTAGTTCTGTATATATGCTTTCGTTTAAGCATGCGTAGACTTGCTCTTACGATTTTTTTCAGATGAAAACCATACTAATATGAAAAAGCGGACGTTAAGTTCATACGACAAAAATTTTATTAGTAAAAAAAAATAAATAAACACACACATAAATTGGCTGTGGTAGCACCATACCAATGATCTGAAAATCGTCAGATCATTCAGACGTAATTTTACCCTTTTTGTATCGTGTGTACGAGTCTTTAGTGTAAAGTCTCCCACCCCTTCTACCATCACAGCAATAAATTCCTGAGAAAAGTGGATTTCATGCACAGGGGTCAAACGCTCACTGTGCATGAGGCCTAAGACTGCATTAACCAGCACTGAAATGAAGCCGGTATGGCTGATATGACCAGCATCTTTGAGACCAAATCTACACTAAAAAAACAGCTTGGTAGTGAGGGGTTGGTGAGGGATTGCATCTAGCAGACAATGATCCTAAAGTCTTCCTGTGCATCTGATGTCCAATCTTTGCTGGAAATGTCAGAGGGTACAAAGACCGGATCAACCGCAACCTCTACAACTCCTAATGATACAGTACTGGATTTGTATTATCTTTACATGCACACAAATTTTCAATGTTTTTTGCCTGAACAACCTCCCTAAATGGAATACGCATGCCCCATAGCATCCAAATATTGTTTTTTACCACAAGCTTTATTAAGGCTCGGTACATACCTATGCAGTTTGCTTTTGATTTTTTCCTGCAGTGCATTTTTCACACTTTTGTATTTTTTTATGCCATTGTTTTTTTTGGGCAATTTGTTGTTGGATGGAAAAAAATAATACACACAATTTTAGATATTGGGTGTGAACCAAGCCCAATCTACTCTGATGACGAACCACTCACTCCAGCTGCACATCACTGCTCATGGTTGGCTTCCATATAGCACAGCTGAAACTATAGTGGCACAATTGGGAGATTGCTTTTAACCCTTAAGGCTAGGTTCACATCTATGCATGTTATGGTTGATGCATTTTTGAACATGCATTTGATTATTTTTTGCCTATAGGAATTTATGACAGTTCTGTTCCTGTAGTGCAACTTTACTCTCAGGCACTCAAGTAGCATCAAAATCACATCAGAGTAGTGCAGGAACATTTGTGTCCAAAGTCACATGTTCAGGCTAGTGTTATAACCCCAATAGCCCTTAACCCTAGCATGCAACTTTGGACACAAAGGTTCCTGCACTTTGATGCTACTTGAGTGCAAGAGAGTGTAAAGCCACAGCAAAGTTGCACTACATGAACTAATACTTTCCAATTTTCAGAGTAACTGGTTTTAATCTTTTACCATTTGATTTTAGATTAATTTGAATGAATCCTAACAAATGCATTCTTATGTTATTAGTATTTATTTAAAAAAAAAAAAAAAAAATCTGTACTGAAAAACAAAGTCCTACCTAAAAAAAAAAAAAAACACTTATGAGAATCTATCCTTCCCTGGGCAGCTGCTTCTGGTGCAGGCCAATAATTACAGTATACTGTGTATTCACGATTCAGCGTTAATTAGTTGGGAGATTTGAGAGACACACACACACACACACACACACACACTTTTGTCCATTTCTAACCATTTTTAAGCATTTCCTCAGCTTTGTTTTAAAATGACTAGGAGCAAACAGAATTTGCCTGCACAGTTTTTTTTAGATTGATACACATCTCAAACATTTATCATTGTATGAGAACTGGCATGGATCACTATAGCAATAACCGTGAATAAAAAGTACGCTGTTCTGGGCTTTTTTAGTCCGTTTTTGTATATTCTGTGCCCTGGAACCATTTTACTATAATTATAAAATAGTATTTTTGGCATTTTGGACTTTACAGCAATACAATTTACATTACAGTGGTTTTGCATTTGTTTTTATCCGGGCCCCCTGCTGCATTATGCCATAATGTGCCAATACCGCGCACATCATGACAGACTTGCCTGTTAAAGGAAGACCTCCAGCACTGTGCTGTCAGTGCAGGGGAGCTTCCATCTTCACCCAGTTTTTCCTGTGTTCACTACATTCAGCTGCTTGAATGGCCAGGCCATAATGTCACAGAGCAGGTGTTATACTTTGAGTTGCGATTGCATGACTGTACACATTACTGCTGACAGGCAGGAGGAAGCATTTATGGCAGAAGAGACAGGGTATTTTCTGCCATAAAAACCCACTTTAAAGTCAAGGATGCAGTTTCACAAACACTAACTTTGTAAAAAAAAAAAAAAAAAAAAAAAAAAAAAGGCTGTGTGTGAAAGTGTTCTATAAAGGGTTAACCATCTACTTTATTCACCACATACAAATTGTTCTCAATCCATTTTGCTAAGGAATGACAAAAAACTCCTCACCTTTTTGAAAGAAGTAAGCAATTTAATGCTGACAAAACCAAACTTGTTTTTCTGTACATGTTTGAGCAGAAAGGCATCGCGAGACAAATTCTCATCCGACAGGTAAAACTCAACTTGGCTTACAATCTTTTCGATTAGCTTCACATCAGGAATCCCAAAATCACCTTCACAGGAGTCCTCATCCAAGGTGTCGGTCAAATCACAGAAACTTCTGTAAAACAAAAATCATGAGAGAAGTCCCAATTTTATAGTGGCAGAGTGCTTCTCACCATTTATTCAGCAGTCTATCAGGGCAATGTATTTGTTAGGTGTAACCTGGACTGTAGCCGATAACCGCTGAGGAACTTCTTCCTTTGTTGCTGATGTATTATCCTTCTGCAGTGTGAACAGGGTTAAACTCAATATGTATTAATGCAGAAGTGCAGCAGCCACTTTTAAGTAGACCACTTTGCAATGTTTGTCTATTAAGTGCCTCCAGTGCAGGGGGCAGCTATCTTGGATGAATCCTGGAGGATCGCAGTTGGCTGATGCAACAAAGCAAGAAGTAGGTGTCTGCAGATTTGAGAGGAAAATGGACAATAAAAAAGAAGCTAGGAGGGGTGTCAAAAACTTGGCTTCTGGATTAACAGAACCCTGCCATAGCCTACCAATCAGGTGACAGAAACAAACACTGCACAAGACCTTGCCTCAGACCAAGAACATTCTCCCTGGAAGGGAGAGAGGGGCGATTTGGATGCCTGGTGAGATCAAACTGCTCAAGAGACCACTCCTACCTCTTGGGGGAGGGGGCTGAGAGAAGCGACTGTCAGTAGGATAAAAAAAAAAATAGCATCTTCTAAACCTGTCTGACTTAAACTTGACTTTTACTGAATCAGCAAGTGTGACCCAATATGGGTCTGGTAAATGACAATATTCCACAAGTTAATCTTTTGCCTTCTGGGAACCATTGCACTTTTTTCAAGGGCCTTATATTGTTGGCTAACTTTCTCTCCCCCCCCCCCCCATCATTCACTGGCCAGTGGGATAAAATGGGGACTGTTATAGCAAGCTAGGAATGTCTATGTACTGTTACTAGGTAAGAGCAATTCGGTTCTATTAACTACTGTCAGAATATTGCAGGCGTTAAACAAAATCACTCAAAAAGCATTGTTCTATTGCTTGTAGAAGGACACTTGCTAATCCCCCCCCCCCTTTAGGCTTTGTTTGGCCTAAAATTCTCTCAAATTCCTAAAGGTGTATATGTTTGGCAAGTGAGGTGCGTCATCTTCCAGTGTGCAGAGAAAAAAAAAAAGACCAAAACAAAAAAAAAAAACCCCCACACACAATTTCTCGGGGGGTAGCGCTAGATAGGGATACACATCTACATTGTGTCATATGAAGATATAGGAATGCCAAGTTTTTTTTTTTTTTAGGGTCCTGCGAGGACAAACCATACAAAAATTTAAAGTAAACTTCATCGTACAGGACAAATAAAAATTAAGTGGTCAATTCAGATGGTTTGTGGTTTAAATCTGTAGGCCCATTTATAGTTTCTGGAGACTTTCAACAAATTGACACCTGCCAAATGCTACAAGGAATAAGGCAGCTTTAACCAGATTAATAGTATCCAATACTATGGATTCCTTTGTCCATTTGGGGGAAATGTTTTCCTATATAGGTCTGTCTCTGGATGTAAACAGCCATCTGTGATTGATTGTCACCTACAGGAGGGAGTTGCAACTAAAGTTTAGAGATAATTAGCGATTGTAGGAACGCTGTGCAAAAATCTTGTGAATTAGGGATGTTTAGTGAACCACCCAGGACAAGATGTGGCCGATATGGATGTTCTTAACTCATCCATCACTCACACCACTGTGGCTCCATTATTGTACCATTTTAGTGGTACATGTGCCTCAGTTGGGGGGGGGGGGTGGATTGGCCACTGCATATTTTTTTTTTTTTTTTTTTTTTTTTTTTTTTTAGGAAATCTGCCACAAAAACCCATCAGCAGTAAAATGCTGCCCTTTCATGTATTGTGGGGGAAATTGGTGGCGGATAGGATTAATTGTTGCGATTCTGTGTGCTATGCTAGGAAAGATTGGTGCTGTAAACTTAACCAGTTGCAGAGCACCGCATGAACATTTACGTCGGCAGAATGGCATGGACAGGCAAATGGGCGTATATATACGTCCCCTTTAAATTGCCGCCGTGTGGCGGCACGCTCACAACCCTGCCGCAAGCTCCGTGACCGTGCCTGCGGACTCTATGTCCGCCGGTGTTCCGCGATCATGTCACGGAGCTGAAGAACATTGAGATGTTCATGTAAACACATCTCCCCGTTCTGCCTAGTGACATGTCACTGATAGTCTGTTACCTGTCATCGGGAACAGCGATCAGTGACGTGTCATGGCAAGCCACGCCCCCCAACAGTTTGACCTAGCACTCCCTAGGTCACACTTAACCCCTTCAGTGCCCCCTACAGTTTAACCCCATTCACTGCCAGTGTAATTTTTACAGTAAAAAGTGAATTTTTATAGCACTGATCACTGTAAAAATGACAATGGTCCAAAAATGGTGTCCAAAGTGTCCGCCATAATGTCGCAGACACGGAAAAAAAAAAAAAAAGTGATCGCCGCCATTACTAGTAAAAAAAAAAAAATGCCATACAACTATCCCCTATTTTGTAGACACTAACTTTTGCCCAAACCAAACGCTTATTGCGATTTTTTTACCAAAAATGTGTAGAATATTTATCAGCATAAACTGAGGGGGATATTTATTGATTTTTTCTTCAAAATTGTCGCTCTATTTTTATTTATAGCGCAAAAAATAAAAACCGCAGAGGTGATCAAATACCACTAAAGGAAAGCCATTTGTGGGGGGGGGAAAAAACAAAAAAAAAAATAACACACAGGACATCAATTTTGTTTGGGAGCCATGTCGCGCAACTGTCAGTTAAAGCGATGCAGTGCCAAAATCGCAAAAAGTGACCTGGTCTTTGGCCAGCGAAATGGTCCGGGCTTAAGTGGTTAAAGGAGACAAGGGGAGTGTTCTTTACCAGATGAACAGTGCAGCCAAAAAAATAATATATTTCAATAGGATTCAATAGATAACGCTTTGTGTAAAGTCTATATACAAGTCATCAGCTGTCAACTGGCTTCCCAGCTAACAACTGATTGAAAAAAGTGTATGTAGGTATAATAAAAAAAATTAAATAGCCATAAATCTATCCCATGCCATTACTTTTGCGCAGATCAATATACACTTCCTTGGCCTAAACTGTGGAAGAAAAATTTGTTTTACATTTTTGGATATTTATTATAGCAAAAATTAAATAGTTTTTTCTTCAAAAAATGTTCGCACTTTTTTTAGTTCGAGAAAACACACACACACACACACACACACACACACACACACACACACACTTTGTTTGGGTACAAGGTCGCACGAAAAACCGGCGTGGTTGTTGAGGGGAAAAATCTAGCCGGTATCTTAAGGAATTCTTCATTTTTTATTGTTGCACTTTAAGTATCATTAAAATCACTGTTACTTAAAGAAAATACAATTTGCATTGATACATGTCCCCCATACCCTCTTTATGGCCAACAACTTTCATACAAACCTTCAAAGGGTAGAGATTAGGCAGTTACTTTTTTTTAATCTGTTCAATCTAGCAGATTCCTATATAAAATTGCACATGGTGAGGCAAGCCTGGTAAATTGGTCATATTTATGAAGTATTGCTAAGAGTGTTAGTTTTTACCTGTCAGAGGAGTCCATGTACTCATTTCTAGACTCCTGCTTCATTTCTCTGTGGCGCAGTCTGGAATTAAATGAATGTGGGCGAACATCAACAGGTAGGCTACGGATGCTGTTTAGAGATCTTGGATACGTATACCCAGGAGATGCCATGATGTTCACATAAGGCTGAAAACACAAAATGTAAGATAATTACACAAATGCAGGCTTGCTGCCATTCAATATTTATTTTCAGGTTTAAAACTGATGGTACATTATGTACACAGTACTACAACATTCATCCTGAGACTAGTGATAAAAAATTTAAAAGAATCCCATGGACTCATTTAGGTAATTCATTTTGAAATGTTATTTTCCTACATCATGGCCTCATTAAAAAGCTGGTCTTTTGCTGACCATCACGCATTAAAAGGTGTACATTTAAAAAACTGAAATGCAGGCGATAACCTTTTCACAGCCGAGAGGCAATTCCCTGGAGAGGAGTTTAATAAACCATGATCAAGTAAAAAAGGTAGAACCAAGAGGGGATGCGAGGCTGATGGGAGGAGCAGACATGTGAGGCGAGAGCTCCCACACACACCCGGGCCTTTGAAGCGATACGGCTGCAGCTGATTAAGAGGCGTTGAGGCCAGGAGGAGACAGTGAGGAGTGGTGACCGCACGTTACACTCAGCTTCTAGCCAGCAGACGACTGGAGCATAAAGAGCAAAGGGGAGGTGGAAGCGGAAGCCGCAGAAAGGAGGCTCGGACGGAAATCAGGGATGGCTACTTGTAGAAGAGCGGCACTCCAGCCGGTTGAAGGGGCAGGAGCGTGGCTGGGGGAATAAAGGCCTACATGACGCCGCCATCAAGGAGATAGAGTTGACAGCACCGGAGGAGCAGCAGGTTGGAACCGGGATGCAAAGTATGGGAGTCTAGAGATTGGAGGACTGCATGGGAGAACAGTACATGGCTCACCGATCGTACTGCATGGTGCCCGCGGACAGGACCCACAAAGCAGAAACCCCCCCCGTGGGTGGCCGAGGTAAATGGATGTCGGGGGGGGGTTATGTGAATGCTGACAACAGTGGTGGACTAATGGAGCTGGAATGGAGGGGTAGCCTGCAGGACCCTAAAGACGTGAGGGAGAGTCGGAGGGGGAACAAATCAGAGGGGAGCAAGGAGGGTCTCCTATTGGTAGGGGGCACCCCCACAGAGCAGGGGGTGGAAGAAGAACTAAAGACCCCAAGAGACAGCGGGAACAGTAATAGTAAAGACCCCATAAACCCTGCGGATACAAAAAGGAGTAAACGGAATACCGACCCCTCCAACAGACCCAATAGATCCAGCAGAGCCAATAGACCCAATGACAACAAAGTTAAGACCTATGGGATCGGGGGATAGACCCCTAGAGACCGTATATATCAAAAGGTACGGATATCACAGATCTCACCTGCACCCCTGACTGAGTTGGAGGGGACAGGGTTGGAAGAACAAAATACACTGCTTTGATAATAGAGAGAGCCTGTCACGATCCGGGAGGTCCAGGATATCCCGAGAACTTATAAGAGCTTTACCAACAAAAGCAGACATTCAACAATTAATTGCCATAGTTGAACGATCGTGTAATCAAGCAGTGGAAAACCTCAGGGGAGAGGTAGATGCAGTAGGAAATAGAGTGGAAGCACTGGAAAATAGTCAAGGAGATAATACAAGCTGTGGGAGAGGCCCAAGAAATAGCAAGAAGATCAGATGAATACGTATAGGGACCTATTAAACGATTTGGAAAATAGGGACAAACGCCAAAATATACGGATACGGGACCTATCTGAGAAACATAAGGACAGTGACCTAGTAGAAACTGTACAAAAGTTTTTTTCTCAAATCATGGGATCAGCTATGCCCAAGCCCGTGGAAATAGAATTCATCGCATCACTTCTTTCCTGGGAAGGAATAGGGAAAGACCAAGGGATGTGATATGTAAAAACCTTAAATTTTCTGAGAAGGAGGCTATAAATGCGGTTTGCAAGGGATACACTCATGATTGACTTTGAAGGATCCCAGATCACATTATTCCCGGATATATCACGTTGCACCTTAATGCAGCAGAGAATGGTGCGTCCCGTTGGAAGTAATGCGACAGGAGGATGCAAGATATAGATGGGGGTTCCCTTTTAGACTATTAGCATCACTAAATGGCAAAACAGCAGTTCTTAGAACTAAAGACGATCTAAAAAAGTTTCTGGACATACTGGACCTACCTACAACGGACTTCCCAGACTGAAGATCAACAAGTGAAAATATAAAACAACGTGAGCCCTGGTCTCAAGAGAGAAAAAAAAAAGGAGCGAGAAAAAAAAGAGAGCGAGAAAAAAATAAAGGGATTTTTATAACAGCTTACCTGTAAAATCCTTTTCTTGGAGTACATCACGGGACACAGAGCGACTTAGTCATTACTAATGGGTTATATAGTTTACCTTCAGGTGCTGGCACTGGCAACTTCCAAACCGGAAGTACCCTCCCCTATATAAGCCCCTCCCATCCGGGAGCACCTCAGTTTTGTAGCAAAGCAATAAGTGTCCCAAAAAGAGGGGTGGGAGCTCTGTGTCCCGTGATGTACTCCAAGAAAAGGATTTTACAGGTAAGCTGTTATAAAAATCCCTTTTTCTTTTTCGTACATCACGGGACACAGAGCGACTTAGTCATTACTAATGGGACGTCCCAAAGCAATGCCAAATGAGGCGAGGGATACATAAGCTGGGCGCCATCAGGCATGAGGATCTTTTGCGGCCTGCAACACACTGCGCCCAAAGGCGACATCCTCCTGACTTCTAACGTCTACCTGGTAGAATCTAGTAAACGTGTGTACCGAAGACCATGTTGCGGCCTTACATACTTGAGCCAGGGAGGCCTGGTGATGCACTGCCCATGAAGTTCCAACTGCTCTTGTGTAATGCGCCCTAACTTTGAACGGAGGCGGTCTCTTTCTCAAGCCATAGGCTTGTATTATGACCTGTCGAATCCACTTGGCTAAAGTAGATTTTGATGCTGCCTGACCCTTTGTAGGGCCTTCCGGCAGAATAAACAAAGTATCTGTTCTGCGAATCTGAGCAGTGGCTTTTAGATAAGCTTTAACTGCTCTTACTACATCCAAAGAATGTAATAACTTTTCCTCTACCGAGCTAGGTTTGGGGAAAAAAGGAAGAACCACATCTTGGTTCAAATGAAACCTCGATACCACCTTGGGAAGAAAGGCTGGATGAGGACGTAATACTACTCTGTCCTTATGGACAACCAGATATGGCTCCTTACAGGACAAGGCGGCTAATTCCGATACTCTTTTAGCCGAACAAATGGCTACTAAGAAAATCAATTTCCTGGTGAGAAGAACCAAGGAAATATGTTGCAATGGTTCAAACGGTTGTTTCTGTAGAACCGACAGAACCAGGTTTAAGTCCCATGGACATATGGGAATACTAACCGGAGGGCTAATACGCATCACTCCTTGTATGAAAGCTTTGACTAGTGAATGCGAAGCCAAGGGCCTTTGAAAAAATATTGACAAGGCCGAAATCTGACCCTTGATAGTACTCAAGGCCAGCTTCCTATCTACAGCCCACTGTAGGAAGTCCAAAATCCTACCTATCACGTACTTATGTGGATGCCATTTCTTGGCCTCACACCACGTAATGTACGCCTTCCAGATCCTATAATAGATCTGCCTGGATACCGGCTTCCTGGCATTGATCATGGTAGATACCACAGAATTAGAGAGCCCTCTCTTTTTCAGAATGTGGGCTTCAATAGCCAGGCCGTCAAACCTAGGGCTGGTAAGGAAGGGTGGTATATCGGTCCTTGCGACAGCAGGTCCGGACGATGTGGGAGGGTCCAAGGACTCCTCACTGACATTTTTACAATCTCAGCGTACCATGCCCTTCGGGGCCACGCTGGAGCCACCAGAATCACTGGTTTCTTTTCTACCCTGATTCTGCAGAGTAATCGCGGTAACAATTGCGGTGGGAATGCATATATCAGCTTGAACTGATCCCAAGGGAACACTAGGGCATCCGAGCCGCAAGCTAGGGGATCCCTTGTGCGAGACACAAATCTGTTCACCTTTGCGTTGAATCTGGATGCTAGCAGATCTACATCCGGTGTTCCCCACCGCTGGCATATTGCCTGGAAAACCTCGGGGTGAAGAGACCATTCCCCCGGGCATAATTGTTGGCGACTTAAAAAGTCCGCTCTCCAATTTTCCACTCCTGGGATGAAAACCGCGGATATGGCTGGGACATATCTTTCTGCCCACTCCAGGATGCAATTTGCTTCCCTCTGGGCTGCACGACTCCTGGTGCCACCCTGGTGATTGATATATGCCACTGCTGTGGCATTGTCTGATTGAATTCTGACAGGGGACCCTTGGAGTTTGGATGTCCATGCTACTAGGGCATAACGGGCTGCTCGTATCTCTAAGAGATTGATGGGCAGGGCCTTTTCTGCTTCTGACCACTTGCCCTGGAGAGACCATTGCTCCAGTACTGCCCCCCAGCCTATGAGGCTGGCATCTGTAGTGACCACCTTCCAAGAAACCGGACTGAAGGGTTTCCCTCTTTCCAGATTCTGGGGCACCAACCACCAATGGAGGCTCTTGCGAACGGAAGGGGACAGGGACATTGGTAAGTCTAAAGCCTAAACTTTTTTGTTCCAGGCTGACAGTATGGCCCTTTGCAAATTCCTTGAATGGAATTGACCGTAGGGTACCGCTTCGAATGAAGCCACCATTTTTCCCAGCAGCCTCATGCACAGGCGTATGGATACATTTCTTTTTGTACCCACTAAGTGGGTCAAATCTTTTAAAGACGACACCTTCTCTGGAGGTAAGAAAATCTTTCTCTGATTTGAATCCAGCCTTAGCCCTAAGTATTCCAGACTTTTGACTGGTCTTAGAGCTGACTTGTCCCGGTTGATAATCCAACCGTGATATTCCAGATACTTGATTGTCTTGTGAATAGCTACTTCCAGCTTTTCCACTGAGTGGTCTATTAGTAGCAGGTCGTCTAGATATGCCATTATCGTTACACCTTGTGTTCTTAGATTGGCCAATAGTGGGGCCAGAACCTTTGTGAACACTCGTGGTGCTGTGGCCAGACCAAAAGGTAAGGCTCTGAACTGAAAATGGCGCCCTTCTACTGCAAAGCGTAGAAATTTCTGGTGGGCCGGAAAGATGGGAATATGCAGATAAGCATCCCTTATGTCGATCGAGGCTAACCATTCCTGCCCTTGTAGGGCGGTGGCCACCGATCGGATCGACTCCATCCGAAAAGTCCTGATATTTAGGAACTTGTTTAGCCCTTTTAGATTTAATATGGGCCTCACGTCCCCATTTGGTTTGGGGACTGTGAAAAGGTTCAAGTAAAACCCGAATCCGCTTTCTTCCAGGGGAACCTTCATGATTACACCTTGGAGCTATAGTTGTTCTAGTGCCAGAAGGAGGGATCCTCTCTTCTGGGGATCTCTTGGCACGTTTGACCTCATAAATTGGGCAGGAGGAGTGCCTTTTAACTCCAGCTTGTATCCCAGACTTACTGCGGAGAGCACCCATCTGTCTCTGATGGTGTCTCGCCAGGTCTCTGAACAACTGAAGCCTTCCCCCCACCCGATTGAGTGGGGGCAACGCTTCATGACTTGGGGGGAGGTTTTGTACCTCTCTTGATCCAGGGCTTCTTGTTACCCTGTGATTGTCCCTGATTTCTGCCCCCTGAATTTGACCGCGGAGGCCGTCGGAACTGCTTCACAGCCGATGTGCCCGGGACTGGAGAAGTAGGCCTCTTAAAAGAAGGACTTCTACTCTTGTTCTTAACCGGTAAGAGTGAACTTTTACCGGCAGAAATTTTCTGGATATATTTGTCCAGATCTTCCCCAAATAAGCGTTCTCCATGAAATGGGAAGCTAACCAGCAGTTTCTTACAGGGAGCTTCAGCAGACCAGTTTTTGAGCCACAGAAGCCTACGCATATGTACTACAGACAGCGTAAAGCGGGAGGCCTGTTGGATTGTATCCTTTATGGCGTCCACCGCAAAACACAAGGCTCTAGGCAGGTCAGCTAGGGCAAGAGCCTGCTGATCTGGCAAGTCCCTTAAGACTTGTTTCAACTGATCTTTCACTGCTTGGCAGACTCCAATCGCTGCTACCGCAGGTTGTGTCACCATGCTTGCTGTAGAGAACGCAGATTTTAGTAAAGACTCCAATTTTTTATCTATTGGGTCTTTGAACATTGGAACATTATCTACTGGACATGTCAGTGATTTGTTCACAGAAGAGATGGCTGCGTCCACTGTAGGGACCCTCCATTTTTTTATGAACTTATCCTCCATGGGATAGATCACCGGAAATCTCTTGGGGGGGGGGGGGAGCAAATATTTTATCAGGATGCTCCCAATCCTGGTAAATAAGCCCTTCTAATAAAGGGTGGATTGGGAAGGAACAGACAGCCTGGGGAGCTTTTAGCGAGCCCAGCGAGGAAACCGTAGTGGTTGGTGGTTCCGCCAGAGGCATTTTAAATGCTGATCGGACCATGTTAGTCAGAGACTGAACCCATAATCTTTCAGCCTGAGATGCTGAGAAAGGTTCTTCCACTGTTGATTCCTCCATAACTGAATCAACCTCATCCTGATCCCCTTCAGGTAGGTCGATCTCTGTGTGGGGCTGTTCCTCCACTAACAGGCACTCTGAAGGAGGAGACGGAGATCGGACGCGCTTTCCCTGTGACAGGGAAGCAGCGATCAATGCTGTTAATCTCTTCCAATCCTCCCAGAGTTGAGGATAAAACCTCCTCTGTTATATAGTTATATATACACAGGAGCAGGTGGACTGGGGACAGCCGCAGCACCAGGCACTCCTGCGGGGTTTCTACGGCTACTGACCTCTGAATTCTCAGGGGAGATTGGTGCAGTACAAGCATGCCCAATATCCTCAGAGCCCGATGGAGACCCCTTTGGCTTCCTGGAAGACTTATTTCTGGAGCGTCTGGACGACATATCCTTTAAGCACAAAGCTGAGGTATTCCCGTCGTCATACACCAATTTTTGCTGGTAATAGTCTAACACAGTTGCTGCTATATACCAGCTGGTGTCCACTAAAGTGCCTTTCTATGGGGATGCCTGCATCAACCGCCTCTGTGTGCCACTGTTTGTTGCTAGCTCTGTTTGCATCCAGCTGACACTTGTACTGTGTCTTTATACAAGCTGGGACGCCTGCACATGCGCAGAAGCGCCGTGGCGCGCATCGAGCGTCATCTACCCGCCCCGCCCCTTTTTTTTCATAGGAGGCGCGTGCGCGCGCCCGTGCGCCATTTTCGAAAATCAAACAGGGACTAGGAGCCAGGGCCCTTTTTGCCGGAGGGCCTGTGCGGTGGATGAGCGCAGCAACAGGGCAGAGGAAGTGGATTCCCACAGAGAAACTTACCAACTGCCTGGATCTTTTGACTTGAGAAAACCAAAGATCCACATGACAAGAAAAATGGACCACAGCGGCCTCTAGTGGTTCAACACAGGTACCGCGGTCCTCTTTTTTTTTTTTCTTGACTACTATTAAAATTTTACATTCTCAGTAGTTACAGGCATACACAGATATTAGCGGGAATACCGTTAGGTAACAGACAGAAAGACAAATTAGGCTTGGGGTCCCCCAATAGAACCAAGTTCCTGGGGGCCCCCACTTAGCTGTTCCCCGCCGCAGGACTCTGTTTGGTCCACAGAAGCCCAAACTTCACCTATCACGGCAGGCATTGTAATTAAACCTTCAGGAACCGGGTTCCCAAGGATTCCACTCCCCTGGACCTGTATAGCACCCTGCACAGACAACATCTTGGTCATGGGTATGACCAGAGCTCTGGATCCCAGGGTCCAGCCCTCCTAAGAGAGGCATTACAGGCAAAACCTTGCTCTTCTGCTGCAAGGCCCGGGTACCGACCGTTTAGCTATGAAGTTTTTTTGGTGGGATCCGGAACAGCTTACTAAAGGCCCAAAAGAACCTGTACGCAAGCCCAGTGAAAACACATGTTACTCTTTGGCCAACACCTTAGACACTGGCAAAAAAACTGAGGTGCTCCCGGATGGGAGGGTACTTCCGGTTTGGAAGTTGCCAGTACCTGAAGGTAAACTATATAACCCATTAGTAATGACTAAGTCGCTCTGTGTCCCGTGATGAAAAAAGAAAAAAAGAAAAAAAAGAAGAAAAAAGAAAAAAAAAGAAAAAAGAAGAAAAAAGAAAAAAGAAAAGAAAAAAGAAAAGAAAAAAGAAAAAAGAAAAGAAAAAAGAAAAGAAAAAAGAAGAAGCCCTCCCTGGGGGGGGGGGGCAAAACCCTCCCTCCCCTATATCGTTTTAAACTCGTCGTGCTCAGTTTCCCAAAACTTATTCTGTGTTTTGAACCTTGTGACATCTAAAATTGTTTCATTATTTATAAGGGAGCATGGGTATCCCCTTCTTCCCCTAGTACCCACTAACCTCTCCGTGAATTAAAAAAAAAAAAAAAAAAAAAAAAAAACACAACACCACCACCACCACCTATGCGTTCTATACGCATTCGTGCTCAGTTTCCCAAATCTTGTTCTGTGTTAACCATGTGAGATCTAAATTTGTTTCATTTAT
This sequence comes from Rana muscosa, assembly GCA_029206835.1. Taxonomy (NCBI): domain Eukaryota; kingdom Metazoa; phylum Chordata; class Amphibia; order Anura; family Ranidae; genus Rana; species Rana muscosa. The sequence goes on from CM055116.1 coordinate 483,906,146, forward strand.
AGGGGGGCACGGGTATCCTTTTCTTTTCCAAAATACCCGCTGCCTCCTCGTGAACACACGAAAAAAAAGCTGGAGCTTGGGAAGGCCTGCTCCTACCACCTTAGGCCAAAAACCACCAGAATTCCTTAAATTTGGTTTTCACTACTCATATAGCCAGCATATATCAGGGAATGTCTGAACTCTACCCAGCCCCTCCAAAAATTCTAGTATCTCCATTTTTAGGTTCCTTATGTAGATGTATTGCCTCTTCCATATTTCTTATTTTGTCTACTTCCCTCAACCATTCCTATATCATTGGGGCTTGCTTTACCCTCCAATGTTTCAGAATCAGTATCTTCGCAGCGTTCTAGTAGGCTTGGGATAATTGCTGCTTTATATTTCTTCCTAGGGGATATCTATTGCATGGAACATTGCCATGGGTCCAAACCAATCTTAATTCCACTGATCTTCTTGATTAAGTCTATAATTTCCTCCCAGTATGGCTGGATCTTGGGGCACTGCCACCATATGTGAGCATGGGTTCAAACCTCCCCACACTCCTTCCAGCATAAAGGTGAAACCTGGGGGTTAATCTTATGTAGTTTAGCTGGGACATAGTACCACTTAGTAATTTAAAATTCATCTCTTTTATCCGTGTGTCCACAGATGTGGAGTGAACATAATCTAAGACCTTACTTCTCATAAAGACTGATTCAGTTCTATTTCCCAGCTTTCTGTTAGGCACACAGCTCCTCCCTCTAGGTTTGTCATCAACAACTTGTATATACTAGAAATTCCATGTCTCTCTGTCCCCACTTGATCGACTAGTTTTTCCCCATGAGTTCATCCTACCGACCCCCCGAAGGGGTTTTGGGAGGGAACCTACAAAGTGTTGTAGTTGTTTATATCTCCAAACTTCCCATGGGGTAGGCCCATATCTTTCACGCAGTTCAGGTAGTGAACATAGGGTATTCCCCTTCATAACATCCTTTAATCTCAAATAGGGCGATGTGGTCCATTTTAGATATAATTTATTCTCTTTCCCCGGTGGAAAATAATCATTCCCTGTTAAAGGCATTAGAGGGCTGTTGTACTGTCCTTGTATATTTTTGATTAATTTATCCCACATTCTCAATGCTTCCAATGTAATCGGAGCCGCTTCAGCCAAGAGACCTCTAGAGTGCCTTGGAATCCAAATAATCTGTCCCTGCGGGGTTTTACACATTTTTTTCTTCTAACGCCACCCATTTTTTTTCCCCGAGGTGCAAGCGTCCAATCCATAACTCTCCGCAGTATTGCTGCTTCATGATATTTTTCCAGATCCGGGAGGAATACTCCCCCCTTCTCCTTTCATCTAGTTAATATCCGATTACTTCTATTATTCCAAACAAAATTTCTGTATTACCGATCTCAGCGTTTTAAAATATGCCCCAGGGATATTGATCGGCAAACTGAAATATATACAGGGCTTTTGGTAGAATCATTTTAATCACGCTTATCCTGCCAAACCATGACAGTCTGAGCAGGATACCCCTTCAGTTCCCTTTTAATTTTATTCAGAGGAAGCATGTAGTTATCTTGATATAAATCTACAATTGATTTTGACAGGAATACTCCCAAATTCTTCACACCCCTTTGTTTCCACCTAAAGGGATATAGTCTTTGAAGGTCTCTGCTCTCACTTGACAGGACCGAGATACTTAGTATTTCCGTTTTTTCCATGTTTACCTTTAAATTTGATACTCCCCCATATTTTCCCACTTCCTCCAGGGTTTTTGGGAGGGTTTGCCTAGGATTTGTTATGTAAACCATAATATCATCCGCAAAAGCGGATATCTTATGTTCTTGACCCCCAGCCTCTATACCTTGAATTTCCTCGTTGGCTCTTATAGATGTCAGCAAGGGTTCCAGTGAGAGCACGAAGAGTAAGGGGGACAACGGGCATCCCTGGCGTGTGCCATTAAAAAGACGAAAGCTTTCCGAGAGGGTTCCATTTACCTGAATTTGGGCCGTAGGGATAGAGTACAAGGCCTCTATCCATCTGAGCATGCAGGGACCTATACCAAATTTATGTAGTGTCTGTAACAAAGTCCCAGTCCAGCCTGTCAAAAGCCTTTTCAGCATCTATTGACAGGAACAGGGTTGGCCTTTTATCTTATTTTGCTTTATGTATTAGGAGAATTGTTTTTAGGATGTTATCTCTGGTCTCTCTACCGGGGTCAAAGTCTGCTTGAGCTTTCCCTATGAGTTCTGGCATATAAAGCTTTAGTCTCTGGGCCAGTATCCTTGCATATCTTTTCATATCCTCATTGATCAGGGATATTGGCCTGAAGCTAGAGCACATTGTAGGATCTTTTCCCTCTTTTACTAAGAGGGATATATAGGCACCCAAGGCTTCCCCTCGTATTTCAAGACCTCCCCCTATGGAGTTCATGTATAGGTGATAGTGAGGGGACAAAATTCCAATAAACTTTTTAAAGTATAGGGACGTATATCCATCAGGACCGGGGCTTTTCCCTACCTTACTGTTTTTAATTGCCTGCTCCATTTCTTCACTAAAGATCTCACTATCTAATCTCCTTGAATCCTCTTCTGATATTCACGGCAATTTTATCCCCCTTAGGTATCTGTTCTCTCTTTTCTATCCTGTATATCCTCAGGGTTCTGTAGGTCATTAACCTTATGTAATAATTGATAGTATTCTTTAAAGATTTTACTAATATCTCTATTGAAAATTTCATCTCCCCAATTCCATTTTTCATCTTAGCTATAAAATTTGGGTTCCTTCTGGGTTTAATCTGCCCCAACAATCTCCCCGATTTATTACCAAATTCATACTGTTTAGCTATTCTAGTAAAAGCTTGTTTAGTATCTTGGTCCAACAAGTCCCTCAATGCTTCCCTTTTCCCAATCAACTCAGCCTTTACCTCATTGTCATGTGCTCTTTTAGGTTTCTGTTCCAACTCCTGTATTTCCTGTAAAAGCAATTGTTTTTGGGCTATACAATTTTTTTTTCTTTTCGCCCCTTCTGCTATTAATCTCCCCCTCATGAAGACTTTATGGGCTTCCCACAGGCCGGTTGGTGCAAGGTTTTCTATATTATCCTCTATAAAAAAAGAAACTCAGTTCTTTTTCCAAGTCTTCTAATATGGCCTGATCATATAGAAGTGATTCGTCCAGTCTCCAAGCTCTTTGCCTATCCGGTATATCTTTCAGCTCCAAGCTGACCACAACCGGTGCGTGATCAGAGAGGGTGATCAATTTCACTTCTGCTTTTATTAGACCTTCTAAGAGCTGATGATCCAAGAACACGTAATCTATTCTTGAATAGGAGCAATGTACCTGGGAGTAATATGTGAAATCCCTCCCAGGTTTAAAATTCTCCATACCTCCACTAGTTGCTGCTGGTGTAGTTTTTGTTTAACTGTCCTTAAATTTTTCCCCTCCGACCGGAGAGAAATAGGTTGAGTATCTAAACTTGGATCAAACACAAAATTTAGATCTGCTGCCATAATCACTTTTCCTTCTCTGAAATTTTCAATTTTTTGCAGTACATTTTTTAAAAACAGGCTAGGATGGACATTAGGGCAGTAAATATTTACTAATGTATACTCTTTAGTAAACAAATGACCTTTTACAAATAAATACCTTCCTTCTGAGTATGATTCCATTGCTTTTAAGATAAATGGGGTATATCTGTCAAAGCCTATTGCTACCCCCCTAGATCTCTTGTTTGGGGAGTACCCATGAATCCACATTGGAAAGCCCTTGGAGTTCAATCCCGCCCTAGATGAAGATTTAAAGTGAGTCTCTTGCAAAAAAAACTATTTGATGCCCATCCCTTCAATTCCTGCAATATTTGATGGCGTCTGCTGGGGCTGTTTAAGCCGCTAACATTATAAGTAACGATCCTTAAAGGGGCCATTTCTTAGATATGTATGGCTCAATTGCTAATTGTTTATAGCCATAGGAGCGAGAGGTAATTCTTATACTATTCCAGGATCGACCCATTCTACTGACATTATAAATAAAAAAACATAACAAAACAACATAACACCCCCTCATGTATATCCCCCCACCCCACCCAAGTTACATTGAATATCAATGTCATGGCCCACCCGGCTGTCGTCCACGAGAAGGGCGTCCAACCGGGTGGGGCATTTCCTAGGGGCACTTGTATGACCGCCCGGGCCTCACCTCCTCTACAGAGATGGTCCCAGGGAGCCAGAAGGGCATCGCCGATCCCCACCGTACCCTCCTCGAACAGACACCCCTTCTCTTACCCCCCTCCCCACCTTCAACATTATTTCTTATTTTATTCATTTTTCAAGGTTCTAAACTTTATTCCATGGCTGATCATTTAACTTCTTCCATTCTGGGGGTTTTTTCCCCCCAGTTTTCTAACTGTGGCATTGGCATATCTAATTTACTACAGAAACTCTTCAGATCCTCTGGAAATCTCAGTGTAGCCAAAACCCAGTGATTCTTTGCTATTAGGCAGGCTGGAAAGCCCCATCTGTACTCCATCTTTTTATTCTTTAATTGTTTTATCAGGGGTTTCAACGCCCTCCTGCGAGCCAGAGTTTCTTGTGATAAGTCTGTAAAAACAAGGATCTCAGCGCCCATATATTCTATTGGTGCAGCACTTCAGGCCCTGTGAAAATTGTTGTTTTGTTTCGAAAACGAAAACCTCGCTATCACATCTCTCACTAGCTCTGTTGGTAGGGTAGTTATTCTTTGTACTCTATGCACGCTTTCAAAACATGGGAGTTGTTGCTTCTCTTTTCAATATTTTATTGAACAGCTCTCGAATCGTTTCTAAGTCGCTGTTTTTGACTGACGCCGGTACTCCACGTATCCTCAGATTATTACGTCTGTTACGGTTCTCTTGATCTTCAAGTTTATACCGGATACTCCTCATTTCTACCCAATCCAACTCAGCCCTCTCCGGCAACTCCGCAATAGCCTGTGTTCAACCAAATGAACTTCGGATTCTTCCACTCTTTGTAATACATTTTGTATATCTGTTCTAGTAGCGCTCAGTTCCCTTTTAATCGTGCCTTCTAAGTGGGCCATCATTTCTACCATGTCTTGCTTTGTAGGGGGTGCCTGAAGTTTATCTATTTCTTTCTCCATTTTCTTTTGAGGTTGATCTTGCTGTAGGGTCCCTTCTCCTAAATTCCGAGTGAGGGGTTATTTCTTCTAGTTTTTCTGTTATTTGTTCTACCCCCTGATCCACTTTCTCCTGCACCATATAGGTTTTTATGGAGTTACTACTTCCACTATCGGCATGATTAGTCTTTGCTGCTCCTCTTCTCCTCATTCTTCCTCCCTAGCTTAATTTTTCCCTTTTCTATTCACTATTCACTCTATGCGTTTATCCCCACCTAGACAATACAAGTGAGGTTTGTATCTTAAAGATGCTATAGATACCCCTGAGCATATATATCAACCCTATATACCCCTTTTGGTCTCGTACCGAGAACCCCTGAAAATGAATACAGAGTTTATAGTTCTCTAAAACCAATTTACCCCAAGTGAAGACCGATTGAAAAATAGAGGAAATTAAGAGAAGGGCCACCACGTGAATGATAAGTACAGGTGCTTGTTCACACTAACTTAAACCAAAAAAATAAAAAAAAAAGGGGGGGGGGGGCACAAGTCCTGTGGGCCAAGACAGTGCAAGTCTTGTATATGAGGGGGGGGTGTTACTCCTTTTTTCCCTCTTGCTTCCCTTTCCTTTACAGGACAAACCAAATGAAATTGAAAGTATATGACTCAATTTTTTTTTAGCAATATCAAGAAAAAATAAAATAAAAAATTTGATATGTCTAGCCCACCACCAAGCGAATCACAGATCCTGTAGGTAATACACCCCAGATTTCAGAGATAACACAAGTTCAAGTTCTAATTGGCAAAAAATAAATAAATAGAGAAAACAGATTATCACATACAATCAAGGCAGTCAATATAGGGAGTGTAACCAATCAGGCAGGCTAGTTCGAACAGGTTAATTGATATCAAGCGTAAAGGAGAATTTTTTTTTTATATATATATATATATATATATATATAGATATATATAGATATATATATATATCTATATATATATATATTTTCTTTCAGGCCTCTGCATATACCCAACAGGCTTCTATATGCTTCTGTGCGAATTTCAGCGGTAAAAACCCCCCGCAAAAAAAAAAAAAAAAAAAGGGGGGGGGGGAAGGACTTATACCGCAAGATTATAACGTAAGGTTGGTACACCACAGAACCTATGGATACTGCACCCCCAGGGCTCAGAAGTGTTGGGAGCTCAGGCTCCTGCTAATAATGTTATGGAACCGAGGAGCAAGTACAAATATAGTCAAGGTAATCGATACGAGCATTTACAAGCAGGCTGGTTTAAGGAGATTTCAGACAAGAGAAAAAAAAAAAAAAAAAAAAAGTACATTTTACAGTCCTCTTCCTCTTGATCCCTCTCCCTCCAGCCTGCTGCCTAGACTTTCTACTTTTTACCGGCAAGAAATAGGTAATCCTACCAGATCTTCAATCCTGTGAATCAGCAGTGTTTTAGAAGGTTATATCAATTCAGATACCTCCGGGATACCTCCAGGCAGCTTCCCTGTCGTCTCAAAGCATCCCAGGCCACAGCTCCCCTCCTAAACCTCCAGGTTGCAGGCAATCCTTTTTGCAGCTGTATAGCGGCATCGCCCGCCCCGGCTACTCCTCTGCTACTCCTCGCTCCGCTCCCGGCTCGGTGTGCTGGTGTTCACCTCTTGCGCTGCGGGTATCCAGCCGAAGCAGCAGACGCTTCCTTCCTGTCTGTCACACTTTCCTCTCTCCCCCCACAGTGGCCCCGCCAGCTGAGCCGGCCAGATCATACAGGACACGCCACTCAGTGCAGGGGAGATTGCTCCGATGGGCTCCAAGAGCCGGAAGGAAGATAGAAGCCGGTAGAAAGACAGTGGACAGAGAGCTGCTGATGAATGCTAAGCTAAGCCCAGCCAAGCACAGCGGGACAGTCCGTATCCTGCCAATCTGCGGCTACAGGTGAGGGCATGGCGTATGGTGAGGGTATGGGTCAGTTTACCATTAATAGTCAGGCTTCTTCAGCATGTCCGTCCGGGGGGAGGCACCTCGGGAATTCACAGCATTGCACTGCTTGGCGCCATGTTCTTACTCCTCCCCCTCTTCGAAAAAAATAAAATAAAAAAGCTTTTTTGAGAAGAAACTTTGTCGAACTCACGATTTACTAGATACATGGCAAGCTTTAAAACGAGGGCCGGAAGGATTATAGCCATTATTCAAAAACACACAAAGTATACTCAAGGTTGGATTTATTCTTGGTAGACCAGTATTTAGAACATGTAAATGCGGTTATAATAGAACCAACAACAATATCTGATCATGCACCAGTAGTGTTAACGTTTGTGGCAGTTTCGGTGGGTTACCGGGAGAAGACTGGGCGACTAATTGAAACACTGCTGGATGATTAACAGATAGAGGATATACGGCATAAAATGATAAAATACTTTGAAATAAATACAACAGGAGAGATATCAGAGGAAAATGGTATAGGAAGCCCACAAGGTAGTCATACGGGGGGGGGTTCAATTATTAGCCCATGGGTCCCGAGTTAAAAAAAAATAAAAAATAAAACACGAGTCAGAGATCAAACCTAACAACTTAGACCCTAGAGGAGGTGAAACAACTGGAAACGCTTGTACATACTCGATTATAAGCCGACCCAAACATAAGCCGAAGCACCCAATTTTACCACAAAAAACTGGGAAACCATTGACTCGAGTATAAGCCTAGGGTGTCCATCTGCATGCCTCACTGTCACTGTGCCCAATCTCCCTACCTGATCTTCGGTGCTGTGTGACTAGACTGACGTTTAACATGGGAGTCTATGGAACGGGAGCCCGGCTTTGAAAAATCGGTGCTCCCCAGCCAACAAACTTTGCACACTTGTAGAGGAAGAGTGGGGCTACATGTGTGCCAAGTTTGGGGTCCAGGAAACCTTGGGCCGGCCGGTACCAGGTCCCTAAAATCACCAGAGAAATTACCGTTTAACATTGGAGGCTATTGAAGGGGTGCCCGGATTTGAAAAATTGGTGCTCCCCGGCCATAGGTCCCCCGGACAACAAACTTTGCACACTTGTAGAGGAAGAGTGGGGCTACATGTGTGCCCAGGATCAAGCGCAAAGTTGAAGATGGACAGACTCGAGTATAAGCCGAGGGGGGCATTTTCAGCACGAAAAAAAAAGTGCTGAAAAACTCGGCTTATACTTGAGTATATACGGTAGATTGGTGCCTAGATAGAAAAGTAAAGGATAAATATAGATTTTTGCAAATAGATCTTATGAACATGGGAACACATGTGGCAAACCATTAGCCAGACAATTAAAAAAAAAAAAACACACCGGAATTATCCCATGTCCATAAGATCCAAGTAAATAATAAACTGGTAAAAGATACCAAAAACATAGCTGCGGAATTCCAGCATTTCTATACTTGTTTATATAATATACAAGTGACAATGTCAAAAGTGGAGGAAGAGAAAGAAATTAGTATATCAGGGAGTCTACACCACCATCCCTCTGTCAGTGGATGTGGTGGAGAAATTGGAAGAACAGATCACTAGAGAGGAAATAAAGGCAATAGTTACATAGTTACATAGTTAGTAAGGTTGAATAAAGACACCAGTCCATCCAGTTCAACCTGAGTGAGTGTGGGTGTGCGTCTACAATTCTCCCTATCCCTGTACATAGCGTCTCATTATATTATTATTTTTTTAGTTAAGGTACCCATATAGCTCCGTCGACCTACGCAGAGCTCCAGACACACATCACACACCCACATTAGTCCCTACCCTCAAGGAGCCCACAATCCAATCCACAATAGAAGCCCTCCCGAGTGGGAAAAGCCTGGGACCAGACGGCCTAACCAATGCATATTATAAAAAATATATAGACAAAATCATTTATAAAGTGGTGTAATTAAGATAAGATCAGTTTATAGGGATGAGCTTCGTGTTCGAGTCAAACCTGAGGAGGGAGGAAGGGAGAGAGGAGGGAGGATTGTGTCAGCATGGAGGTGGAGACTAGCACTTAGCATCAGCAGCAGTCTTTAAGGGATCAATTACAGTCCCAAGACACCCATGGACTTATACGTGGCTGGGAGGAGGTGGCTGCGGATCATGTCATCCTCAGTGACCCAGAGGACTCCGCACCGAATGCCTCAGCAAACCTACACTGCATGGCCTCCCTGATCCTGCAAAGCCTGCCTAAGGAATATTCGTATTCGTGCGATCAAGGAGAGGGATCGTTACTGGCTGGCAACCCCCCCTTGAACCACGTTACAAGGGTAAGGTTGCGGACCTTATCTTGCCGTCGCAGAGGGAGCAGAGGATGAGGCATCTTCGGGAGGCCTTGCAGAAAGGTCCGGGCAACGCGTTCCCAGAGACTGGGAGGTTACAAATTCCTGGTCCTGGACAACGTGTTGCTGAGGCTTAAGTCAGTCGAAGGAGCGGTGGAGAAGGTGGCCGTCTGACCGATGTGTTCAGACAATTTTTTAGTCCGCAGCCCCAAGGTATGATCGGTTCCAGCAACCATCGCCAGCGTCTAGTTTACATGGTGCAGGAATACCTAGGGGCAAGATCAGACTTGGACACCTTTCCCACCGAAAATCCTCTGGGTTACTGGGTCTTGAGGATGGATCACTGGCCAGAGCTTGCACAGTATGCAATTGAGATACTGGCCTGTCCTGCATCCAGCGTTCTTTCGGAACGCACATTATGTGCTTCTGGAGGCTTTGTAACCGATCACAGGGTGCGCCTGTCAACCGACTCGGTCGATCGACTGACCTTCATAAAAATGAATCAGTCTTGGATCACCACCAGCTACCAACCACCTAATGCTGATGTAACAGAATAATTTTCTTTTGAAGGGATCTGACATTTCAGACTACCTATGCTGATGCAGAGTGACTATCCTCTTTGTCCTCAATAATCATGCTGATAGCTTGAAACAACATTTTTGGTTCTGGGCACCGCCACTAGTGGCTAAGGCCCAATTTTTCAGCCCCTGTTTAACAGGGGCGTGTGTGACAGGGGTCACTTGGGGCATAGGGGGAATGAGAACCCCACCATGATTTGGGATAGTCATATTCAAGGCTGTATATACATGGTATATATTGGGTGTATATTGTGTGTGGGCTGTTGTGTAATATTTGCTGTGATGGGGTGCGATTGCATTCTATTGTCTATTGTGGCTTGTGGTAATTAAGTCTGCTACTATGGTGATGTGGATTGGAGCTTGGTAGATCATCTGGCTGCCTATTATGGGATGTTTAAGTGTCTTCCTGTGAGGAGGGGGAGGAAATCACTCCACCTGCTAAGACTGTTTACTGAAAGTGAAGTTTGAACACACCTGACCTGTATGACCATTGTCATTGGACAGCTTAACCCACCCTGTTCCCCAAGGATGGGAGGGAAGGGTTTTTGAAGAGAAATGTGTTACCATGTGCTTGTAATAAATGCATTCCCTGTTTTTGGAACTTCAACACAGAGTGTTTGTCTCGTATGTTTGGAAGGATTAATCCTATGGGAAGCGGTCGCCTGACTGTGGAGGATCGGCAGTGGATGTGTCCAGAGAGGGAATATAAACGGCGTTAACCCCTTTCATACTTGGACAGCCGTTACATTGGTTGGCAGCGGTGGGATTTTCCCCTCCAGTTACTGGGACACTCCAAACCACCACAGTGAATGACCAGCTATGCAGCCTGCAGGAAAGCCACGCTGAAAGACCAAATTGAGAGCCGTGGAGGGACCAGTGGGACAAAGAACAAGGCCACCTTGATCAGGGAGCTAGCCGAGATGGATCAGAGGGATGGTGATGCAGGACCCCGGTCAGTTGAAGACTTGTTTCAGCAACGAGTTTGACAGCGGTTGGCATTATATGGTGCTAACCCATCAGAGACCGCCATACAGGAAGCCATTAAAGACATCCAGCTGCAGGATGAGCGACGAGAGAGAGAACACGAGAGCGACGAGAGAGAGAGAGAGAGAGAGAGAACACACGAGAGCGACGAGAGAGAGAGAGAGAGAGAGAACACACGAGAGCGACGAGAGAGAGAGAGAGAGAGAACACACGAGAGCGACGAGAGAGAGAGAGAGAGAGAGAACACACGAGAGCGACGAGAGAGAGAGAGAGAGAGAGAGAGAGAGAGAACACAAGAGCGACGAGAGAGAGAGAGAGAGAGAGAGAACACGAGAGCGACGAGAGAGAGAACGAGAGAGAACGACAAGAGAGAGAACGAGAGAGAACGACAAGAGAGAACGAGAGCGACGAGAGAGAACGAGAGCGACGAGAGAGAACGAGAGCGACGAGAGAGAACGAGAGCGACGAGAGAGAACGAGAGCGACGAGAGAGAGAACGAGAGCGACGAGAGAGAGAACGAGAGCGACGAGAGAGAGAACGAGAGCGACGAGAGAGAGAACGAGAGCGACGAGAGAGAGAACACGAGAGCGACGAGAGAGAGAACACGAGAGCGACGAGAGAGAGAACACGAGAGCGACGAGAGAGAGAACGAGAGAGAACGACAAGAGAGAACGAGAGCGACGAGAGAGAACGAGAGCGACGAGAGAGAACGAGAGCGACGAGAGAGAACGAGAGCGACGAGAGAGAGAACGAGAGCGACGAGAGAGAGAACGAGAGCGACGAGAGAGAGAACGAGAGCGACGAGAGAGAGAACGAGAGCGACGAGAGAGAGAACGAGAGCGACGAGAGAGAGAACGAGAGCGACGAGAGAGAGAACGAGAGCGACGAGAGAGAGAACGAGAGCGACGAGAGAGAGAACGAGAGCGACGAGAGAGAGAACGAGAGCGACGAGAGAGAGAACGAGAGCGACAAGAGAGAGAACGAGAGCGACAAGAGAGAGAACGAGAGCGACAAGAGAGAGAACGAGAGCGACAAGAGAGAGAACGAGAGCGACAAGAGAGAGAACGAGAGCGACAAGAGAGAGAACGAGAGCGACAAGAGAGAGAACGAGAGCGACAAGAGAGAGAACGAGAGCGACAAGAGAGAGAACGAGAGCGACAAGAGAGAGAACGAGAGCGACAAGAGAGAGAACGAGAGCGACAAGATGAGCGGAGAATGGCGGAAATACGGCAATCGGAGACAACGCCTAAAGATGCAGCGCCTGTCTGTAAGTTGCCCTTTCGGGCGTTCAAACTATTTAGGGAAGGAGAGGAGGAAATTGAAGCGTTCCTGCAGGACTTTGAGAGACTATGCCAGATACATTAAGTACTGCCCCAAGATTTGGTCGCCTTACTGGCAAGTAATTTAACGGGCAGAGCGGCGGATGCACATCGGGCCCTGGAGGATGAAGACGCTAAAGACTATGACCGGGTAAAAGAAGCTCTGCTAGCCCGATTTGCCATTACACCCGAAGCCAGTCGGATTAAGTTTCGAGAATCCCGGAAACAAACCCACATAACATACGTGGAGTGGGCACATCGTCTGCAGCGAAACCTTAAGGGCTGGTTCCAGGGAAGCCACGCTCATACCATAGAGGACATCCCCCAGCTAGTACTCTTAGAACATTTCTTTAACCACACCCCTCCGGTACTGCGGGATTGGGTGCGAGATAAGCGACCACGGACTGTACAGCAAGCGGCTACTTTGGCCGATGAATATCTGGACTCTCGAAGGTCAGGCGGAAGCGAGCGCTATCCACTATCTCGGCCCAGTTCATCAGCCTCTAACCCAACTTCAGCACCAACCCCTTTCATACTTGGGCAGCCGTTACATTGGTTGGCAGTGGTGGGATTTTCCCTCCAGTTACTGGGACACTCCAAACCACCACAGTGAATGACCAGCTATGCAGCCTGCAGGAAAGCCACGCTGAAAGACCTACTTGAGAGCCGTGGAGGGACCAGTGGGACAAAGAACAAGGCCACCTTGATCAGGTAGCTAGCCGAGATGGATCACTTAGCTACTTATCCTCAGCAGCCCAAGTTCAACTCCCAGGACTACGCACAACCCATCAGGTGTTTCGGATGTAAACAGCTAGGGCACAAAAAGCCAGACTGTCCATTGAATTCAGCCAGTTCCAGACGTGGAGACAGCCAGCAGGGGGGAACCCACGCACATCCATGCCTGCGGCCCACTGCGTTGAGGAGGAAGAACATTGGGGCGTCTTGCACGAGGCTGATCCCATACAAGCAGCTAACCGGGACAACCAGCAGCAACACAAGCAGACTATCTGGGTCAATGGAAAGGTAGCCAATGGCCTACGTGATACTGGTGCCACCATGACCCTACTACAGAAGAACCTCATCCCAGAGAGCCAACATACCGGAGACACTGTAGCCGTAAGAGTAGCGGGAGGTACCATCTTCCGGCTACCCGTGTTCACCTGGATTGGGGGTTGGTTCGGGACACGTGAATGTGGGGGTGATGAAGGACTTGCCCGCGGATGTACTACTGGGGAATGATTTGGCCCCCCTCGTTTCTGCTTACGCCCCGATGGGCCTCACTGAAGCCAACCCAGTGACTACCTGTGCCCAGACCCATGCTGCTGGAACCGGCCTGATTGCGGCTGAGAATGGGGTAAGATTATCTTCCGACATGTACCTTAGATCAGGCACAATACCACAGTCTAAAATTGGAATGTGACAAGTTGGCCAGTGAGAAATCAGAGATGCAACGACACTACGTCATGTATTATGAGATGTCCCATGGCTTGAACATTGAAATGCACAAACAGGCTGAAATTGTCAAAAGGTTAAATGGGGATTTGCGCCCAGGTCTTGCCTTACCTTTCCCAAGAGCACCAGCAACAAGTTTTGGGAGCCATTGAGAGAGCAAAGCAAGTGACTGTTCCAGAACTGAATTCCATTATTCGTCCCGGCCTCCTAGTGCAATGTTGATGGTTGTCCAGGCATTAGACGAATGGAAATATGGACTAACTTCGGAGTCAACCCGTCTGGGGTCTCCTGCCGAAAGGGGTCACTTGGGGCACAGGGGGAATGAGAACCCCACCATGATTTGGGATAGTCATATTCAAGGCTGTATATACATGGTATATATTGGGTGTATATTGTGTGTGGGATGTTGTGTAATATTTGCTGTGATGGGGTGTGATTGCATTCTATTGTGGCTTGTGGTAATTAAGTCTGCTACTATGGTGATGTGGATTGGAGCTTGGTAGACCGTCTGGCTGCCTATTATGGGATGTTTAAGTGTCTTCCTGTGAGGAGGGGGGGGGGGAATCACCCCTCCTGCGAAGACTGTTTACTGAAAGAGAAGTTTGAAAACACCTGACCTGTATGACCATTGTCATTGGACAGTTTAACCCGCCCTGTTCCCCAAGGATGGGAGGGAAGGGTTTTTGAAGAGAAATGTGTTACCATGTGCTTGTAATAAAGGCATTCCCTGTTTTTGGAACTTCAACACAGAGTGTTTGTCTCGTATGTTTGGAAGGATTAATCCTATGGGAAGCGGTCGCCTGACTGGAGGATTGGCAGTGGATGTGTGTCCAGAGAGGGAATATCATAAACGGTGTTAACCCCTTTCATACTTGGGCAGCCGTTACAGCATGCAATTACAATTCTTGATCTAATATTTCAAAGCTGGGCCCATTCCTATGCCCACCAAGAGTAACTGAGGGCTTACAGTGTTGTGGCACCAGCACCACCAAAGGCCCAATTTTTCATACCACTGTTCAACAATAACATGCAATTACAATTCTTGATATAATAGTTCACAGCAGGGCGTTCCAGCGCCCACCAAGAGTAACTTTGAGGGCTTACAGTGTTGTGGCAACACCAACACCTAAGGGCCAAATTTCTGCAGAGTATACAAGGCAAACCCCTACTTTCAAACATCCAACTTACAAACGGAAGGAGACAACAGGAAGTGAGAGGAAATCTACCCCTAGGAAGGGAAATTCTCTCCTGTAAGAGTTAATATGGGAAAAAAAAAAGGTGTCTCCTCTCCACTGATGCTTTATCACCAATCCTTGTTTCAATAAAAACCCCAAATTTTCCAAAAACATTTGTAATTGGTACGGAAAGTGAGGTGAAATGTTCTGAACAGGTGCACAGACAGCAAAACAAATGTTACAGGGGTGATAACCCTTCCCAAAAAGCTTAGATTTTTTGGGCTGGAGCTACTTTTAAAAAAAATGTACCTGTTCCAAATTATAAACAGATTCTACTTAAGAACAAACCTACAGTCCCTGTCTTGTTTGCACTGCCTGTATACTGCTGTTCAGAGTATATAGGGCCTTTTTTAAATTTGGGTGCAGGGTTTCCCTTAATATCCGTACAAGACCCAAAGGGGCTGGGGGGTACCCATGCCATTTTTCAATGATTTTCATCCATATTGCCAAGACCAGACATTACATTAAAGCCGCAAGCAGTTTTAAATGACTTTTTTTCCTTTAGAGATGTCATTTTGTGCAGGGACAGTTCTAAACACGGGAAACTCGTGCCACTTCAGAGGCATACTTTACCCCCCCAGGTACGATATTTAAAAGGAATATTTCCCTTTTTTTTTCACTTTATGCATCATTAAAATCACTGCTCCCGAAAAAAAAAACCTACGTTAGACTTACCGGTAATGGTATTTCTACGAACCTTCCAGGACGGCACACTTGATGAGGGCTCCTCCCTACAGGAAACACAATCAATTGACAGCTTGTTATAAGGCCCCACCCTTCCCCTTGATCCCCAGTATGCAATAAAGTAATCCCGAACTGGTTCACAAGGGACATAGCTCCATATTAGGTACTTACCACCTAGCATTTAGCTTATTTTTCCCTCCACATAGGGCGGGAAGTAGGCCTGCCGTCCTGGAAGGTTCATAGAAATACAGTTACCGGTAAGTCTAATGTAGGTTTTCTCCTATCACCTTCCAGGACGGCACACCTGAGAGGATAATCAAGTAACCACAGGCCTAACTTCAGGGTGGGACCACAGCTTGTAGGACCTTCTGGCCGAAGGCCAAGTCTTGCTGTGACAACACTTCCACACGATAGTGTCTCAGGAACGTATGTTGACTGGACCAGGTGGCCGCGCTGCGGATTTGTTCCCAGGAGGCCCCTGCTTTTTCAGCCCAGGAAGCTGCTAGTGATCTGGTTGAATAAGCTTTGACTTTAGCTGGTGCTTGCTTCCCAGAGCATTCATAAGCTCTAGAGATAGCTTCTCTGATCCATCTGGAAACTGAGGCTTTAGGAGGCCTGAAGTCCCTTCCTGGGTCCAGTATACAAAATGAGTAGATTAGATCTCCTAAAACTTTGTTCTTTCTAGATAGGTAAGGAGACACCTTCTTACATCAAGACAATGAAATTTATTTTCTTTCTCATATTTTGGTTTATCACAAAAGGACGGCAATATTATGTCTTGCGTCCTATGAAATAAGGATGCCACTTTTGGTAGATACAAAGGATCTGCTCTGAGGGTGACTCTGGCTGTACCAGTAGGAATGGTTCCTTCATGGACAGTCCCTGAAAATCCCCTACCCTTCTGGCTGTAGTAATAGCTAACAAAAATGCTATTTTTAAAGTTAGAAAGTACTTAAAGGGAACCTCTTCTATAGGTTCAAATGGGTGTTTAGATAACACCCAACACCGTAGTCAAGTCCCAAGGTGGAAAACTACCTTTAAGGACCGGGGAAACTTTCCCTTGCTAACAGAAAACGCTTAATGAGGGTACTGACTGTTAGGCCTTTGTCTACTCTGCTTGGAGGAACTCCAGGATAACCAGAACAGAAGTGGAGGTCATCTGTCTCTTTACCCCAGGAGCAGAAAGTCTTCAAAACTTAAGTACATTTTTTTAGTTACTAGTTTTCTACTCAGGAGGGTACTTATTACTTTCTCTGAGCAGCCTTTGTGTTTCAAGATCTGGTGCTCAGTAGACATGTGCACACTGAAATATTTCGTTTCGGAATTTCGTTTTCGTCCGAAAAATAAATTTATTTAGTTACTCCCGAAATTCGTTTTTATTTATTTCGTTTGAAAATTGCATTCGTCCGAAAATCTGAATTAAGGTCGAATCTGTCATTGAAGGCTTATGGTGTCTGTCGAATGTTCAAAGAAGATTCGACGGAGCAGTGAAACTGTACGACGCTGCAATCATACATTTCCGGTCGAATGTTCCGCCCACAAGCTATAGAAGAATTCTAATGTTGTATGACTAGTAATAGTAATGAATAAATATAATTATTACTAGTCAACCAACATTAGAATTCTTCTATAGCCTATGGGCGGATGCATTTGACCGGAAATGTACGATTGCAGCGTCGTACAGTTTTGCTGCACCGTCAAATCTTCTAACTTTCGATGCTTTGTCAAATCTTCGTCATTCTAGCTATTTTACTGCTCCTCTTTGGTTACAATCAGCCAATAACATTCATCATCAACTTTATTTTTATTTTACTTCCCCCACCCAATTCCAGCAGTGATCTTTTCTCTCCTATGTCGAATCTTTTCTCTCCTATGTCGAATCTTTTCTCTCCTATGTCGAATCTTTTTCTATGTAGAATAATCTTGGACCAATAGAGTTAAGGTTAGGCACATTCGACCACAGGTTCGATAGACACAGATTGTTATTGTCAGCGTCACGTCGAATCTCCTATCTATATCGAACTGTTGTAGCAACGAAAACGAAAATAAAGCATTTGTTTATGTCGGATCTTTCGGTTTTCGGATTCTGTGCTTTCGTTTTCGTTTGTTAAAACGATAACGAAAATAGCTGAAATTCGGACGAAAATGCATTCGGACGAAAACGAATGCACATGTCTAGTGCTCAGTAACCAGGCCGTCAACTGGAAAAATTCCGGTTTCGGGTGTAGTACTGGCCCCTGTGAGAAGATCTATCCTGTACGGGAGCTTCAATGGTTCCGCTACTGCCATGCATCTCAGGCTTGCAAACCAAGCTCTTTGGCCACCAGGGTGCTGTTAGGAGGATCTGAAGAGTTTCTGAAGGACCCGTGGAATCAAGGCCAAGGGCGGGAAGGCGTATGCCAGCCTGTAATTCCAGGTCTGAGTCAGTGCATCTAGACCGTCTGATTCCTTCTCTTGGGAAATTGAGAAAAATGCAAGTTAGACTTACCGGTAACTTGTTTTCCAATAGGCTTTCAGGACAGCACCCGAGAGATCATGGCTCCTCCTCCTACAGGAAACACCTCATCAATTAATTCTTTAATTGGAGGCCTCCACGTTGCTTCCCTCAGTTGTTTGTAGAGAACCTCCAGCCCCAGCTGCAACACATAAGCGACAGTTATTACATAGTATTACAGCCACAGCATAAAAAAAGGCGGGATCCTGCTGTCCTGAAAGCCTATTGGAAAACAAGTTACCGGTAAGTCTAACTTGCATTTTTCCAAAACGTCTTTCAGGACAGCACCCGAGAGGATAATCGAGACTTACCCCATTTAGGGTGGGACAACAGCCTGTAAGACTTTCCTTCCGAAAGCCTGGTCCCCAGCCGTCATGAGATCTAATCTATAATGACGGGCAAAGGTCGTCAGACTTGTCCATGTAGCTGCCTTACAGATTTGTTCGGGGGTGGCACCAGCTTTTTCTGCCCAACTCACCGCCGAAGCTCTAGTAGAATGAGCCCTGATACTTACTGGACTCTCCTGGCCTGTAAGGGAATAGGCGTCTGAGATAGCCATTCTCAACCATCTGGCAATGGTTCCTCTAGAAGCTTGTCTTCCTTTTTTATTTCCGGAAAATAAAATGAATAGTGCGTCTGAACGCCTAAAGTCTTTAGTAGCTTCCAGGTAACTTAAGACTGCTCTTTTAACATCCAGGGTATGGAATTCTTCTTCCTTCTTACCCGACGGATTAGAACAAAACGTAGGAAGTATTATCTCCTGGGTTCTATTTTGAACTGAGGCAACCTTTGGTAAAAAGTTAGGATCCGTCTTCAGCACAATTCTGTCTGAAAAAATAGAAAAAAATGGTTCCCTGATAGATAAAGCTTGCAGCTCACTGATCCTTCGAGCTGTTGTAATAGCTACTAGAAAAATTGTTTTTAAAGTAAGTAGCTTTAGGGAGGTTAAATTGAGAGGTTCGAAAGGTTCCCTGGTCAGGGCCTGTAGAACGACTGATAAGTCCCACGACGGACAGTTTTTGATCACTGTCGGTCTAGCCCGAGTGAGGGCTTTAAAGAATCTGTTTACTAGGGGTTCTGATGAAATAGATTTCTCAAAATATACCCCCAGTGCGGCAACCTGAACTTTTAGGGTACTGATCGCTAGGCCCTTGTCTGCTCCTTCTTGCAGAAATTCCAAGATAGAAGAAATCTGCTTTAATGGTCTGCCGGATGTAGTGCACCAAGAGTTAAAGACTTTCCAGACTTTGTGATATATTGCTCTGGTAACATTCTTTCTGCTAGATAGGAGGGTAGCCACCAACCTATCCGAGAATCCTTTTCTCCTTAAGAGCTGCTCCTCAGAAGCCAGGCTGTGAGTTTTAGCTTTTCTACTTCTTGGTGAAACAGCGGACCTTGTAACAGAAGGTCTTGTCTCACGGGAAGATGCCAGTATGGTTTGATCTGCATCTGTAGAAGAGCCGAAAACCAGGGCCTCTTGGGCCAGAAGGGAGTGATGAGGATTACTGTCGTATCCTCTTTCCGGATTTTTGTTATGACCTGCGGAATCAGCTGAAAAGGAGGGAAGGCGTAGCTGAGGTGAAAATTCCAACTGTGCGCCAGAGCATCTACCCCCAGAGATGACTCGTTCCTGTTCAGGGAAAAAAAGAGAGATATTTGTGTATTTTCCTGAGTCGCAAAGAGATCCACTCTTGGCTGTCCCCATTTCTTCACTATTAGATTGAAGACATCTGGATTCAATTGCCACTCCGCTTCGTACACCTGGTTCCTGCTGAGGAAATCCGCTATCCTGTTTAGGGTCCCTTTTAGATGGACCGCGGACAAGGATTGAGTATGGAGCTCTGCCCAATTTAGAATGCTCTCTGCTAGGCCTTGAAGTATTCTGCTTCTGGTGCCCCCTTGTCGGTTTATGTAAGCCACCGCCGTGGCGTTGTCCGACAGAATTTGTGTATGTCGCCCTTGGACTTCTTCTGCAAAGAACAATAATGCCATTTCTATCGCCTTTAGTTCCCTCCAGTTTGAAGATCTCATTGCTTCCCTTGTGGACCAAGATCCCTGAGCCCAACGACCGCTCATGTGAGCCCCCCAACCCCAGGAGCTGGCATCGGTTGTTAGCCTTACCTGGGTTGGAAAGGACCATAACAGGCCTGCTGAGAGTCTTGCCTGGTTCTTCCACCACCAGAGACTCCTCTTTACTTTGGTGGGGATCTTCACCAGTGAATCTAGTGAATTCTGCTGGCGATCCCAGATTTTTAACAGAAACTTTTGCAGTGGCCTGAAATGGAGCTTTGCCCATTGTACTGCCGGTATGGAAGAGGTCAGGGTTCCTAATGCTGACATGACCCTCCTGATGGACAGAAGCTGACTGGTTTGTAAGAGTGACACAACCTTTAACAGCTTTTCCCGTTTTTCTTCTGGGAGAAAAATCTTTTGCTCCACAGAGTTGATACGGAAACCCAGGAATAACACCTCCTGAGAGGGAATCAGATTGGACTTTTGGAGGTTTAGTATCCATCCGATGGATTCTAGGTGGGCACGTGCTCTGTCCAAGTTTCTCTGAAGTCCATCTCTTGTTTGGGCAAACAGTAGCAGGTCGTCTAGATAAGGAATCACTGAAATTCCCTCTAGACGCAAGGGTGCTAGAGCTTCGGCCATTACCTTCGTGAACACCCTTGGAGAAGATGACAGGCCGAATGGAAGAGCTCTGAATTGCAGGTGTACCACCTTCTTCCCTTCTCTCAGCGCTAACCTCAGATATCTCTGAGATCTGGCAGCAATAGGAATGTGGAGGTATGCGTCCTGCAAATCTATTGACGCCATGAAGCATCCTTGACTCAGGAGGCTTCTTACTGAGAAAATGGAATCCATCCGAAATCTTTTGTATTCTACTGACAAATTCAGCATTTTTAGATTTAGGATGAGGCGGTACTTTCCTGAAGGTTTCTGTACAAGGAAAACGTGAGAATAGAACCCCTGGAAGAACTCCCTTGTTGGAACCGGAACAATGACTCTCTGGGATATCAGTTCCTGAATTAGGGACTTCATGGCGAGTGCCTTGACCGGATCCCTCGGGACGTTTGTCACTAGGAATCTCTTTGGGGGTTCTTCCGTGAATTCCACCACATATCCTTGGGAGAGCATGTTTACAATATACTGATTTGTAGTGATGTCTCTCCACTGGGGAATGAACTCCTGGAGTCTTCCCCCTACTTGGGGTGGATTGTCACTGCGGCTTTCCGGGGGTCGCAGGAGGATGGAAGAGCACTCCACTCCTACCTTTTGGTTTCTGGGAAGACCACTGCTTCCTTTTGGTTTGCGTTTTTCCTTCCTGTTGTCCTTTTTGGGGACGAAAAAAACGCTTACGGGTCTGTACCTGTTGTTTTTTGACCGGAAACGCCTTCTTTTTGTCAGCCGTACGGTCAAGAATGGACTCCAGCTCAGAACCAAATAGCAAATCCCCTGCAAAGGGAATGCTACACAGTCTATTTTTAGATGCAGCATCTCCTGGCCAAGTTTTAAGCCACAATGCTCTCCTAGCAGAATTGGTCAAAGCCGCTGACCTGGCTGACATACGAATGGATTCTGCTGAAGCATCCGCAATATATGATACTGCTGCAGAAAGCGTTGTAAATGAGTCCAGAATCTCCTGTTTTGGAGAATCCGCCGTAACATGGGCCTTCATCTGGTTAATCCAGTGTTCTAAATTCCTAGCGACACAGGTTGTTGCCATTGCTGGTTTTAGATTGTTCATCACAGACTGCCAAGCCCTTTTAAGAAGCAAATCCATTCTTTTGTCCATGGGCTCCTTTAACATGCCCATGTCCTCAAAGGCAAGGTCAGTTGATTTTGAGACCTGTGAAAAAGCAGAGTCCAGTTTTGGAACCTTGTTCCAGATGGAATCCGGGTTGTCCTCAAATGGAAATCTTCTCTTATGAGACCGGGAAAAAAAAATGGCTTTTTCTCAGGTTCCAACCACTCTTTTTTAATCATGTCCGAGATTATTGAATGGACTGGAAAAACACGGCTTTCTTTTTCGTACATCACGGGACACAGAGCGACTTAGTCATTACTAATGGGTTATATAGTTTACCTTCAGGTGTTGGCACTGGCCAATTCCAAACCGGAAGTACCCTCCCCTATATAAGCCCCTCCCACCCGGGAGCACCTCAGTTTTTTGCCAGTGTCTAAGGTGTTGGCCCAAGAGTAACATGTGTTTTCACTGGGCTTGCGTACAGGTTCTTTTGGGCCTTAGTAAGCTGTTCCGGATCCCACCAAAAAAGCTTCATAGCTAAACGGTCGGTACCCGGGCCTTGCAGCAGAAGAGCAAGGTTTTGCCTGTAATGCTTCTCTTAGGAGGGCTGGACCCTGGGATCCAGAGCTCTGGTCATACCCACGACCAAGACGCTGTCTGTGCAGGGTGCTATACAGGTCCAGGGGAGTGGAATCCTTGGGAACCCGGTCCCTGAAGGTTTAATTACAATGCCTGCCGTGATAGGTGAAGTTCGGACTTTTGTGGACCAAACAAAGTCCTGCGGCGGGGATCAGGTAAGTGGGGGCCCCCAGGAACTTGGTTCTATTGGGGGACCCCCAAGCCTAATTTGTCTTTCTGTCTGTTACCTAACGGTATTCCCGCTAAATATCTGTGTTTGCCTATAACTACTGAAAATGTAAAATTTTAATAGTAGTCAAGAAAAAAATAAAAAAAAAAACAGGGACCGCGGTACCTGTGTTAAACCACTAGAGGCCGCTGTAGTCCATTTTTCTTGTAATGTGGATCTTTGGTTTTCTCAACTCAAAAGATCCAGGCAGCTGGTAAGTTTCTCTGAGGGAATCCACTTCCTCTGCCCTGTTGCTGCGTTCATCCACCGCACAGGCCCTCCGGCAAAAAGGGCCCTGGCTCCTAGTCCTCTGTTGGTTTTCGAAAAGGGCGCCATTGGCGCACGGGCGCGCGCGCGGGCGCGTGCACGCGCCTCCTATGAAAAAAAAGGGGCGGGGCGGGTGGATGACGCTCGATGCGCGCCGCGGCGCTTCTGCGCATGTGCGGGCGTCCCAGCATGGTTAAAAGACACAGTACAAGTGTCAGCTGCATGCAAACAGAGCTAGCAACAAACAGTGGCACACAGAGGCGGTTGATGCAGGCATCCCCATAGAAAGGCACTTTAGTGGACACCAGCTGGTATATAGCAGCACCTGTGTTAGACTATTACCAGCAAAAATTGGTGTATGACGACGGGAATACCTCAGCTTTGTGCTTAAAGGATATGTCGTCCAGACGCTCCGGAAATAGATCTTCCAGGAAGCCAAAGGGGTCTCCATCGGGCTCTGAGGATATTGGGCATGCTTGCACTGCACCAATCTCCCCTGAGAATGCAGAGGTCAGTAGCCGTAGAAACCCCGCAGGAATGCCTGGTGCTGCGGCTGTCCCCAGTCCACCTGCTCCTGTATATATAACAGAGGAGGTTTTATCCTCAACTCTGGGAGGATTAGAAGAGAGATTAACAGCATTGATCGCTGCTTCCCTATCTCAGGGAAAGCGCGTCCGATCTCCGTCTCCTCCTTCAGAGTGCCTGTTAGTGGAGGA
Source organism: Rana muscosa (assembly GCA_029206835.1). NCBI lineage: Eukaryota > Metazoa > Chordata > Amphibia > Anura > Ranidae > Rana > Rana muscosa. The sequence goes on from CM055116.1 coordinate 483,929,832, forward strand.
ACAGCCCCACACAGAGATCGACCTACCTGAAGGGGATCAGGATGAGGTTGATTCACTTATAGAGGAATCAACAGTGGAAGAACCTTTCTCAGCTTCTCAGGCTGAAAGATTATGGGTTCAGTCTCTGACTAACATGGTCCGATCAGCATTTAAAATGCCTCTGGCGGAACCACCATCCACTACGGTTTCCTCGCTGGGGTCGCTAAAAGCTCCCCAGGCGGTCTGTTCCTTCCCAATCCACCCTTTATTAGAAGGGCTTATTTACCAGGATTGGGAGCATCCTGATAAAATATTTGCTCCCCCCAAGAGATTTCCGGTGATCTATCCCATGGAGGATAAGTTCATAAGAAAATGGAGGGTCCCTATAGTGGACGCAGCCATCTCTTCTGTGAACAAATCACTGACATGTCCAGTAGATAATGTTCCAATGTTCAAAGACCCAATAGATAAAAAATTGGAGTCTTTACTAAAATCTGCTTTCTCTACAGCAAGTATGGTGACACAACCTGCGGTAGCAGCGATTGGAGTCTGCCAAGCAGTGAAAGATCAGTTGAAACAAGTCTTAAGGGACTTACCAGATCAGCAGGCTCATGCCCTAGCTGACCTGCCTAGAGCCTTGTGTTTTGCGGTGGACGCCATAAAGGATACAATCCAACAGGCCTCCCGCTTTACGCTGTCTATAGTACATATGCGTAGGCTTCTGTGGCTCAAAAACTGGTCTGCTGAAGCTCCCTGTAAAAAACTGCTGGTTAGCTTCCCATTTCATGGAGAACGCTTATTTGGAGAAGATCTGGACAAATATATCCAGAAAATTTCTGCCGGTAAAAGTTCACTCTTACCGGTTAAGAACAAGGGTAGAAGTCCTTCTTTTAAGAGGCCTACCTCTCCAGTCCCGGGCACATCGGCTGTGAAGCAGTTCCGACGGCCTCCGCGGTCAAATTCAGGGGGCAGAAATCAGGGACAATCACAGGGTAACAAGAAGCCCTGGATCAAGAGAGGTACAAAACCTCCCCCTAAGGCATGAAGTATTGCCCCCGCTCAATCGGGTGGGGGGAAGACTTCAGTTGTTCACAGAGACCTGGCGGGACACCATCAGAGACAGATGGGTGCTCTCCGCAGTAAGTCTGGGATACAAGCTGGAGTTAAAAGGCACTCCTCCTGCCCAATTTATGAGGTCAAACGTGCCAAGAGATCCCCAAAAGAGAGGATCCCTCCTTCTGGCACTAGAACAACTATTGCTCCAAGGGGTAATCATGAAGGTTCCCCTGGAAGAAAGCGGATTCGGGTTTTACTCGAACCTTTTCACAGTCCCCAAACCAAATGGGGACGTGAGGCCCATATTAAATCTAAAAGGGCTAAACAAGTTCCTAAATATCAGGACTTTTCGGATGGAGTCGATCCGATCAGTGGCCACCGCCCTACAAGGGCAGGAATGGCTAGCCTCGATCGACATAAGGGATGCTTATCTGCATATTCCCATCTTTCCGGCCCATCAGAAATTTCTACGCTTTGCAGTAGAAGGGCGCCATTTTCAGTTCAGAGCCTTACCTTTCGGTCTGGCCACAGCACCACGAGTGTTCACAAAAATTCTGGCCCCATTATTGGCCAATCTAAGAACACAGGGTGTAACGATAATGGCATATCTAGACGACCTGCTACTAATAGACCACTCAGTGGAAAAGCTGGAAGTAGCTATTCACAAGACAATCGAGTATCTGGAATATCACGGTTGGATTATCAACCGGGACAAGTCAGCTCTAAGACCAGTCAAAAGTCTGGAATACTTAGGGCTAAGGCTGGATTCAAATCAGAGAAAGATTTTCTTACCTCCAGAGAAGGTGTCGTCTTTAAGAAATTTGACCCACTTAGTGGGTACAAAAAGAAAACCATCCATACGTCTCTGCATGAGGCTGCTGGGAAAGATGGTGGCTTCATTCGAAGCGGTACCCTACGGTCAATTCCATTCAAGGAATTTGCAAAGGGCCATACTGTCAGCCTGGAACAAAAAAGTTCAGGCTTTAGACTTACCAATGTCCCTGTCCCCTTCCGTTCGCAAGAGCCTCCATTGGTGGTTGGTGCCCCAGAATCTGGAAAGAGGGAAACCCTTCAGTCCGGTTTCTTGGAAGGTGGTCACTACAGATGCCAGCCTCATCGGCTGGGGGGCAGTGCTGGAGCAATGGTCTCTCCAGGGCAGGTGGTCAGAAGCAGAAAAGGCCCTGCCCATCAATCTCTTAGAGATACGAGCAGCCCGGTATGCCCTAGTAGCATGGACATCCAAACTCCAGGGGTCCCCTGTCAGAATTCAATCAGACAATGCCACGGCAGTGGCATATATCAATCATCAGGGTGGCACCAAAAGTCGTGCAGCCCAGAAGGAAGCAAATTGCATCCTGGAGTGGGCAGAAAGATATGCCCCAGCCATATCCGCGGTTTTCATCCCAGGAGTGGAAAATTGGAGAGCGGACTTTTTAAGTCGCCAACAATTATGCCCGGGGGAATGGTCTCTTCACCCCGAGGTTTTCCAGGCAATATGCCAGCGGTGGGGAACACCGGATGTAGATCTGCTAGCATCCAGATTCAACGCAAAGGTGGACAGGTTTGTGTCTCGCACAAGGGATCCCCTAGCTTGCGGCTCGGATGCCCTAGTGTTCCCTTGGGATCGGTTCAAGCTGATATATGCATTCCCACCGCCACAATTGTTACCGCGATTACTCCGCAGAATCAGGGTAGAAAAGAAACCAGTGATTCTGGTGGCTCCAGCGTGGCCCCGAAGGGCATGGTACGCGGAGATTGTAAAAATGTCAGTGAGGAGTCCGTGGACCCTCCCACTTCGTCCGGACCTGCTGTCGCAAGGACCGATATACCACCCTTCCTTACCAGCCCTAGGTTTGACGGCCTGGCTATTGAAGCCCACATTCTGAAAAAGAGAGGGCTCTCTAATTCTGTGGTATCTACCATGATCAATGCCAGGAAACCGGTATCCAGGCAGATCTATTATAGGATCTGGAAAGCGTACATTACGTGGTGTGAGACCAAGAAATGGCATCCACGTAAGTACATGATAGGGAGGATTCTGGACTTCCTACAGTGGGCTGTAGATAGGAAGCTGGCCTTGAGTACTATCAAGGGTCAGATTTCGGCCTTGTCAATATTTTTTCAAAGGCCCTTGGCTTCGCATTCACTAGTCAAAGCCTTTATACAAGGAGTGATGCGTATTAGCCCTCCGGTTAGTATTCCCATATGTCCTTGGGACTTAAACCTGGTTCTGTCGGTTCTACAGAAACAACCGTTTGAACCATTACAACACATTTCCTTGGTTCTTCTCACCAGGAAATTGGTTTTCTTAGTAGCCATTTGTTCGGCTAAAAGAGTGTCGGAATTAGCAGCTATGTCCTGTAAGGAGCCATATCTGGTTGTCCATAAGGACAGAGTAGTATTACGTCCTCATCCAGCCTTTCTTCCTAAGGTGGTATCAAGGTTTCATTTGAACCAAGATGTGGTTCTTCCTTCTTTTTTCCCCAAACCTAGCTCAGTAGAGGAAAAGTTATTACATTCTTTGGATGTGGTAAGGGCAGTTAAAGCTTATCTAAAAGCCACTGCTCAGATTCGCAGAACGGATTCTTTGTTTGTTCTGCCGGAAGGCCCCAGAAGGGGTCAGGCAGCATCAAAATCTACTTTAGCCAAGTGGATTCGACAGGTCATAATACAAGCCTATGGCTTGAGAAAGAGACCGCCTCCGTTCAAAGTTAGGGCGCACTCCACAAGAGCGGTTGGAACTTCATGGGCAGTGCATCACCAGGCCTCCCTGGCTCAAGTATGTAAGGCCGCAACATGGTCTTCGGTACACACGTTTACTAGGTTCTACCAGGTAGACGTTAGAAGTCAGGAGGATGTCGCCTTTGGGCGCAGTGTGTTGCAGGCCGCAAAAGATCCTCATGCCTGATGGCGCCCAGCTTATGTACCCCCCCCCTCATTTGGCATTGCTTTGGGACGTCCCATTAGTAATGACTAAGTCGCTCTGTGTCCCGTGATGTACGAAAAAGAAAAAGGGATTTTTATAACAGCTTACCTGTAAAATCCTTTTCTTGGAGTACATCACGGGACACAGAGCTCCCACCCCTCTTTTTGGGACACTTATTGCTTGGCTACAAAACTGAGGTGCTCCCGGGTGGGAGGGGCTTATATAGGGGAGGGTACTTCCGGTTTGGAATTGGCCAGTGCCAACACCTGAAGGTAAACTATATAACCCATTAGTAATGACTAAGTCGCTCTGTGTCCCGTGATGTACTCCAAGAAAAGGATTTTACAGGTAAGCTGTTATAAAAATCCCTTTTTTTGGATCACCCAAACCTGCATACATGCGGTCATGTAGGGAGAGCTCCTTCTTTTCCTCTTCAATCCCCAAAGTCGCATGGATTACTTTTAAAAGTCCTGCGACTTCTTCAAGCGACATTTTGTACTTAGAAGCGCTCTCTGCTTCATTTTCTTCCTCCTCAGAGTCTGTTCCATCTGGAGCAAGGGAAGCAGATTCTTGGGAAGCGTCTATCGGACCTCCCAATAATATTTGAGAGCCGTCTTGGGGTTCTGAAGAAGGCTGCGGAGCCCTAGGTTCCCTTGAAGGGCCTGGTTCTTCTCTTAGGTTTGACCTAAAAGCTTGAAAGGTGGCACGGAGTTCATCCTTAATTGTAGATACTAGATCGCCACAAAAGGATGGAGACTCTTCCCTGACTACATTTGCAGTGCAATCTGCACAAAGCGACTTGGTCCAAGCCTCGCTTAACTTTTCCTTGCAGACAGGGCACCTTCTCTTCACTGGTTGAGCAGAACTTTTGGCCTGCACAAACAGAAAAGAAAAAAACCAGGGACCACGCTAAGAAAAAACTGTTACACAGTACAAATCAATACACCCAGGTGCACATAGGAAAAAACACTTTAACTTCCTTGTGCCCCGCAAGCCATGCACCACCACCACCAACTTTTACAAAAAGACCCCTAGATATTATGCAGACATGCTAAATCACCAGCCACTGCACCACCAGGGAGATGGGGGGTGGGGGAGATGGAGGGGGGAGAAGGGTGAACACCCCCCCCTCTACAGGAGAAAGCGGCCCAGTGTAAAATAGGACACAGTCCCTTACCTTAGCCTTGCTGGTGCCTTGGCTTGCCCCCTTATCCGCTGCATCGCTATCCATAGCTGTCTGCGGATGCGTGGTGAAGAGAAAACGCCGGTTCCAGATTCAAAAACGCCGCCGCGCTGACCTGGAACCGGAACTTTAAGGCACCAGGTGACCCTGCCCTCTCCCTCTGCGCTTTGCGGCCGGAAATGACGCGCGCGCCGACCCGGAAGTGCTGCCTCTTCCCATACAGGACGTGGCCGAGGCTCTCCTCGGCCACCAGAACAATGGCGGCCGCCGCAGAGCTCCACGCCGCTTTCGCCAGCGGTCGGTGAGAGTACAGCAACCACCGCTCTGAAGAAAAAGGAGGCAGCCCTCCCGGGCTGTACAGGCTCTCCCCGAGCACGGAAGAGGGAGAGGGAGCCCACGGGACCGTCCATTCTAGGAGGTAAGTGGGAGGATCACTCTCCTAGAAAAAAAAAAAAAAAACTGATTTGAGAACCTTGTCTCCCAGGAAAGCCCCGAGAGATCGTGGCTCTCACCAGAGGTGTTCCTCCGGCTGGAGGAAACACAAAAAACTGAGGGAAGCAACGTGGAGGCCTCCAATTAAAGAATTAATTGATGAGGTGTTTCCTGTAGGAGGAGGAGCCATGATCTCTCGGGTGCTGTCCTGAAAGACGTTTTGGAAATATTTTTACTTTCCTGTTTTTGCCGATTGGCAAATAGGTCTATTTCCGGATTTCCAAAGCACTGTACCAGGTTTTGAAATATCTCGAGATTTAGTTCCCAATCCCCTTGCCTTAATCGCCTGACGGCTGAGGAAGTCTGCCTCGGTATTGCTTACCCCCTTTATGTGGATGGCGGAAATGGAGAGAACCTTTCCCTCTGCCCAATCCAGAATCTCTTTGGATAGGTCTGGATCTGGTGCCTCCCTGGTGACTCAGGTAGGCCATCACTGTGGCGTTGTCGGAGCTTACTTGAACCTCCTTGCCCGTGATGTTTTTCTAAAAGGCTTTTAGGGCTTCCCCTACTGCTTTGAGCTCTTTGTAGTTGGAAGACATCTGACTTAGCGAGTTGTTCCATTGCCCCTGGGCTACTTCCTTTCCTAGGTGGGCTCCCCACCCCCAGGAACTGGCATCGGTGGTAACCTTTACCGGATTCCACTGGGCCCAAGGTCTGCCTCCTTTCAGGTTCTTGGGAATTGTCCACCACTCCAAGGAGGGCAGGACCTGAGGGGTTAGCAGTATCTCCTGATCCAAGGACTCCTTTTTGTCCCAGGAGGACAGGAAGAAGAAATGGAGTGTCCTTGAGTGGAGTTGTGCCCAGACTATTGCTGGTATACTTGCTGACATCAGGCCTAGGGTTCTTAATACTTCCCTTCTGGAATGCAATGGGGTCTTTATCAGATCCCCTACTGACAAAGTTAGTTTTGCCACTTTGTCTTCTGGTAAGAAGAGCTTCTGCAGCCTGGTGTCCACAATGTAGCCCAGAAAGGTCTTGACCTGTTCTGGTTCGAGGGAGGATTTTTCTGTATTGGATTATCCAACCCAGGCTTTCCAGGACTGAAATTGCTTTGTTGGTATCCAACCTGACCTGGGGGGGCAGATTGTCCAGAGATCAGTAGATCGTCCAGGTAAGGCATTAGATATACCCTGGAGATGTAGAAAGGCTACTACCTCTGCTAGGATTTTTGTAAAAATCCTTGGACTGGCTGTTAGCCCGAATGGGAGGGCTCTGAATTGCCAGTGAAAAATCTCTCCTTTGACTACTACCGCAAACCTCAAGTATGCCTGATGTTCCATGTGAATTGTCACGTGCAGGTAGGCATCCTTGAGGTCCAAGGTCATCATGAAGGTTTTTTTCATGAGGTTTTTGCGTACCGAGTAGATGCTCTCCATAGTAAACTTTGTATTCGAGATACCTGTTCAGGTTTCTTAAGTTTACTATTAGCTGGTACTTCCCTGATGGTTTGCGAACAAATACGTGGGAATAGAATCCTTGGTATTGTTCATTTGGTACTGGTACCACCACCTGCTGTTGTACCAATTCCTGGATACCTTCCAGGAGGGCGGATCTCTTTAAGGCATCCCTGGGGGGGGGGGGTGTGTCAGAGTGATCATAGAGGGGGGCTTTGTCAGAAATTCCAACCGATAACCTTCTCGCAGGATCTGGCAAATGTAGGCGCTGTCCGAAATCTTTTCCCAATGGAGGAACAAAATGGGACAGTCAACCCCCCCCCCCCACTCTGATCTTGGCGTCACTTCGACTCTTTGGTACCAACTTTGGCAGAGGTTAACAGAAGATTATTCTTTTGCTTTCCCCTGCCAAATCCCCACCGTTTGTTCCTTTTTGGTTCTATACTGTTGTTGCCCCGGGGGCCCCCCTCGAAAAAATCATTTACATTTTTATTTTTTGGGTTTTACTGGAAACTTTTTACCCTTTTTGGACGACCTTGACAGCACATCATCTAGGCCCTGTCCAAACAACAAACAGTGAACCTTGAAAGGGAAGGCCACATAATATACCTTTGGATGTTATATCTCCTTCCAAGCCTTAAATCATAGACAGCTCTCCTAGCTGGATTAAAGCTGCCGTTTTAGCTGAAGCTCTTGCGGACTCAATAGCAGAATCTGCGAGATAGGCAACAGCTTTTCCTATGACTGTCAGGGAATCATTGACATCCTCTGATTCTGTTCCCTGGGATATATGCTTGGTAAGCTTTTCCACCCAGGAATCTGTATTCCTGGCTACGCAGGCTGCCGCTAAAGCTGGACCCATGGCTGATGTATTAGCCTCCCAGGCCTTCCCAAGAAGGGATTCTGCTCTGCGATTCATTAGATCTTTAATACTGCCTGCATCCTCAAAAGGAGAGGGGTCAGACAATTTGGTGACTTGAGACAAAGATGCATCCAATTTAGGGAGCTTAAAAAAAAATGTCTCTTCGTCAGTCTGGTCAAAGGGGAATCTCCTTTTCCAGGTCTTTTGTTTGACAATCCTCTCAGGCTCCTTCCATTCCTGTAAGACTAAATCTTTAAGGGATTGATTGAGTGGAAACACCCTAGATTCAGATTTTCCCAGCCCCCTATAGACCCTGTCCTGTGCTGAGGTGATTTTAGGGTTTTTTGGAATCTCCTCTGTGGCATAAATTGCTTGTAAGAGTCCATCCAGATCTTCTACAGCGAAGAGGTGTCTCCTTAGTCTAATCTCTTCCTGAGACTGGCTTAAGGAATCTATATCCAACTCCCCCTCTGAGCTGTGACCGAATCTGGTTAGGCTTTCTATCTCCCCCCTTTCTTCCTCTGCTTCCTCTATCTGCTCTAGAGGAGGTGGTTGTGAGGGTGGGAGGAGGGGCACTGGGTCCCCCTGTAAAGAGGGCTTTCTTGGGAAGATGTACCTTCTCTCTAGGGGTAAGCTCCTCTGTCAGGACCTTGGGATGCTGACTGTCCAGCGGCTTCACGGAAAGCTTTAACTGTTGCCAGCATTTCCGCCTGCATAGATGCAAGGAACTTTATCATTGCAGAAGCATCCTTCCCTGCTAAATTATTTATGCATTCATAGCATAAGGCCTTCTGGTGGAACATAGGGAGTTTATCCCCACAGTTTCCACATATTTTAGAGGAACTACTCCCTGTTGTGGCAGGAGGTTGTACTGAGGCCTCCTGGGTACCACTGGGGGTTTCTGAAAGACAAGAGATATAGTATACATGCATAACATTGCTTTGTCTTCCCTTAAGACTGCAGGTTTTGTACTGGGGAGGGGGAAAGGAAAGCGAGCAGTAACGTCCAGTTCCTGTACTGGCTGGTCCCAGGAATTCATATCCCTAAGGGCCAGGAAACTCACTCCCTTTCCAAGGGGGGCCATGTACTCACCAGTCCCCGACCTGGATCTGCCTGCAGTCGCAGCAGCCTCCCCTTCCTCTTGCTCCATGAGGAGGTTGGCTGGGTCCTGGGCTGCGAGTACCGCTAAAGAGGCTGGTACTGTTTAGCTGACCGCTTCACGCTGTGTCCGTGCCGCTCTCCATGCTGTCGCCGTGCGTCTATCACTTCCTGGTTGCACTGAGTCAACAGTGCCGCCCACTTCCTGTGACACGGCCGCTCAGAGCGATGCTGGAGAACAGTGCTTCCTGCCCTGAGAATCCGGAAGTGAGGAGAGCGACCTGACGGCGGTAATTTTGAACTACAGCAATGGCTCGCACTCCCCGCGGCCAGAGCACTGGTCCATCTTGGGGGCGACCTGTGAGAAAGACAGAAGCCTACAGGTTAGTTCAGCCCTCCCTAAAACCTGTCTCAACAGGGGTACCATCAGACCCTCCCCGGTCTATAGGTTTCTTAAAACAAAAAACAAACATGTCGCTGTGTTCGGGAGAAACACAATCAATACTGGGGATCAAGGGGGAAGGGTGGGCCTTATAACAAGCTGTCAATTGATTGCGTTTCCTGTAGGGAGGAGCCCTCATCTCTCAGGTTGTTGCCGTCCTGGAAGGTGATAGGAGAAAACGTCCCTTATTAAAACCTCTTTTTTCATTGATGCATGTCCCCTGGGGCAGGAACCCGGGTCCCCAAAACCCTTTTTAGGACAATAACATTCATATTAGCTGTTATAATTAGCACTTTAGATGTCGAAGGTTCGCGTCCATTGTATTTAATAGGGTTCTAAAGGTTCGCACAAACTTTCGGTCCGTTCGCAGGTTCTGGTTGCGAACTGAACCGGAGGGTGTTCGGCTCATCCCCTACTCGTTTATATGGAACAAGGAATCGTATTATTTAGGAGTGCACATAACGGCTGATGAAATTTTTTTATATGAACGTAATTAATGGATCATTAATTATGGAAATAATAAAAGATCTGCACAGATGGAATATGAGAAACACTAACATGGTTCGGTAGAATAAATACCCTGAAAAATGAATGTAGTACCTAGATTGCTATAGTATCCTGTACATGGTTCACTATACCTAACTTCCCAAAGCATTTTTCAAAAAGATACGAAAAGCATTTGTATCATTGATATGGAAGGAGGGAACTGCTAGAATAGCATATGACATCCTTTATAAAAGTAAGGGAGAAGGGGGGGGGGTAGGGCTCCCAGACATTGCATCCTATTACAAAGAGATGGCCTTGGTACGTATATTACACTGGTGCCACAATGCAGTAAATAGAGCAGGG